>CM059193.1:53431991-53532994 GCA_030323885.1 Branchipolynoe longqiensis | reverse complement strand
ATCCTATCAGCACCCCACCCTCACACCATGGAACCCCGCCACACTGCCACCACCCTATCAGCACCCCACCCTCACACCATGGAACCCCGCCACACTGCCACCACCCTATCAGCACCCCACCCTCACACTGTGGTACCCCGCCACACTGCCGCCACCTTACCACTACCTCACCCTCACACCATGGAACCCCACCTCACTGCCGCCACCCTATCAGCACCCCACCCTCACACCACGGAACCCCGCCACACTGCCACCACCCTATCAGCACCCCACCCTCACACCATGGAACCCCGCCACACTGCCACCACCCTATCAGCACCCCACCCTCACACCATGGAACCCCGCCACACTGCCACCACCCTATCAGCACCCCCACCCTCACAGCATGGAACCCCGCCACACTGCCACCACCCTATCAGCACCCCACCCTCACACCATGGAACCCCGCCACACTGCCACCACCCTATCAGCACCCCCACCCTCACAGCATGGAACCCCGCCACACTGCCACCACCCTATCAGCACCCCACCCTCACACGATGGAACCCCGCCACACTGCACCACCCTATCAGCACCCCACCCTCACACCATGGAACCCCGCCACACTGCCACCACCCTATCAGCACCCCCCCTCACACCATGGAACCCCGCCACACTGCCACCACCTATCAGCACCCACCCTCACACCATGGAACCCGCCACACTGCCACCACCCTATCAGCACCCCACCCTCACACTGTGGTACCCCGCCACACTGCCACCACCCTATCAGCACCCCACCCTCACACTGTGGTACCCCGCCACACTGCCACCACCCTATCAGCACCCCACCCTCACACCATGGAACCCCGCCACACTGCCACCACCCTATCAGCACCCCACCCTCACACCATGGAACCCCGCCACACTGCCACCACCCTATCACACCACCACCACTCTATCACACCGCCACCACCCCACTACCACCACACCAAAACCCCACCAACACCACCCAAATACCCCACCACCCTCACACCACTATCTATCACACCACCACCACCCCACTATAACCACACCAAAACCCCACCAACACCACCCAAATACCCCACCACCGTCACACCACTATCTATCACCCCACCACCACCCCACCACCACCACACCAAAACCCCACCAACACCACCCAAAAACCCCACCACCCTCACACCACGATCTATCACACCACCACCACCCCACTATAACCACACCAAAACCCCACCAACACCACCCAAATACCCCACCACCCTCACACCACTATCTATCACACCACCACCACCCCACCACCACCACACCAAAACCCCACCAACACCACCCAAATACCCCACCACCCTCACACCACGATCTATCACACCACCACCACCCCACCCCTTCACCAACCCCCCATATACCACACCAAAACCCCACCAACACCACCCAAATACCCCACCACCCTCACACCACTATCTATCACACCACCACCACCCCACTATAACCACACCAAATCCCCACCAACACCACCCAAGTACCCCATAAAACAACCCCAACACCACCATACTCCAATCCCAACACAACACCACATGAACACGCCCAACAAGTAACATACCACCACATCACTACACCTCCAGCACACAACCACAGTCCCACACCTACACCCAAACACACCACAGACAACCACATCATTATCACACCACCACACCTCCACCGCACCACCACCACACCACTCCAGCACACCACCACACTCCGTTACCAACACCCCAACACCCCACAGACAACCACACTACCACCCCAACATACCACGACCACACCACCACTCCACCACTCCACCACACCAGGACCACACACCACCACACACCACCACACACCACCACACACCACCACGGCACCACAACTGCCATCACACTATATCACCCCCCCCCCCCCCACTCATACCCACATATACAGAGAGATGATTCTGATGCTGTCCACGGGTGGTGGGTCAGTGCCCATCCCTTCTGGCCTCACCTATGCATCAGGAAGCAATTACGCCACCTGGTGCCAACCGGGGGCGGTGAGTCAAAGCCCACCCCGGCAGGCACCATCAGCGCCAAACGGATAAGCTTACAGGAGGGACTTCCGGTTCCGCTTTTACCATGCGTCCGCCTTTCCTGCTCACCAACCTGTGTGCATACACATACACAAACAACTCTCGGGCGTGAATGATACAGTAGAGCGTTCCGGTTAGGGTTTATAGAATGGCAAAGGCGTGGGTTCGAATCCCACTCTGGTGGGCGAAATGCTTCTATTCATTTGCCAAAACACCACCCACGATATAAGTATGTATATGTGTGTGCAGTATAAATAAACTATATGTATATCATTGTACACATGTGTGTGCGTATCACATCTGTTTCGGTGGTTTGCTTTCAAATGGGCTGAAGAGGATTTGGGTGGTTGTTGGAGTTTTAAGTCCTGGCAGCATCTAAGGTCATATCAGGACGGGCACCGACTTGTGAGAGTGCACACTCATGGCGACTTTATAGGGCTACCCCACTAGGAGTCCAGACTGCCAGCACAATGACCTGCTATCACACTCAGTCACATTATTCTGACACTGAGCCAACCAATCAGTCCTTTCCTTATCCTAATAATGCCGAGTGCTTGTGTAGGAAGCGACAAGTATCAATTTTTAAGTCAGTGGTTTTACTCGACCAGTGTTCGAACCTGTGTGTTCGAATCCCACGATTTACCAAAACGGACACGGACGCTCAACTCATTGGGCCATCCCGTCTGGTGGCTGGAGAGAAATGTTAAATCCCTCCATCCACCGACGTTTCCTATCGACATGTACAATTGTATACTTTGCTTTTTTTCGTCTTACTGATAGATAGACAGAGTTATTATGTTTTTCACTATAGAACTACATCCTCATAATCTCATTGGGCACTCATGCCATTGAACTATCCAGAAGGCACCCCTGTATCAAAGTGTACAAGAATGCAGCCCTGTAGCGATATAACATATATGTAACTATAAGTATTTTACGAGTATAAACGTGCGGAAGGGAACTGTGTTATTACTGTTAGTATTGATGCTGTACATACTACTCTGGCAGCATCCTGAACACCGTGCTCGGACTGGTGGCGCTGCCACCTGTCTCATACATCCCTAACGCTCTTAATTTCAGCTCATTCACACTAGAATCTATATACAGTAAAACCTTCCTAAATCGTCTGACCATGGGACAGACCTTAAATGGTCCATTTAGGGAGGTGGTCTGTTTAGGGGGTTTGTTTTATCGTTACAATGGTATTGCATAGACGATCGTTTGGGACCCAAATAGAGCGATCGATATAGGGGGGAGTGGTCGATCTGTTGATATGGTCAAATAGAGAGGTTTTTTACTCTATATATACAGTAAAACCTCTCTAAATCGACCGACCATGGGACCGACTTTGAGTGGTCCAATTAGGGAGGTGGTCGGCTTAGGGAGTTAGAATATCCTTACAACGGTATTGTTGGGACCCAACAAAGTGATCGATATAGGGGAGTGGTCGATCTGTGGAGGTGGCCGGTATAGAGAGGGCTTACTGTATATATGTAAACGGTGCGTTAAGTTGGCATTGACCAGTCGTCTAACTGTCTGGCTGAGAGAATACATTCCGCCCAGTGTGTCTGCTGTGTGCTTTAGCCTCAGCTACATCAGCTGTGCACACATAATCAACATGGCCAAGTAAGACTGGTCTGGCACCGACAGCCCGGTCCATGCGCAATAACCAACATATTTGCTGGCGTCGACAGTCTGGTGTATATAATTCAATACACACTAAACAGGAGAGTCATAAACCCATTATGACATGTAATACGCTCTGTTGTGTTCTACCCCTCCCCCTATGCTACGGGGGGGGTCCCGGTGTAAAGATTTCAAATTCCCCCCATATTCAAGTTCCCCCCCGGGAACTTGAAAACGTTTTCAAATTCCTCCCAGGGGAATTTGAAAACGTTTTCAAATTCCCTCCCTCGTTTTAACTTCCCCCCCCCCCCCATTTTTGGGGAATTCTCTTTATTTTTGTTATTTTTTGTTATTTTTTGTTATTTTTCATGACAAATATTATAATATACAGAGAATAGCATAATGGAAATTATTACTAGTACAATAAAACATATTTAACCACAAATGACACAAAAAGTCTCCAAGATGGTTAAGAAAAAAATATTATAGGTCTGAAATTTAAAACGTTTTTTAAAGTTTTTTAAACAATTTTAAATTCCCGGAGGGGGGAATTTGAAAATAGGGGGAGGAATCTGAAAACTGTTTTTAAGTTCCCCCCAGGAATCTGAAAACGTTTTTAATTTCCCCGGAGGGAAGTTAAAAACGTTTTCAGATTCCCGCGGGGGAACTTGGGAAGGGGGGAAGTTGAAATCGTTACACCGGCATGCACATAGCTAAATCCCGCTGCGCGGGGCGTGACACTCCACTCGCTGGGAAGTTTTGTTGTGTGCCTTTACCCTCAGCTAAATCAGTTGTCCAGACTGAATCAAGACTCAGCCAAATAAAATCAAACTTTTATAAGTTCATCCACAATAACCAACACAGTTGGTTCGTCGGGGGTTTACATCCTAGGAACATCTAAGGTCATATTAAGACGGGCAGTAAGCAACTTAGTGTGTAATGTACAGTTGGGGCAGGGCGGGGGCTCCCATCAACCCCCAAATCTTCGTCTTCTTCTTCTTCTCAGATGGCAATTGTGACAGTTGCGCCAGACAGCAGCCTAATTGGACAATCCCTGACAGTCATGTATAGCAGTGGGGGAGTCTGGTCGGGGTGGGGTGGGGCGGGGTGAGGGAGGGGGTGGGTGGGGCTCAGATAGGTGCTTAGTAGAATAAGCAGCCTACATATCTGTCCATAATGAGGCATCGCTTTATCTAGCCAACCTGATCAGTGACCGTGGCCGTATGTTGACAGCAATAACAAACAAACAAAAAACACACATACAAACAACGTATGTCCATAGGGGGGAAGGGGGGAAGTGGAGGTGGTAGGAGAGATGGTGATGACTGACTCACTATCGGGGTCATACAGGTAGGGGTGTGAGATCGATTGCTGGCGGGTCAAACATACTTTCACAATGTATATTTGTCAGTACCTAGCCTGGCGCTTGGTAATTACTGGAATAGAACAAAGACTGCTTTATTCAGTGCCAGCATTACGGAATTGAGTGAGATATTAGGTCATGGTGCGTTAAGTTGACATTGACCAATCGTCTAACTGTCTGGCTGAGAGAATACATTCTGCCCAGTGTGTCTGATGTGTGCTTTAGCCTCAGCTACATCAGCTGTGCACACATAATCAACATGGCCAAGTAAGACTGGTCTGGCACCGACAGCCCGGTGTACATAAGTCCATGCGCAATAACCAACATATTTGCTGGCGTCGACAGTCTGGTGTATATAATTCAATACACACTATGATTGGTACAGCACACACTGTATGCACTGACCTCTCCCGCAAGGAGCCACATAGACAGGTAGGCGTGGATAGAGTGATGATGGCTGTTTATTGGGGTTTAACGTCCTGGAAACATCTAAGGTCATATCAGGACGGGTACCGACTTGTGACAATGCACATTCATGGTGACTTTACACTGGGGAATCAGGTTGGCAGCACCATGACCCAATAATTCACTCAGTCATATCCTAACACTGAGCTAATTCGTCCTTGTCCTATCCTATTAATGCCAAGCGCCAGGCTAGGAAGCCACAAGTATAACTTTTGTATGTCATTGGTTTGTCTCGACTGGAAATTGAAATCCCGATCTCCCGCATGGGAAGCCTGCTCTCTAGCGAATCGGCCACCGTGGCCGGTGGATAGGGTGATAACATCAGAGAGTGTAAGTGGTGTATTGGCTAGCACACTAGCCCGGAATGCAAGAGGTCTGGGTTCAAATGCTGCTCTGCAATATTTCCCATTTCATCACTCCCATGACTGTATTAACGATGCTACACAAATGCAGGCCATCGGCACCCCAGGTTGCTCCAACTGCACAAAACTCCCACAACACTGCAGTCTAGAACACATGGTGCAATAGTTAAATTAGGTTACATTTTGTCAGATGGATATCGAACTAGACTCGCCTGCTGTGTGATTTCGTCTAGTTTCATATTCAATCACCTTTCATATAACCAGAACATATGGTTGGTTGTTGGAGTTGTACATCCTGGCAACAGGCAAACACTAACAGTTGATGCTAACATGGACATGGCGGCACCACAGCTGGAACAATTGCAACCACACTGGCGCCGATAATCAAGTATGATGGTCTCAGTCCATTTGCGCCTGCAGAAATGCCACCTCTATCCGATAGGGGTGGGTATGGGTGGACAGGGGTGGATAGGGGTGGACAGGGGTGGACAGGGGTGGGGAGATCACTGTCCCAGTGGCTACCTACCGTCAGTGGATTCCCCATCCAGCTTACTGCGTGCCATTCTCTTGGTTGTCCATCGATGGCGGCGACGACAGCAGCTCATCATTTGTTGTGAACTCGATGAACGATGATGAGTTTATGTCTGCGTATGACATGGAGTTTAGTGTGAGTACAGTTGCGCTGAGTCTACCGCAATCTCTCTGCCTAATTCATCTGGATCTAGCACCAGGGCGGGTCTGGACGACTGGAGATGAATTCGGCTTCAGTGGATGATGCGCAGTGCCTGATGCATCCTTACTGATGGTCTGAGCATTCACAGTGCTGCCCGTCCTGATATGACCTTAGATGTTGCTAGGACGTAAAACAACAACAAACAAACAACAAACGCAGTGCTGTTTGTAGTTCGGTATTACTATAGTGTTGTAAGAGGTGTTACAACCACTGGAAACATCATGCTATCGAATCCGTATATCGGCCATTCTCAGGCAGGTATCGTAACCATTATGTTATCTATGTAGGCTCCCTGATGTAATTAAACTGTACCCGCGAACAGTTGCATGCGGTATTTCGTCTGGGGAGCGGAGGTGAGTGCAACTCACTACACCCATTCTCCTGCAATGGTAAGTTTCATATGTTTTCTTGGTTGCAAATATAATTTATTCATTGAATAAAGTCTTTTGTGAGCGCCCTGACACTGGTCTTCCTGCCATTTGACAATACAGTTATTTACAATTTATGTATATGTAGTCTGATATTGTCAGCACCAGCTGGCTCAAGTCAGCCATAATAACAATATTGATCAATCCAAGACTTAGATATGGTCAGATGGTATAGTTTGATAATTCATATGTGTTATATGCTGTATACATACCTGTGTATTGATTAAACCATTACAATATGGAGTGGTTAGGTTTCTCTTCACAGGTTTGCATACATGTTGTGTAAATTGCCTAATAGTCATATCGGTGGACATTTAGAGATGCAGTGTTAGTAGAATGGTTTGTTCATTCTGTTTGACGGAGTGTGGTTAGCTTGCAGGGTTATGCTTAAAAGGTTAATGATACCCGGGGTGTGTTTTTGACTACATGAAGTAGGTTGAGGAATTGGTTGTTAGTAATAATGGGATAAACTATGCTAAGTGTCAGTCAGTTAATAGTCTAGGATTGCAAATATACAGTCAGCCGCACCTCAATGAGGCAGGTTCAGCCACGTACAGCTGGTAGCATGTAGATAATCATGATCACCGCACCAGTGTCACATGTGGTGCGACAAAGCATGCCTAGAGTGGGGATCGAACCCGCAGTCCTATAGGGATGTATAGGTTGCTCGATGCTCTGAGCCTACCCGCACTTTCTTGTGTAGGTGGCCGCTCACTGGGGCACCTGGGTCTGAGTGGCATATTGGGTCACAGTGCTTGTGACACCATATCCCAGTTGTTAGTGAAGCAACACACTAAAGGGCGCATTCCATATACGCGTAATGCGTAATGCGAATGCGAATGCGAATGCGACAAAAAATCGAAATGCCTTGAAACCTATGAGGTACATTCCATACACGCGTAATGCGTAATGCGAATGCGAATGCATCATAAATTCATTATCCCGATCGCTCCATGTAGCGATCGGTGCGTAATGCGTTATGCATCAAGCTGGATGTGAATAGAAACCTGAGTCTGATGTGTCCATTAGTTTAACACCAGGAGAGGCGACTGAGCATTACGGAACAGCCTCACAGAGGGGTGCTAATTGGAAACACATGGTGAGCTGGGCACCAGGGAGACATACGGTTAGGGGAAAGCTAAAAATGCTACCATATGCACAGAAATATGAATACTTATCTATAATTTGGTTATAATAAAGGTAGGAACCCCCATGTGACATACAAAAAGTTACATAGATATACATGCAATATTTGGTCACATACAGAGCAGTATGGAGAATAATTGTTTATTTTTATTTTTTAAATATAGCCAGTCGTGCGCCACATAACGCATTACGCATTACGCGTATATGGAATGCTGGCATTCGCATAACGCATAGCGCATAACGCATAACGCATTACGCATTACGCGTATATGGAATGCGCCCTTAAAGCCACCATCCACTGTTGCAAGTCGGCATAGCCATTCCGACCGGGCGCAGTGCTCGAGTCGGGAGAGTGCAGGCTTCCTGTGTCGGAGTTAGAAAGACAGCAAAGTAAAATCAATGACTTACACAATTGATATTTGTTGCTACCTAGCGTGGTGCTCGGCATTATTAGGATAATACAATGACTGGATAGCTCAGTATCAGGATAATGTGACTGGGTGGGAAATCGAGTCATGGTGTCAGAGGCTTGGTCTCTCAGTGGGGCATCACTATAAAACCACCATGAACTGTCACAAATCGGTACCCATCCTGCTATAGCCTTAGATGTTGTCACGATGCAAATCACCAACAAACAAAGCAGAATAACCATTCCTGGGGTACACTTAGATGTTGATAAGATGTAAAACCCCGGGAAACTGTCGGATCTTGTCCTTGCTTCTGCAATACGAGCATTACACTAAGTTACAGCCGTCCAGATATATACCCTGTGAGAAGGCCTGGCTGGCACCGATACAGGCCACGAAATGACCCCATTCTCGACCATCGTGAGAAGCCCTGGCTGGCACGATACAGGCCACAGAATGACCTCATTCTCGACGCGCCACCACACGGCATGGCCGAATCAGTTGAGCGTCCGTCTCCTGCTCTGGTACATCATGGGATTCGAACCCACGGATTCGAACTCACGGGTTAGAATCCTGGTCGAGTCAAAGCAATTGATTGGTGTCGCTTCCTAGCCCGGCACTCGGCATTATTAGGATAGGGCGAGGAATGATTGTCTCGGTATCAGGATAATGTGACTGAGTGGGATATCAGGTCATGCTACTGGTGGCCTGGTCTCCCAGTGGGGCAGCACCATGAAGTCACCATGACTACACACTGTCCCAAGTCGGTACCCATCCTGATATGATCTTAGCGGATGCCAGGACATAAAATCAACCATTATCCACGCGAGTAGAAGGCAGGTAGCTAGCTACCCGTGAATACCGATGAGGATCCATGTGTGATACAATCACAGCCAGTTATGTAAAGGATAATAAGGTAAAGGTAGTTTATGTTTGTGTCCTTATTACTTTGTAAAAGAAATACAGCAAAACCCCCCTAACCGACCACCTGCACAGATCGACCACTCCCCTATATCGATCGCTTTATTTGGGTCCCAACAATACCATTGTGACCATATTCTAACTCCATAAACCAACCACCTCCCAAATCGACCACTTAAAGTCGGTCCCAAAGTCGATCGATTTAGAGAGGTTTGACTGTATAGTGGATCCTGTGTAACTCCTGGTGTTGTAGACTGTTGGAGGTTTGACTGCATAGTGGATCCTGTGTAACTCCTGGTGTTGTACAGTGTTGGAGGTTTGACTGTATAGTGGATCTTGTGTAACTCCTGGTGTTGTAGAGTGTTGGAGGTTTGACTGTATAGTGTATCCTGTGTAACTCCTGGTGTTGTAGAGTGTTGGAGGTTTGACTGTATAGTGGATCCTGTGTAACTCCTGGTGGTGTAGAGTGTTGGAGGTTTGACTGTATAGTGGATTCTGTGTAACTCCTGGTGGTGTAGAGTGTTGGAGGTTTGACTGTATAGTGGATCTTGTGTAACTCCTGGTGTTGTAGAGTGTTGGAGGTTTGACTGTATAGTGTATCCTGTGTAACTCCTGGTGTTGTAGAGTGTTGGAGGTTTGACTGTATAGTGGATCCTGTGTAACTCCTGGTGTTGTAGAGTGTTGGAGGTTTGACTGTATAGTGGATTCTGTGTAACTCCTGGTGGTGTAGAGTGTTGGAGGTTTGACTGTATAGTGGATCTTGTGTAACTCCTGGTGTTGTAGAGTGTTGGAGGTTTGACTGTATAGTGGTCCTGTTAACTCCTGGTTGTAGAGTGTTGGAGGTTACTGTATATGGATCGTTACTCCTGGTGTTGTAGGTGTTGGGGTTTGTATAGTGATCCTGTGTAACTCTGGTGGTGTAGATGTTGGAGGTTTGACTGTATAGTGGATCTGTGTAACCCTGGTGTTGTAAGTGTTGGAGGTTTGACTGTTGTAGTGTAACTCCTGGTGTTGAAGGTTGGAGGTTTGACTGTATAGTGGATCCTGTGTAACTCCTGGTGTTGTAGAGTGTTGGAGGTTTGACTGTATAGTGGATCCTGTGTAACTCCTGGTGTTGTAGAGTGTTGGAGGTTTGACTGCATAGTGGATCCTGTGTAACTCCTGGTGGTGTAGAGTGTTGGAGGTTTGACTGCATAGTGGATCCTGTGTAACTCCTGGTGTTGTAGAGTGTTGGAGGTTTGACTGTATAGTGGATCCTGTGTAACTCCTGGTGTTGTAGAGTGTTGGAGGTTTGACTGTCTCGTGGATCCTGGGTAACTCCTGGTGTTGTAGAGTGTTGGAGGTTTGACTGTATAGTGTATCCTGTGTAACTCCTGGTGTTGTAGAGTGTTGGAGGTTTGACTGCATAGTGGATCCTGTGTAACTCCTGGTGTTGTAGAGTGTTGGAGGTTTGACTGTATAGTGGATCTTGTGTAACTCCTGGTGTTGTAGAGTGTTGGAGGTTTGACTGTATAGTGGATCCTGTGTAACTCCTGGTGTTGTAGAGTGTTGGAGGTTTGACTGTATAGTGGATCCTGTGTAACTCCTGGTGTTGTAGAGTGTTGGAGGTTTGACTGTATAGTGGATCCTGTGTAACTCCTGGTGTTGTAGAGTGTTGGAGGTTTGACTGCATAGTGGATCCTGTGTAACTCCTGGTGTTGTAGAGTGTTGGAGGTTTGACTGTATAGTGGATCCTGTGTAACTCCTGGTGTTGTAGAGTGTTGGAGGTTTGACTGTATAGTGGATCCTGTGTAACTCCTGGTGTTGTAGAGTGTTGGAGGTTTGACTGTATAGTGGATCCTGTGTAACTCCTGGTGTTGTAGAGTGTTGGAGGTTTGACTGTATAGTGGATCCTGTGTAACTCCTGGTGTTGTAGAGTGTTGGAGGTTTGACTGTATAGTGGATCCTGTGTAACTCCTGGTGTTGTAGAGTGTTGGAGGTTTGACTGTATAGTGGATCTTGTGTAACTCCTGGTGTTGTAGAGTGTTGGAGGTTTGACTGTATAGTGGATCCTGTGTAACTCCTGGTGTTGTAGAGTGTTGGAGGTTTGACTGTATAGTGGATCCTGTGTAACTCCTGGTGTTGTAGAGTGTTGGAGGTTTGACTGTATAGTGGATCCTGTGTAACTCCTGGTGTTGTAGAGTGTTGGAGGTTTGACTGTATAGTGGATCCTGTGTAACTCCTGGTGTTGTAGAGTGTTGGAGGTTTGACTGTATAGTGGATCTTGTGCTGTGTAACTCCTGGTGTTGTAGAGTGTGGAGGTTTGACTGTATAGTGGATCCTGTGTAACTCCTGTGTTGTAGAGTGTTGGAGGTTTGACTGTATAGTGGATCCTGTGTAACTCCTGGTGTTGTAGAGTGTTGGAGGTTTGACTGTATAGTGGATCTTGTGTAACTCCTGGTGTTGTAGAATGTTGGAGGTTTGACTGTATAGTGGATCTTGTGTAACTTCTGGTGTTGTAGAGTGTTGGAGGTTTGACTGCATAGTGGATCCTGTGTAACTCCTGGTGTTGTAGAGTGTTGGAGGTTTGAGTGTATAGTGGATCCTGTGTAACTCCTGGTGGTGTAGAGTGTTGGAGGTTTGACTGTATTGTGGATCCTGTGTAACTCCTGGTGTTGTAGAGTGTTGGAGGTTTGACTGTATAGTGGATCCTGTGTAACTCCTGGTTTTGTAGAGTGTTGGAGGTTTGACTGTATAGTGGTTCCTGTGTAACTCCTGGTGTTGTAGAGTGTTGGAGGTTTGACTGTATAGTGGATCCTGTGTAACTCCTGGTGTTGTAGAGTATTGGAGGTTTGACTGTATAGTGGATCCTGTGTAACTCCTGGTGTTGTAGAGTGTTGGAGGTTTGACTGTATAGTGGTTCCTGTGTAACTCTGGTTTGGTAGAGTGTTGGAGTTTGACTGTTATATGTGGATCCTGTGTACTCCTCCCCCCCCCTACTACCCCCCCCCTACTACCCCCCCTACTACCCCCCGACTACCGACTACCCCGACTACCCCCCCACCTCCCCCCCGACTACCCCCCCGACTACCCCCCGACTACCCCCCCGACTACCCCCGACTACCCCCGACTACCCCGATACCCCCCCGAATACCCCCCGGACTACCCCCGATACCCCCCGACTTACCCCCCGACTACCCCACATACCCCCCCGACTATCCCCCCGACTAACCCCCCCCGACTTACCCCCCGATTCCCCCGACTACCCCCGACTACCCCCCGGACTACCCCGCCGACTACCCCCCGACTACCCCCCCGACTACCCCCGACTATCCCCCGACTACCCCCCGAACCCCCGCCTAACCCCCCCCCCCCCCCCCCCCCCCCCGACTACCCCCCGCTACCCCCGACTTACCCCCGACTAACCCCCCCGACTAAATTTACCCCCCGACTACCCCCCCGGACTTACCCCCGACGACCCCCCCGACTACCCCCCGACTACCCCCCGAACTACCCCCCGACTACCCCCCGACTATCCTTCGAACCGGGCTGCCTCTACCCCCGATAATCCCCCGACTATCCCCGACTATCCCCCGACTATCCCCCGACTATCCCCGACTATCCCCGTTTGACCCCGACTATCCCCGGACTATCCCCGACTATCCCCCGATATTCCCCGGAATATCCCCCGACTATACCCCGACTATCCCCCGACTATACCCCGACTATTCCCGACTATCCCCGACTATCCCCGACTATCCCCCGGACTATCCCCCGACAGTCCGGGAGCTCTCCCCTGACTATCCCCCGACTATCCCCGGGACTAATCCCCCGATACCCCCCACTACCACCCCAATACCCCCCCCCACACGCACACACTACCCGCACTACCCCTTCACCCCCACACTACCCCCCCCCATACCCCCCCCACCTCCCCACTTACCCCCACTACCGCGCCCCCGCCACCCCACCCCTCCCGCCGCGGTCACCTGGAACTACTCCGCACGCCATCCGCCCCTTCTCTCCGCGTCACACCGCCGCCACCTGCATCCCAGCCCCGCCTCTCCCCACCGCCCTCCCCACCCCGCCGCCGTCACCCCACCCCTTCCTTCCGCAGTCACCCCGCCGCCTCCCGCCCTTCACTCTCTCCCCTCCCACTGCCGTCACCCGCCTCATCCCGCCTGCCATCCCGGCCCATCCTGCCCTACTCCCGCCGTCACCCCGGCCCTTCCCTCCGCCGTCATCTCGCCGCCTTCCGTCTCTCAACCCCCGGCCGTTGTTACCGCGCCCATCCCACCGTCACCCGCCACTGTCACCCCACCAGCGTCACCCCGCCCCACTCCCGCCGTCATCCCACCCCCTCCCGCCGCCGTCACTCCACTCACTCCCGCCGCTGTCACCCGGCCTCCTCTTTCCGCCACCACCCCGTTCCCTCCCCCTGCAGCCGGCGCCACTTCGCGCCCCGGTCCGAGGCCAGAACCCAGGTTCCCCGACGGTCGTTTCCAGTGCTCACCCCGGTGTAAAGATTTCAAATTCCCCCCATATTCAAGTTCCCCCCCGGAAACTTGAAAACGTTTTCAAATTCCTCCCAGGGGAATTTGAAAACGTTTTCAAATTCCCTTCCTCGTTTTAACTTTCCCTCCACCCCCCATTTTTGGGGAATTCTCTTTATTTTTGATATTTTTTGTTATTTTTTGTTATTTTTCATGACAAATATTATAATATACAGAGAATAGCATAATGGAAATTATTACTAGTACAATAAAACATATTTAACCACAAATGACACAAAAAGTCTCCAAGATGGTTAAGAAAAAAATATTATAGGTCTGAAATTTAAAACGTTTTTTAAAGTTTTTTAAACAATTTTAAATTCCCGGAGGGGGGAATTTGAAAATAGGGGGAGGAATCTGAAAACTGTTTTTAAGTTCCCCCCCAGGAATCTGAAAACGTTTTTAATTTCCCCGGAGGGAAGTTAAAAACGTTTTCAGATTCCCGGGGGGGAACTTGGGAAGGGGGGGAAGTTGAAATCGTAACACCGGTCCACTAACGGCGTCGTGCCACGCAGCTCGCATCACGGCCGGCCACAGGCGGCGGGAGGGGCTTGAGAGACATGGAGGCACGAAGGGCGGGGCAGAGCGGTGTGCATGGGAGGGAGCAGCGGATGAGGAGAGGCAGGGGAGGGGGTCGGGAGGGGGACGGGGAGGGCTGGCCGTTGGGTAATATAACAAAAGGTTCCGAAATTATTCAGCAATTCCGATCACGGGGTACGAGAGAGTAGGCGAACAGGCGGATGGACAAGGTGTAGGGGAGAGGGGTGAGTGGGAGGGTGAGATGTGGACAGGCTTAGGGTGAGGGCGTAGGGAGGAGGGGAAGGGGAGCGGAGGAGACTGTAGTGTGGTATGTGGTGGGCAGTGTCTTGGGATGTAGGGTTCAGGCAGGATGGAGGAGGGTGGAGGGTGGAGGGCAGGGACGAGTGTGTAGGGAGGATGGAGGTGGCAGGAGGGTGGAGGGTGTAAGGGGAGGGTGCTGTAAGGACGGCGGGTGGAGGATGTAGGGGGAGGGTGTAGGGAGGAACAGGATGTAGGGACGGCGGGTGGAGGGTGTAGGGGGAGGGTGTACAGAGGAACAGGATGTAGGGACGGCGGGTGGAGGCTGTAGGGGGAGGTTGTACAGAGGAACAGGCTGTAGGGACGGCGGGTGGAGGGTGTAGGGGGAGGGTGTACAGAGGAACAGGCTGTAGGGACGGGGGGTGGAGGGTGTAGGGGGAGGGTGTAGGGAGGCACAGGGGGAGGGTGTAGGGAGGAACAGGCTGTAGGGACGGCGGGTGGAGCGTCTAGGGGGAGGGTGTTGGGAGGAACAGCATGTAGGGATGGCGGGTGGAGGGTGTAGGGGGAGGGTGTAGAGAGGAACAGGCTGTGGGGACGGCAGGTGGAGGATGTAGGTGGAGGGTGTAGGGAAGAACAGGATGTAGGGACGGTGGGTGGAGGATGTAGGGGGAGGGTGTAGGGAAGAACAGGATGTAGGGACGGCAGGTGGAGGATGTAGGGGGAGGGTGTAGAGAGGAACAGGCTGTAGGGACGGCGGGTGGAGTGTGTAAGGGGAGGATTGGGAGGAACAGGATGTAGGGACGGCGGGTGGAGGATGTAGGGGGAGGGTGTAGGGAGGAACAGGCTGTGTAATGTATGTAGTTATCCGAACACCCCCACCGTAATACCGTATGACTTCATAAGGATCCATTCTTAATAAAGACAGTTACGTTACAGAACTCACGGTGTTAACACGTCTTTTACATGATGTCAGATATTACGGGTTGATCTGTTCAATATGGCGCTCACAGGATTAAAACCCCCAGGGCCGTTGAATTTAGATGAGAAGATGGCCATTAATTGGAGGACATGGTTTCAAGCGTTTGAAATATACTCGACAGCTGCAGGTGTGTCGAGTAAATCAGAAAAAGTCCAGTGCTGTGTGTTTCTACATGTGGCCGGAACTGAGGCCCAAAAGATCCACAGAACGTTTGAATTCGATCCTGCGGAAAAGGACAAAATAGCACCGTTGATCGCCACCTTCACTCATTATTGCGAGGGCAAGACCAATATTACAGTTGTCAGGTACGAATTTAATTTGTTTAATCAGTCGAGTGAGAACATAGACTCGTACATAAGAGAGTTAAAACATCGCGTGCAATATTGTTGCTATGGGACATTGGAAGCATCTTTATTATGTGATCACATTGTATGTGTAGTAAAGGATAATGACCTGCGAGATAAGTTATTACAATCGCCTACATTGTCATTGGAGGAATGCATCCAGATGTGTCGATTGAGTGAAATTAAAGCATCACAAGTAACCAAAAACGGGGATAATCAAGTCAATGTTGTTGATTCGAGTTACGTCAGGAGAGGAGTTCAAAGGCGCGCATCTCCTTGGATACAGCAGTCAACAAGTCGAGATCACCTTAGTTATACCGTAGCGACTTCACGTTGTGGTCGTTGTGGTTACAATCATCAGAAAGGTAGCTGCCCAGCACGAGGAAAAGAATGCTCGGGATGTCACAAAATCGGTCATTTTGTGAAAGTGTGCCAACTTCAGAAGAGACAGCAACAAGATGCACCAGTTTATGAAGTTAATGTGGACCCAGACTACAGGGAGGAGGCGTATACACAGTGTTGAGTGGATGATGACAAATGCGATTTGTTTGTGGGAACAGTCGACCGTGACAACGTGGATAACAGTAACTTATGGTATGCCACATTCGTCATTGCTGATCAAGATGTGTCTTTTAAATTGGACACTGGTTCAGAGGCAAACATTCTGCCTCTGGATATGTACCATAAAATAACAAGTACTACGTTATCGCCTTCAAATTGCCATTTGGTGACTTATGGAGGTCACCGGATCAAGCCTAACGGGGAAACTACATTGACTATCAATGGAAATGAACTAAGATTTCAAGTGACGGATGCCGGGAGTGCTATCCTAGGTAAACAGGCATGTGTCACCCTAGGCCTATTGGCATGCCTAGACACCCTGGATGCTATGCAGACTGACCTGAATGCACAAAAACTGGTAAAGAATTACTCTGACGTTTTTGAAGGTTTAGGTTTAATTAAAGTAAATGCACAAATTTATGTTGATGAATATATAACACCTGTTGTAGATCCCCCATGCAGGGTACCCATATCAATTGTTGATGATGTTCAAAAAGAGTTAACCCGAATGGTAGATTTAGGTGTAATTGTAAAGCAGGTGGAACTGACCCCGTGGGTAAATTCTATAACAATTGTTAGGAAACCTGGAAAGCTAAGAATTTGCCTTGACCCTACTAAGTTAAATAGGGCCATACTACGAGGCCCGTACCCAGTACGAACTGTGGCAGAGGTAGTGGCACAAATACATGGGGCTAATTACTTTTCAGTGTTGGATGCTAACAGTGTGTAAAAATATACGGATTTTCGGTTAAGAATTATATATTGGCAGAGAGCATCATTATTCTTGGATGTCGGAGTGGGACTTAAGTTATGTAAACTAAAAGTAACTAAAATTAATAAAATCCCACTCCCATTGTACCTGATGCTGAGTGAGGTAAACTATATGTTATATATTATGAGTGGAATTGATGGAAAGGTGCATGATGCTGGGTGGTGTAAACTATCTGTTATATATGATGTTTGGAGTTAATGAAAAGAGTTCCTTGCCAGAAACAGTACAGGATTATTGAAATGTTTCTCTATGTGTTCATAAAGAATACAATTGGAGGAAAAAGAACAAGATAGTATATATATCTATATACATATCTGTAACTGTTTGCAACATCCTGTCCACCCAGGACCACCGACTGACCCACCTGCCTAATTTTTGCATATGTATAGAGTGCACCACCTGCAGCTGGTTTGAGTGACAGCCCCTAATGGGGGTGGTCACCCACCCAGTCTGGGGGGAGTGCCTCATTGGCTGGCTGGGGAATGTCCGGTCACCTGACTCCCTTGGCCTATCCTGACCACACACTAGTCTCAGCTAATTAATTATTCAAGATTTTGCTTCAGACACACTGAAGGAAAATCACTCTCATCCTGGCTCTTGAGTGAGACAGACCAACTTCTGAGCAGGACCCCAGACACTCTGTCTGATGCTATCCAAATTCATCTATTCAAATTGAGTGTATCCACAGCCATAGGACTCCTGTCCCATGGGTTGTGGGCACTGTTTCAGTATACAGGCTAAAGTGACAATGAGACATAGTGTGGGCAGTATATGAGGAGTGCAGGTGCTAGGTCACATGTAAGGGGGATGACAGGAGTTGCTGCCAATAAAGCACAACTTATTCACTGTTCATCTTTGTGACTAGTTTTCCTTCCTCATTCCAGACATGGTTAAATTGATTAGACTGATTGCATCACAGGTGAAATGAAGGGGGAGAGTTTTGTAATTACATAGGGTGCTCACAGCGGCAGAGCATCCGTGTTTTTATAAGTGGGTATTGGCAGATACAAGTAGATGATGACAGCTCCAAATTATATACTTTTAATACCCCATGGGGCAGGTATCGCTATACACGTCTACCATTTGGGATAAAAACTGCAGGTGATATATTCATACAAGAGATGAATGAGATCCTGTTGGATTTGCCCGGTGTGCATGTCATTTCTGATGACATTTTGATACATGGTGTAACCATAGCAGAACATAATATACGCTTAGAGGCAGTATTGAAACGTGCGAGAGGCTTGAACCTTAAATTGAATCCTAAGAAATCTAAATTTTGCAAAACTAGTGTAAACTATGTGGGCCATTTGCTCACTTCGGATGGCCTAAAACCAAATGCAGACAGGATCCAGGCAATAATAGACATGCCACCTCCTAAAGATAAAGCAGCAGTGCAGCATTTCTTAGGCATGGTTGGATATGTCAGTAAATTTATCCCAAACATGGCCCAAATTACAAAACTGTTACGAACTGTCATTCAAAAAAGTGTAGCATGGCACTGGGATAATGAGCAGGCTAAATCATTTCAAGACTTGAAGGACCTTTTGAGTAGAGCACCGGTTCTCAGATATTTTGATAGAAACGAGCATTAGATAAAACACAGATAAGTTATGCTGTTATTGAGAAAGAATTGTTAGCCATATGTTTCGGATGCAGACAATTTCATGATTATATTTATGGTAATGGCGTAACTATACAAACTGATCACAAACCTCTGGTAGCTATTATGCTGAAACCTATACACCAATTATCGGCTAGAATGGAGAGGATGCGCATGAGACTCCAGAATTATAACATAAGGGTCACATACTTAAAGGGATCAAATTAGTTTTTTGCAGATAATCTGTCACGGGCCCATACATCCAGTATAAACCCGAATGACCTATTCGATCATGACATTTCGGTGGCTGCGGTAGATATAAGTACGGATATTATCTAACGAGTAAGAGAGGGCACCCAGTTGGATCAGACACTGCAGAAAATAAAATATTTGACATTGGCAGGATGGCCTGCTGTAAACAAAAATGTAGATCCTGATGTAAAACCATTTTATACTTTTAGGCATGATATCACTTTTTATGATGGATTGTTGTTAAAAGGAGCTCAGATAATCGTTCCCAAGTCATTACAGCCGAATATTTTAGATAAGTTGCATGCGTCGCATTTAGGCATGGTTAAATGTAAGCAACTAGCTAGAGATAATGTTTTTTGGCCAGGTTTAGGCGGCCAGTTAGAAGATAAAATTTCTAGATGTACAGTGTGCCAGGAATTCAGAAATGTACAGGCCAAAGAGCCGTTAGTAAATCATTCTATACAAGACATACCATTTCACAAAGTAGGTGTTGATTTATTTCATGTCGAGGATAGGAATTACTTGTTAATAGTTGACTACTATTCTAAATTCCCTGACATAATTGAATTATTGCAGACATCTAGTCTATCAGTGATTGATGCATTAAAGCAAACATTTGCCAGATACGCGATACCTAGGTATGTAGTATCAGATAATGGACCGCAGTTTGCTAGTGAGGAATATCGAAGATTCTCATCGACATATGGTTTCACACCAATTTATACGAGCCCCATGCATGCTCAGAGCAATGGACAAGTCGAAAGGTATGTGCAAACAATAAAAAGGGTAATAAAGAAATGTATTAGAGATAGTCGCGACATACAAATAGCGCTACTAAATTACAGAAACACTACACTAGATGGCGTTGGTGCATCGCCAGCGCAGTTATTGATGTCATGCCAGTTGAGGACTAAGATACCTGTTTTGGATTGTAACCTGAAGGCAACATCCCTCCCATCCAAATTACCTCAACTTACCCGAAATCAAAATTTGCAGAAATTGTACTTCGACAAACATGCAGGTAGGAATCATCCATTGTTAAAAATAGGTGACAAGGTCCGATACAAAAATCATGAAAATGAGTGGCAACGGGGACAAATTGTGAGTACGGGTAATAGACAGATGAGACAGTATAAATTGTTAAATGAACATAAAAATGTATTACGATGTAACAGAAAATTTATGTTCAAGTGTCCCGATGATAGATTAGCTCAGAAGCCGAGAGTAACAAACATGAATGATGTTAGCAGTTCACCGAGTATGGGCAAATCTTTAACATATACAACACAATACGGTAGATTATGTAAACCTCCGGTGAGTTTTGGACAATGAGGTGACATAAAGACGTCCATACCAACATGTCGGCTCAACGTAGTCATCATAATAAGTTTATGCTATTTTGTTAAATGTTCACTGATGCAATTGTAATAATTAAACAAATGACATGCTATAAAAGCAGTACAGTAAGAATAAGAACGACACTTAGTTAAGATCAAACAAAGAATGGACACAATACATTGTTCAATTAAGAAACGACACTTAAAACTAACTGTGTACTTTTGTGTTTGTTTGGATGGACGAGTTAAATTGTCTTACATATCAAGTATGTTAGCAATTAAATATTGACTCTGTACCGATACCTTGTTAGTAGTCACAAATACCAAGGTAGATGTTAAACAAACGTAATACATACAACAGCACGTTAAAGACGCCGCATAATTCACTTGTAAACATAAGAATCGACAAATGGCCCTTGCTGATTATACAACGTACTAGTTTATATACGCATCTTTTGTAATGATAATCATCATCATCATCATCATGCTGTCGGTCGCGATGCGACAAAGACTGCTTTCATTACTTGACTGCCGCTCTCCATTTAGCTCTCTGCTGTGAGAGTTGCGTCCATGAGTCGGTCTTAATGTCTCTCAGCTTCAGGTTTCTCTTGATGGTATCTTTGAACCGGAGACGGGGGCGCCCTCTCTTTCTGTAGCCAGAAGACAGTTGAGAATAGAGGATCTGCTTTGGTAGCCTGTCTGATGACATCCTCATGAGGTGTCCAGTCCACCGGAGATTCATTTTGATCAGAAGATCTTCCATAGAGGGCAGCCCCATCCGTTTGAGTATTTCCTTATTCGTCACTTTGTCCTTCCAGGTTAGCCTCATGATTGAACGCAGATGTCGCATCATGAAGGCATGCAGCTTTTTCACCTGCTGTCTGTACACTGTCCAGGCCTCGGCTCCGTATAGTAGGGTGGATAGCACGATTGCGCGGTAGATCTTACCTTTGACCCGAATGGACACATGGTGGTTGTTCCAGAGTCTCTGGCGTAGTCGGCCGAAAGATACGCTAGCCTTTGCCATCCTCCTCTGTATCTCAGCATCAATGCGTCCATCACTTGATATAGTGCTTCCGAGATAGGTGAATGCCGGAACAGAGTTCAGCTTGTTTCCGTCAACCATGATCTCCTCCTCTTGGGTTCTTGTAGAGTTGGGTTGGTACAGCACCTCCGTCTTCTTGATGTTAATTTTCAGGCCAAACTTCTTTGGTAATGATAATACATGTCAAATAAGTTACCATTTATGCATTGAATACCTTTGTTATTAGCGTTAAGTTGCATGCATATACAGGGCATGAAATAGACTGTGAAATTATAATATTATATCTTCGATAGTCTCGTCAAGTACCACTTTCGTTACCACAATGTATGGCGTTTGCTTTGTGCATGTAATATTTTCATGGATTCAGAATGGAGTATTTGGATCTATCTGGTTGGATTATATGAAAAGGGGGGGATATGACATTATGACAAATGTTAACATAAACAAAAAAATGGTAACCTGTGGATCTCGATGGTAGTTAGGATCATTAAGAGTAAACTATAGTAAAGAAAAGTGATGAACGCATTTTTGTATGAAACATATTTAATGAGGTACCATTTGATCATACAGGTGGTCGTTTACATAAGGACGTCATTGGGTTATATTTGTTAATTGTTAACTATTGTTCAAAGGGGAAGATGTAATGTATGTAGTTATCTGAACACCCCCACCGTAATACCGTTTGACATCATAAGGATCCATTCTTAATAAAGACAGTTACGTTACAGAACTCACGGTGTTAACACGTCTTTTACAGGCTGTAGGGACGGCGGGTGGAGGGTGTAGGGGGAGGGTGTCGGGAGGAACAGGCTGTAGGGATGGCAGGTGGAGGGTCTAGGGGGAGGGTGTCAGGAGGAACAGGATGTAGGGACGGCGGGTGGAGGATGTAGGGGGAGGATGTACAGAGAAACAGGCTGTAGAGACGGTGGGTGGAGGATGTAGGGGGAGGGTGTAGGGAGGAACAGGCTGTAGGGACGGCGGGTGGAGGGTCTAGGGGGAGGGTGTAGGGAGGAACAGGCTGTAGGGACGGCGGGTGGAGGGTGTAGGGGGAGGGTGTCAGGAGGAACAGGATGTAGGGATGGCGGGTGGAGGGTGTAAGGGGAGGATGTAGGGGGAGGGTGTAGAGAGGAACAGGCTGTAGGGACTGTAAAGTATGTGTGGACACCGTGAGTTCTTGTAACGTAACTGACTTTATTAGGAACACTCAATCATGACGTCATGCAGTCTCACTGTCGGGGGGCGTTCGTACAACTACAATACATTACATCTTCCCCTTTTCCTTAAGTAACATATGGACCGTTTTAAATATCATTAATGTTACCTTATTGTTTGAATTGATATCTGTACTGACTTAGAGCTATACAACTTACTTCTATTCAAATTCCTTTATTCCCAAATTATTCAAATTATCAAGTCATAACATATACATATATAATATTTCATTCCTTATCCTAACCCCTTTCTTACAGATAACAGGTATTCAACATAGTATCACATGAACTTAGTAGATAGCAATGTTTATTGTGACACGTACAATTGTGTCCCGATTGTATGGACTCGCTATGCTGCTTCTTGATTTGTGGTTATTTTGTGCCTTCTTGGTTTGATACATATATTTTCTGACGTTGTCATGTCCCCAGTCTGGGCTGGTTACACCAGTCAAAAGTTCACTTATGTTTTTTGATTCAATATTGAAGATGCGTCAATATACATACATGGACTTAAATTACTAAGAATGAGGAACATACTGCACATGTAACAGTAAGTATTGGTAACATAACTATCTCTTTATATTTTAATTAATGTACAGTTAAACCGTAACGAACTGGTGGCCTACTTAAACGACCATAACGTGTAGTACATGTGATTGGTACGTTTATTTTCTGCGAGTTATTCACGTGAACAGATGTTGCATCTCGTGCAGTTTTATTTGAGCGGTGACTAGGACACTTTTGAATAAATCTCCTGTTCCGCCGTATTATATGGTCATATTCATTTATCACATCGTAACTTCTTTTAGTGTCGACATTAGTATTTACAATACTACCTTTCTTCCAGTCACCATTGTGGTCCTTATAACGGACGTTATCACCCTTCTTCAAAGGGTGCTGAATACTACTGGCATGTCTGTCAAAGTACTCTTTCTGTACTTGCTGACTATGGTGTATTTGGTGGAGTTTTGATGTATGTACTGTTGCCCTCAAGTCCCGATCTAGTACCGGGATCCTGCTTCTTAATTTTCGTGACATCATTAGTTGCGCAGGGGATGCGCCAATCCCATTCAATGTTGTATTTCTATAATTGAGCATGGCTATATGTATATCTCTACCGTCTCTTACACATTTCTTTATTATACGTTTGACTGTTTGAACATATCGCTCAACTTGTCCGTTACTTTGGGCATGCATCGGACTAGAGTACAGCGATACAAACCCATAGAACGAAGCAAATTTCTGAAATTCGAGACTCGTGAACTGTGGACCATTATCCGATACTATATATTTGGGGATACCAAACCGTACAAATGTTTGTTTTAATGCCTCAATAACTGCTGTAGTAGATATTCTGTCCAATTCTATGAACTCCGGAAATTTGGAATAATAGTCAATAATTAAGATGTAATTCTTACCGTGTACATGAAATAAGTCAATCCCTATTTCATTAAATGGTATATCTATGATCGGGTGATTTATTAACGTTTCTTTGGGTGGCATATTTTTTTAATTCCTGACATGTATCACATCTGGATATTTTGTCTTCCAATTGTCTACCGATTCCCGGCCAAAAAATGTTATCCCTGGCGAGCTGCTTACATTTTACGATTCCTAAGTGTGATTCGTGTATTTTATTCAGCATCTCAGCCTGTAGAAATTTAGGGACTACTATTTGTGCACCTTTCAGTAATACTCCCTCTGCCCATGTTATCTCATGTCTAAGCGTATAATAGGGTTTCACACTATTCGGAATATGCTCGTTACTATCCGGCCATCCTTCCAACGTTAGATTTTTTAATGTGTTGAGCGTCTGATCTACCTTGGTGGCCTCCTTGATACGATGGACAACATCCATATCCAAATCTATAGCCCCAACCGAAATGTCATGGTCGTACAAATCCTTAATGGCTATACTGGAGGTATGCGCTCTTGATAAAGTGTCTGCAAAATATAAATGCGACCCTTTCAGATATGATACTGTAATATTATAATTTTGCAATCTCATGCGCATACGTTGCATCCTTGCTGAAAGCTCGTGTATTGGTTTAAGCATAATTGCAACTAGGGGTTTGTGGTCTGTGTGTACTGTTACTTCATTACCATAAATAAAATGATGGAACTTTTTACAGCCAAAACATATGGCTAATAACTCTTTTTCAATTACCGCATAATTTATTTGTGATTTATCTAATGCTTTTGATGCCATAGCTACAGGTAATTCATTCTGAAACAAAGTGGCGCCTACACCATATTTAGACGCATCCACTTGAATTATAACTTTTTGTTTACTATCAAAATATTGGAGTACTGGTGCTTCAGTTAACAACTTCTTTAACTCCTGAAACGCCTTTTCTTGTTCTCTTTCCCAGTGCCATGACACATTCTTTTGAATTACTGTCCTTAATGGTTTTGTTATGTTAGCCAGGTTCGGAATAAATTTACTAACATATCCAATCATTCCTAAAAATCGGTATATACCTGGTTTATCGGTTGGACTGGGCATGTCGAAAATCGCTTGTATTCTGTCCATGTTAGGACTTAGGCCGTCCGAGCTAATTACATGCCCTACATAGTTAACACTGTTCTTGAAAATTCTAGACTTTTTAGGATTTAATTTGAGATGAACAGTTCGTGCACGGCTTAAACTGCCTCTAATCGGTCGTTATGTTCTTTTTCTGTAATTCCATGTACTAAAATGTCGTCTGATATTACATGAACACCTGGCATCCCTCTTAAAATTTTGTTCATCACCTGAATAAAGATATCTCCCGCAGTTTTTATTCCAAATGGCAATCTCGTATATCTGTATCTACCCCAAGGCGTATTAAATGTACATAGTTCAGAACTTTCTTTATCTAATTCTATTTGCCAATAGCCGCTTTGTGCATCTAAAACCGAAAAATACCTAGCTCCATGCAATTTAGCCACTATTTCCTCGACTGTTCTTACAGGATATGGTCCTCTCAATATCGCTTTATTTAGCTTAGTAGGTGTGGTCTAGGCAAATTCTTAGTTTTCCAGGTTTACATACTATTGTAATTGAATTCACCCAAGGGGTTGGCCTCTCCTGTTTTACAATGACCCCCAATTTTATCATACGTTCTAATTCTTTATGTACCCCCTCTGTAATGGCTATCGGTATTCTACGTGGGGGGTCTATACATGGAGTTACGTTATTATCAACATATATTTTAGCATTGACCTTAATTAAACCTAAACCCTCAAATACGTCAGCATATTTTATTACCAATTTGTCAGCATCATGTGAAGTTGTTGTACTTAACGTGTCCAGTCGTGCTAACAGACCCAATTGAACACAGGCCTGTTTGCCCATGATTGCACTGCCAGCATCTGTAACTTGAAATCGTAAAACCTGTCCGTTGATCATCAATGTCGTTTCTCCTGCCGGCTTGATCTTATGTCCACCGTATGTGATCAACTGACAATTAGACGGTTTTAAAAGAGCACTTTCTATTGTCTTGTAAATTTCCAATGGTAAAATATTGGCCTCGGATCCTGTCTAATTTAAATGAGACCTCCACACCACTGATAACGAAAACCTCATACCACAAATCTTTGTCGTCGTCATCAGAATTGTATATCGAACCGACAAACAGATTATAGCCATCACTGTCCTGTTGTTCCTGAACTTGATTGTCGAATGTACCTTGCCCGACTTGTTCATTTTCGGCTTCCAAATCAACATTAATCTCATATAGTGGTGCTCCCCTTGGCTGTGTCTTCTGCATATGGCACATTTTTACAAAATGACCCATCCGTCGACATCCTATGCATTCCTTTCGGCGTGCTGGACAGTTTCCATCCCGGTGATTATATCCACATCGTCCACACCTGGAAGCCGCCATCTTACGGCCTTGTTGATATTGATTTGTTGATGCTTGTTTCCATGGAGATATCCTGGGTCCCTGTTCAGCGCGTCGTCCGTAACCCCTGGATACTGCATCCACTTGACTCGATGAAGATAATTGTACTTGTGCCGATTTATTTTCACTCAGTCTACATAACTGTACACAGTCTTCCAATGACAATTTTGGTGCTTGTAATAACTTATTCCTGAGTTTGTTATCTTTTACTCCACACACGATTCGATCACACAAAAGGGAAGCTTCCAACTGTTCATAGCAACAAAACTGTATACGATGTCTTAACTCGCGAATGTATGTGTCCATATTTTCAGTTGTTTGGTTGAAAGCGTTGAACTCATACCTTATCACAGTGATGTTTGTTTTTCCCTCGCAATACTTTGAAAATGTTGCTATTAGTGGTCCAATCTTGTCTTTGTCAGCTGTTTCGAATTCGAATGTACGATGAACTTTTTGTGCTTCACTGCCAGCTACATGCAGCAGCACACAGCATTGCACTTTCTCTGTTTTAGATCCTATCCCCGCTGCTGTTGAATAAATTTTGTATGAATGCAACCAAGATCTCCAATTTATGGCCATTCGTTCGTCTAAATTTAGCGGACCAGGGGCCATATGCAGGATGCGGTGTTAGCGAGCCAAAACGTGTTTATAAGGGATTTCTGGTTTAGCGCCGAAAAGTCGGTATGCACGAGTCAGTGATAAGCCTAACATCGCGCGGTTAAGGTCCGTGACACTAACCCCGTTTCAAAGGACATTTAAGGGCGGTGTTAGCGTAAGGTTGTGCCCAAATCTATTCAATGCTGTCATATTTAACAGAATTACATACGCAATAAGTGAAATTTGATGAAATTAACCCTAAATTCGAAGCAATATTAACACTGTGGCCGCAAGTGCGGCGATATTAATATTTATATTTTCGAATCGACGAACGTAAAGTAAACAAATCGCCGCCGCCGCCGCGATCGACGTCGTTTTCCATACTGGCGGCGGCGGGACGTTTAAGGGCGGTGTTAGCGTAAGGTTGTGCCCAAATCTATTTAATGCTGTCATATTTAACAGAATTACATATGCAATAAGTGAAATTTTACCAATTTAACCCTAAATTCGAACCGTTATTAACGCTGCCGCCGCATTGGCGGCGATATTCATATTGTCGAATCGACGAATGTAAAGTAAACAAATTGCCGCCGCCGCCGCCACCGAATCGGCGGCTATATATTAGGGCCAAATCTATTCATGCTATTGTAGTGGTCTGCACTGACCTCTCAGGCAAGTAACCACATAGACAGGTAGGCGTGGGGAGTGTGTTGATATCAGGGAGCCTAGGTGGTGTAATGGTTAGCACACTGGCCCGGAATGCAAAGAGATGTGGGTTCGAGTCCCGCTCTAGGCACAGTATTTCCCATTTTCATCACCCCCACGACACTGGTTGCCGTGATCATGATCCTGTACAAGCTTTGCGCTGTATGGTTGTTGAACCTACCCTGTGTATGTATGTGTTAGTGCATTGCCTGTATGTATGTAATTGTAAGCATTAAAAGACTTACAATTCCAGGGGGACGAGTGTAGTGGTCTGCACTGACCTCTCAGGCAAGTAACCACATAGACAGGTAGGCGTGGGGAGTGTGTTGATATCAGGGAGCCTAGGTGGTGTAATGGTTAGCACACTGGCCCGGAATGCAAAGAGATGTGGGTTCGAGTCCCGCTCTAGGCGCGGTGTTTCCCATTTTCATCACCCCCATGACACTATCATATTTAACAGAATTACATACGCAATAAGTGAAATTTCATTAAATTAACCATAAATCCGAAGCAATATTAACGCTGCCGCCACATTGGCGGCGATATTAATATTGTCAAATCGGGTACAGGCGCAGAGGGATTTCCCAATCTATAAATACATTCATGTTTAGCTAACACTCACCGTTTAGGCGCCTCTGCATACGGCATGACATACTTCGCGCAGGCAGTGATAGCTAAACGCGTTTACCAGCTAACTCCAACCGACGCTATCACCGACTCCTGCATATGGCCCCAGGTGTCTTCAATCCGTGAAGCGCCATTTCATCCCCTTAGTCCATCACATCTGACACCATGTAAAGTATGTGTGGACACCGTGAGTTCTTGTAACGTAACTGACTTTATTAGGAACACTCAATCATGACGTCATGCAGTCTCACTGTCGGGGGGCGTTCGTACAACTACAATACATTACAGGGACGGCGGGTGTAGGATGTAGGGGGAGGGTTTCGGGAGGAACAGGCTGTAGGGACGGCGGGTGGAGGGTGTAGGGGGAGGGTGTCGGGAGGAACAGGCTGTAGGGACGGCGGGTGGAGGGTGTAGGGGGAGGGTGTCAGGAGGAACAGGATGTAGGGACGGCGGGTGGAGGGTGTAGGGGGAGGGTGTCAGGAGGAACAGGCTGTAGGGACGGCGGGTGGAGGGTGTAGGGGGAGGGTGTAGGGAGGAACAGGCTGTAGTGACGGTGGGTGGAGGATGTCGGGGAGGGTGTAGAGAGGAACAGGCTGTAGAGACGGTGGGTGGAGGATGTAGTGGGAGGGTGTAGGGAGGAATAGGCTGTAGGGACGGCGGGTGGAGGGTCTAGGGGGAGGGTGTAGGGAGGAACAGGCTGTAGGGATGGCGGGTGGAGGGTGTAGGGGGAGGTGTAGGAGGAACAGGATGTAGGGGGCGGGAGGGTGTAGGGGAGTTGTAGGGAGGAACAGCTGTAGGACGGCGGGTGGAGGGTGTAGGGGGAGGGTGTAGGGGGAGGGTGTAGGGAGGAACAGGCTGTAGGGACGGCGGGTGGAGGGTCTAGGGGGAGGGTGTAGGGAGGAACAGGCTGTAGTGACGGCGGGTGGAGTATGTCGGGGGAGGGTGTAGGGAGGAACAGGCTGTAGGGACGGCGGGTGGAGGATGTAGGGGGAGGGTGTCGGGAGGAACAGGCTGTAGGTTCGGCGGGTGGAGGGTGTAGGGGGAGGGTGTAGAGAGGAACATGCTGTAGGGAGTGGTGTGTGGAGAGAGGGTGTGTGGGGGGGGGAGGGTGCTGCTCATCTTCCGTGGTGAGGCACAACACATGTGCAGCTTTAGCGGTACCTGCTGCACGGAGAGAAGGAACTACGGGGCAAAAGACAAGGCAGCCAGCTGCACTCGACTTCAAATGCCGCATGAAGGTCGGTTGAAAACATTGGGGGCTCAAATAGATTGTAATAGCCCTGTCACATTACAATGCTTCGCTCCAACGTGCGTCGACGTGTGTGATTTTTGGGCGGAACGTCGGGACACATCAGGAAGCGTTACGTGCACGTTAGGCGCGCGTTGATGGATGGCGACGGTCAGCGAGGATCCTCGGTGCGCGTCGGCACGCGTCGGCACGCATCGAAAGTTTTGTGCTTGCACAAAACTTTCGACGTGTGCCAACGTGTGGGTGCGAACATTACAAGGACGTTAGGTGCACGTCGAGATCTGTTGGATGCGCTGGAATAATGTTATGCGAATGCTATGCACACGCCACACGCACGTGACGGTCGTTCCCACATGTTGCGCAAAATTGTTGCTTTGTTGTTTTACATCCTAGCTACATCTAAGTTCATATCAGGACGGTGCGCCAAAACTTTTTTTGTTTTTTCTCACGTGTCGATATACGTTACCACAATGTCGGCTGCACGCTATCAACGCGTTCCGCTGACGTCAAACGTTTTCTCACCACGCTGAAAAGTTTGACGTTTCTCGACTTTTTCGCGCGTTGGCAGCGCGCTGGCGAGAAGAGTCATAATGTGACAGGGCCATAATGGTTAGGGACGCTGCACCCGGAATTTCCGAAATGCGACTTCGCCTTCCGCTTTGGGCTTGAGGTTTCCATCTATTTGCAAAAACCTGATTCCAATAGTTTCAAAGTACATAGCACAATAATGCAATGAATGTACTTAATGTGTAGTGACATTTGTAACCGAGGGTATCTGATTGAGATACTCTATTTTTGCATATTTACATCTATAAATTTGGATGTCTTCAGATATATGTAGCCAACTTCCCGGAAACATGGCAAATCTCAGGATGCTGAATAAGTATCATTCGAGCTAATTTCTAACTTACTAGGATTTAATGAAAATACCCGCATCATGGGATAACCTATCTTTGTATATATGAATATATCTGTTCATATGCATATGTATCTTTTGTAACTAGCACATATATACATGATTATATAATGTTATCGACTGCAGCCCAATATATGACATATATATATATATATTTATTTATTTATATCTAACTGCAATATTGCATGCAGGAGATAAGACAAAATAAACAGCATGATTAAATGTATGTCCCCCCATCCCCCACATTAAAAAAAAAGAAGGCAAAAAAGTACACATAGCAAAGCAAAGACTAAAAGCGTATACAAATATCCTACTTCGAGACACAACTCGTTTAGCAAGAACACAACTATATTTGATAAATTTCCATTTAAATCAAATATGTATGGATGGAAATAGATAACAGCACATATGTATAATGCACTCACACAAATAAAACAAACACAAACACAAATAAACATAAATAATATAATACAAAAAGAGAACAGATGGCGATGGTAGATCGATACAAAGTAATAGTTACAGCGATAGAGAAACATAGTGGAAGAGAGATAAGGAGAGAGGAATAACAAAAAAGAACAGGGGGGGGAGAGCGAGCGATAAAAGAGATACATAACCTTTTGAGGAGAGTGAGAGTTGCTAGAAGATAGAAAGAAGGATAGATATATGGATAGATAGAAAAAAAGGGAAGAGGTGGGTGAGCGAGAAGGAACGAGAGAAGATAGATGGTGGAGAGAAAGGGCAGAGAAGGACAGGGAAGGACAGAGAAGGACAGAGAAGGACAGCGATGGACAGAGAAGGACAGCGAAGGACAGAGAAGGACAGAGAAGGACAGCGATGGACAGAGAAGGACACCGAAGGACAGAGAAGGACAGAGAAGGACAGAGATGGACAGACAAGGACAGAGAAGGACAGAGAAGGACAGCAAAGGACAGAGAAGGACAGCGAAGGACAGAGAAGGACACCGAAGGACAGAGAAGGACACCGAAGGACAGAGAAGGACAGAGAAGGACAGCGATGGACAGAGAAGGACACCGAAGGACAGAGAAGGACAGAGAAGGACAGAGATGGACAGATAAGGACAGAGAAGGACAGAGAAGGACAGCGAAGGACAGAGAAGGACAGCGAAGGAGAGAGAAGGACAGCGAAGGACAGAGATGGACAGACAAGGAGAGATAAGGACAGCGAAGGACAGAGAAGGACAGCGAAGGACAGAGATGGACAGACAAGTAGAGCGAAGGACAAAGAAGGATACAGAAGGACAGAGAAGGACAGAGATAGACCGAAGGACAGAGAAGAACAGAGAAGGATAGATATGGACAAAGAAGGACAGTTTGATTGATTGATTGGTGGTTGCTTTACGCCGTAAAAGACAAAAAGAAAGTAAAAGAAGGACAGAGAAGGACAGCCAAGGACAGAGATGGATAGAAAAGGACAGAGAAGGACAGAGAAGGGCAGCGAAGGACAGAGAAGGACAGAGAAGGACAGAAAAGGAGATAGATGGACAGACAAGGACAGAGAAGGACAGAGAAGGACAAAGAAGTTCAGAGCAGGATAGATAAGGGCATAGACGGACAGAGAAGGACACATCAGGACTGAGAAGGGCATAGAAGGACAGAGAAGGACAGAGAAGGACCGAGAACGGCCAGAGAAGGATAGAGAAGGACAGAGAATGGCATAGAAGGAGAGAAAAGGGCATAGAAGGACAGCGAAGGACAGAGAAGGATAGAGAAGGGCATAGAAGGACAGAGAAGGATAGAGAAGGGTATAGAAGGACAGAGAAGGTCATAGAAGGATAGAGAAGGGCATAGAAGGACAGAGAAGGACAGAGAAGGATAGAGAAGGGTATAGAAGGATAGAGAAGGACAGAGAAGGGCAGAGAAGAATAGAGAAGGACAGATAAGGACACAGAGAGCCAGAGAAGGATAGAGAATAGCATAGAAGGACAGAGAAGGATAGAAAAGGGTATAGAAGGATATAGAAGGACAGGGAAGGACAGAGAAGGATAGGGAAGGGTATAGAAGGACAGAGAAGGACATAGAAGGATATGAAAGGGCATAGAAGGATAGAGAAGGACAGCGAAGGAGAGAGAATGATTGAGAATGGTATAGAAGGACAGAGAAGGCCAGAAAACGGTAGAGAAGGGCATAGCAGGACAGAAAAGGACAGAGAAGCACAGAGAAGCACAGAGCGAGTGGAATTACGAGATGCGCATGGGCAGATCAAGCGGGAACCGGAAATGAAAGCCTACGGCAGGTACTGCCCGCGGTCTTGCCGTATATGCTGCTCTAATCTGACAAGACGGCGCATGCCCAAGTCAGCGTTCCACCAGTGCGCGACGCGCGCGGCAAGAACTCACTGTTATCTGCTCCGTATCTCGCGAGAATCACTCAGTCAGCGCCACCCCGTGGCACACGCCCCAACGGCCTCACGCCGCCCCCACCCCCATCCGGACGCCGCGACAATAGTTGTTCACCAACTATTCACCCACCCAACAGGACCCCACGACAATAGTGGTTCACTAACTATTCACCCCCCAGCAGGACCCCACAACAATAATGGTTCAGTAGCTGTTTGCCGATCAATCGGCAAGCTACCGGCTTGCCCCAGAAAAAGACCCCCCTCCCCCCCAAAAAAAACACACAAAATCAACCCCCCCAAACCCCCCCCTAAAAAAACAACCCAGCAACAAACAACTCAAGAACAGAATACAATAAACAACAAGCAGATCAAAAGAGCAATGCAAGCGGTTTCGTTCTGGCAGTGCGCATGCTCAGTGGGCGTCTTTGAGCGTGCTCATATTAATTACCGTATTTGCTCAAATAACCAGTTAATTGGATTTTTGTTTTTTGATTCCTTTGGTCAGCATTCCTTTTCTTTCCTTCTTTCCTTCTTTCCTTCTTTCATTTCTTCTTCTTCCTCCTTCTTCTTTCTTCTACTTCCTTCTTCTTTTTCTTCTTCTTCTTCTTCCTCCTTTTACAGAACAATTCCTTTTTTGGCAACCATTTTCCACTGGTCTCTTGGCCATAACAACTCTTTTCAATTTGTTCTCTCAATATAGATTATTTTATTTTTGTTCAGCTACTTCTTTTGGAGAAGTCTCTTTATGAGGCACTGCTGCACTGGACTTCATGCCATAACAACGTTTCAGTTGATTTCTACCCAGTTTCTCTTTGCACTAATTAATACTTTTAGCATAAGGGAACTGAAAAGCAAAATCAATATGAGCTAGGTGCAATTGGAAGAAGGCAGCGCTGGCGAATGGCTTGGAGACATGTCCGTGGGAATGTTGCCGGCTTTGTACTAGTGGTTGTGCATTACTTCTTAATCAGTTCCGTGTGCTTACGTAGTACCGGAAGGTTCCATATGCATGTTCATAATACAGGTATACCCCATTTAGTGCTGCTACTTTATGGCGCTCATTTATTCACTCTAACTACTGACCCCTTGTATTCACAATGCATACACACCATTACAGTATTGCTTAATACATTAGCTCTGTGTTTTCCTGAAAATGGCAGTTTATTATCCTATTTTAATCGGAATATAGTTTAAAAGGAGAATGGTTATTCATGTGACCTGCCATGGTGGACAAATTGCTAAGACCGCTGACTTTCCATATGGAAGGTCAGGGATTCGGCTCTCAGCTCTGTCAAACCAATAACTTACTAAATTGATAAATGTCCCCACCCAGCTCGGCACTCGGCATTAACAGTAACATGCAAGGCCTGCGTAGGACTCGCAGTTATACAGGATCGCGCAGATTTAAAGGGACATCCACTATCTTTGTATTTAAAGTTGCATACTGTGATAGCTTTGAGTTTCTGCAATATTTATTTAGGTAAAACTATTACTTTGCTCGGTATCATAATGAATTGTTAGTGAGCTGCAACCAATGCCTCAACTGGAGCCGCCTGATGAATTGTTAGTGAGCCACAACCATTCCTTCAACTGGAGCTATCTGGAGCCAACTTGGGCCATCTGGTGAATTGTTTGTGAGCTGCAACCAATGTCGAGCTGCAACCAATCCCTCAACTGCAGCTGTCTAGTTAATTGTTAGTGAGCTGCAAACAATGCTTCAACTGGAGCCTTCTGGTGAATTGTTAGTGAGCCCCAACCAATGCTTCCACTGGAGCAATGTGATGAATTGTTAGTGAGCTGCAACCAATGCCTCAACTGGAGTCCTCTGGTGAATTGTTAATCAGCCACAACCAATGCTTCAACCTCAGTCGTGTGGTGAATTGTTAGTGAGCTGCAACCAATGCTTCAACTAGAGCCGTCTAGTGAATTGTTAGTGAGACACAACCAATGCTTCAACTGGAGCCATCTAGTGAATTGTTAGTGAGCCGCAACCAATGTCTAAACTGGAGCCGTCTTGCACGGACCAGCTCCAGTAGGCTAGTGTCCAGTAACTGGGCCGCGAGGCAACATGGCGCCTCGATCTCACTAACGTTGGTTGGTTGTTGGTGTGTTACATCCTGGCAACATCTAATGTAATTTCATGACGGGTTCCAACTTGTCAAAGTGCACACTCATCGCGACTTTATAGGTCTGCCCCACTGGGAGACCAGGTTGCCAGCACCATGACCCAATGTCCCACTCAGTCACATTATCCTGACACTGAGTGAACCGGTCCTTGCCACTATCCTAATAATGCCAACTGCCTGGCTAGGAAGCATCAAGTATACATTTTAAGTCAGTGGTTTCACTCGACCAGAGTGCGAACCCTGGAGTTCGAATTCCACATCTACCAAAACGGGAGCTGGGCGTTCAATTCATTCGGCCATCCTGTGTGGTCGATCTCACTACCGCGCTGCAAATGCGCATCCAGACCACGCTGCATTGCACATGCTCCGACGCGTATGCGGACTGTCCTACTATGGCAGATTATGTAAAATAAAATGATGAACACTTTTTTTTAAAGTGGGTGTAGATCAAAGAGGGGGACAGGTATTTATTTTATGATATTTTTTGTCACATTAGTTGATTACGCAGGCAAAATTTCAATCACGGACAATTGGTCTTCCTTATTCCACTACTCCTTGCCCTATCCTAGTAATGCGGAGTGCCAGGCTAGGTAGCGACAAGTATCAATTTTTTAGTCATTGGTTTGACTCGGCTAGGGTTCGAACCAGGGAGTTCGAATCCCACGACCTACCAGAATGGGAGACGGACGCTCAACTCATTCAGCCATCTTGTCTGGTCTGGTTATTGGATTAAAATTATAGGAATTAGGAAGTAGGTGAACAATAATAGGCGCAGTGTATGGGAAATGGCAAAGTCAGTGGATGAAGAGCAAGTTAGTCTATACAGAATGGATAACAAATTTACGTCTGATACGAAAAGGAGAGGAACATGAGACCTGACTTAGTCTATAAATAGAGCAGAAGAATGTTAAAATACAGAATACATTTAGTTTACCCACAAGGGCGAAGAAGGTGATGGAAAGGAAGAAATGCATCTTTCCAAAAAGGAGAAAGTGATGAAGCGGGAATAAATGAATGTCTGTCAAAATGATCACAAGATGAAAAACATAATGCAGTCTATCAAACAACTGAAACGAAGGCGATGAAAAAGAACTCTATTCTATCAAGAAATGGAAGAAGACAGGAAAAAGGCGAAGAAGATCATAATGTAGAACAAACTTAGGATATCAACCACCTTCATCCCCACCTTCATCCCCACCACCGTCACCACCCACCCCCGCTACCATCACAACCAAGCAGCACCCGAGGCACCATTTCATGACTAATACCCCAGTCACTCTATTGCCTGCGACTGCTTGCGACCACTTTTCGATCGCAAGATTGACGTCCACTAGCCGATGATAAAAGTCAATGTGTTCTAGAGGCGTCGTTAAATAAAAGAAACTTTCGATCGCAAAGAGGTCGCAAGTGGTGGGCAAATAGTCGCAAAATGGTCCTCAATGGTCGCCAATCTCCTCTTGCATACCGTCGTCGCAAGGAGGTTGCATCTGCTGCACTAAAAACCTCCTTACAACCAAAATAGTCGCAAGGAGGTCAGTGACCATTGATTTGGTCGCAAGGAGGTCGCCGATGACTTGGGTTATTTGATCTAAAGTAGTCGCAAAGTGATCGCAAAATGATCGCTAAGTCCTCGCAACATGGTCGCAAGCCATACACTCTGAGTGGGCTTAAAGGTCCATAGCCCAAAGAAAGCATCAACTTTTTAAAATCAAAACAATTACCTAGATTTGAGTGTGCATATCTAAATTAGACACTGTTGCACCTATCAAACATGTGTTGCCACAGAGAAAGGAATATTGATGCAATTTAATAGAACCTGTTACTGCAGAAGCCTATGGTGTCAGAGTTTTGACATGCTTGCCAACATTAATTTGGCATATTTGCACTTCAAATATCTCACAGGGTAGCCATTTAAAACATAGGTTACTTCAAACTAAAGTGGCACAGATTATAATGATCAACATTCTACATTAATCACAGAAAATGACAGAAACTCAAAACCCATCGGGCTACGCAAATTTAACCAGCGAAACATAATAAATTAAACGTGCAGATCTGTCTGCGTTACAACCAGGATGCTGGAGAGAATGGTGCACATGTGCTCAGGGCTGAGCCCCGCTGTGTGGCTGATGCGATATTTGCGGATGCTTACCACCTGCTTTGTTCCCGCATCGCGCATACCGCCGTCTGTTATACCTGCGCCACTATTCTGCGACTGGCATTATTATGGCTGTCGATCCCAGGCGCAGATTAGTCAGTATATATGTGGTGCTGGGGTGGGGTGGGCTCTTTCTTTCTCTTTCACTCCCTAGCTGTCTTTTTCTTACTCCATCTCTCCCCGACTCTCTCCGTTTATTTCCCCTCTCCCTCTTTCTCCTTCCCCTCTCTTCCTTTGCTCTCTCTCCCTCTTTCTCATTCCCCTCTCTTCCTCTAACTCCCTCTCTCGCTTTCTCGCTCTCCGTATATTTCTTTCCTCCCTCTTTTTCTGCCTCTGTCCCTCATTAAGTTTCTTTATTTCCCTCTCGTTCTATAGATGCTGCTAGAAAGTTAAACCCCAACAAACAAACGAGCGTGTGCACTCATGTTCGCGCCCCGCGAGCGGCCTGGTCAACGATATGCATGCTACTAAGCAGCGGATGCCTCCGGGTGGCGCTGGCGTGCGCCTGCGCATCCGCTAATCAGTCTGCTGTCGACTAGCCATTATTGTGATGGCCATTGAATTGCTCTTGAATTGAACTTATTATCGTCATTATTTTGCTAGTTTTTACTTCCTGAACAGACAGGCATGCCCTGTTGTAGGTACTGCAGTTCCCGAAGGAAAAGACTAGAACAAGAGTTGGTTGGTTGTTGGAGTTTAACATCCTGGCAACATCTAAGGTCATATCAGGACGGGTAGCGACTTGTTACACTGCGCACGGATGGCAACTTGGGAGACCAGGCTGCCAGCACCATGACCTGATATCTCACTCAGTCACATTATCCTTACACAAAGCCAAACCACTCCTTGCCCTATCCTAATACTGCTGAGTGCCAGGCTAGGAAGCGACAAGTATCAATTTTTTAAGTCAGTGGTTTGACTAGACCGGGAACCAAACTCCATATCTCCCGCATGTGAGGCGCACGCTGTACCGATTCGGCCACCGCGCCCGGTGTGGAACAATAAGTATTTTCCCTTGCAAACTGGCCCAGAATGCAACAGGTGTGGGTTCAAATCCTACTCTAGGTGCAATATTTCCCCCTTTTCATCACCTGCCCCTCCCCGCAAGACAATATTCATGTTAGATTTGCTTCACAATATCTCTTTCCTTTTTATATTGTACAAAAGCTTTACTTTTAACTTTTAAAGACTGGTAGATATAAACCACCTTGTACCAACAATAACTGGAAGACCAGTACCTCGCTGTTGAACAAAAAGCTTCCTTTGGCGGAATAAAATATACTTATCGAAAGAAAAAACTAAGCATTCCTAAAAACCGAAAACAGTTTGCAGTTATATCTTGCCAATATATCACGGGCCTGGAAATGGGAGGCTAACATCTTATATGCATAAACAAGACCCATACACCATATGCCATATGCCGTATACATATATATATATATGTATATATATGTGTATATATATCTACTGTGTATGGTAGGCGTAGTGTTGGAAATGGCCGCGTGGTGGCGCGTCGGCAGGAGACCGGCTTGAAAGGCATATGAGGCCCTGGTGGGCACCGGCTGAATCAACCCGTTGCACCGGTTTCGTGTGTGCATATTTACAGGGCATTATTGCGTGAGTCAGGCAATATGAGTCAGACACTTTATCGACATGTGTACAGCGCGTCGTGTTCACAGGTGCTCAGTAGTACACGCACTGTTCAGTATCGCAATCTGCCATTGACTTGAAACCAATGGACCAAAACAAAGAGTCACGGACAACCTTAGGCCGCATATAAAACAATACTTGTTCACAGCGCCGACCCATTTCAATTTTTCCAGGTCGGGCGGGATGTTTTCATTTTTATTTGTTTGATTTGTATGTAGAATGGCAGTGTACAGGGATAAGAAAACTAACTATAGTATTGATGCTCAGAAGTTATGATAGGAAGGTAGAGAATACCATATCATTTAGCGTTGTTTTTAATACTTTATTTGAAGTTCTTTTTCTTTTTTACAAATAAAACAAAAATATTCCCTCAGGTCGGGCGGAGACGCTAAACAAGGATGCATTTGTGTATGTGGCCTTAGTTAGTTACTCCCACAGTTCTGTCTCCAGGCCACGACTGCTAATACCCCTGTCACACTATGATGTAACGAGCAAACGTAAGCCTGACGTGATCATGTTTCGTCATTACATTGACGTACGTTGGGTTATGTTGTGATGACGTCAGAATGACGTTAGACTGACGTCGAGCTACGTCACGTTATGTCGTGTTATGTCGGCGCACTTCAAAGTTTTGAACCTGTTCAAAACTTTTGACGTAACTCGAACGTAAAGGTTTACATTCACCGTAAGTTCTGTTCACGTTCAGCGAACATCAATGACATTAAACGGACGTTAGGCAAACGCTGCTCACTACGTTCAACTACGTTCCACTATGTTGACCCACATTAAACCGGATGGAAATGCCCATGCGGCGTAATGGGAACGTCAGGAGAACGTCAGGAGAACATCAGGAGAATGTCAGGAGAATGTCAGGAGAACGTCAGGAGAACGTACATTCAATATACGGTCAACGTCTCATGACGTATATAGCATCACGTAACGTTCTTCTGGCGATGGAATAACGTTCATAACGTTCCGTGAGCGTAATGACGTTGTCCTCTCTCGTTGAATGACGGTATCACTATGCTTTACCGATGTTACGCTCTCATCCACTACGCTGCATCCACGTTCAACTTTTGCCCAAATTTGCCTACTACGCCGAGAAGTTCAACGTTCTTCACGTTCTCCCTACGTTGACATAATTACGTCATAGTGTGACAGGGCCTTAAGCAACATGGTGGAAAAAGCATTAGAAGGCGGGGGTATGGAAATAACTGCATCGTTTTGCTATTTAGTATGCTGAATATATTGTTCGCATACTTATCTATCATAGTCCCTTACTTTCGGGATGATTAATTGATGAAATCACGTGGATTAATGGACATTAAATGTCAAATGGAGAGCTTTCTGTGACCGCCATCTTGGCTTTTTTGCATTCACTCCCAATGTCTCAACTTTTGCGCCAATATAGACCTATTTCATATGACGTCAGCATAGGTATGTAGGTCAGTGCGCGCACTGCTTGACTACAGGATGACACACTGTTACACTCCAAACTCAATGGCTAGGAGCAATCTTCAGAGAGAAAAGGTGAAATATCTCTAAAACCACACCACTCAGAAACAAACTGCTTGGAACACATATAGAAAACATATTCAATGAACAGATTACATTAAATTTATAAGGTTATGATTCTGCATATCTATTAATTTTGAATAAAATTGACATTTTAAAGTGTCCATATCGGCAAACTCAATGCATTGTCAATGGATATAAGCAATCTTCATAGAGAAAAGGTGAAATATCTCTAGAACCACACCACTTAGAACCAAACTGCTGGGAACACATATAGAAAACATATTCACCGAACAGATTACATTAAATTTATATGGTTAGGGGTCATTTCTATTAATTTTGAATAAAATTGACATTTTGAACTGCATGTATCAGCAAACTCAATGCATTGTCAATGGTTGTGAGCAATCTTCATACATAAAAACTGAAATATCTCTAAAACTACACCACCTAGAAACAAACCGCCTGGAACACACATAGAAAACATATTTAACGAACAAATTATATTAAATGTATATGGTTAGGGTTCTGCATTTCTATTAATTTTGAATAAATTTGACGTTTTGAACTGCACATATCGGCAAACTCAATGAGTCAATGCATTGTCAATGGCCGTGAGCAATCTTCATACAGAAAAAATGAAATATCTCTAAAACCACACCACGTAGAAACAAACCACTTGGAAGACATATAGAAAACATGTTTACCACACAGATAATATTAAATTTATAAGGTTAAGCTTCTGCATTTCTATTAATTTTGAATAAAGTTGACGTTTTGCACTGCACATACCGGCAAACTCAATGCTAGTGTGCATTCATTCTGCAGCCAAGCTGTATGCGCATACACAATGTTTACAAACATTGAAAGGGGTGAATAGATAAACATGGGACACTGGAGCCACCACAGTAAATTCCTACTGCAGCGGTTTTTTCTTGGATTTAAACAGGCTTCTTATTCACCGCTACTTTGGATAATGGTGAACCTTTGATTATAATCAACCTAATATATTTATCTAAAAAGATATGGCAAGAATTAAAAATCCAAAAGATTATGCAACTGTAAGTAGGTGACATTTTAATGGTGGACGATTGGGTTTCCGCATTCCACTGCTCCTCCCTCTATTCTAGTAAAGGCATGCACATTACACGTTACACAGCGACAAGCATCAATTTAGCAAATCATTGGTTTGACTCGGCCAGCATTCGAACGCCTGACCTTCCGGACATGAAACCAGCACTGTACCGATTCGGCCACTGTGTCTGCTGAGCTGTGGAAATGAGGTTACGTAGTGTAGTGGTCTGCACTGACCTCTCAGGCAAGTAACCACATAGACAGGTAGGCGTGGGGAGTGTGTTGATATCAGGGAGCCTAGGTGGTGTAATGGTTAGCACACTGGCCCGGAATGCAAAGAGATGTGGGTTCGAGTCCCGCTCTAGGCGCAGTATTTCCCATTTTCATCACCCCCACGACACTGGTTGCCGTGATCAGGATCCTGTACAAGCTTTGCGCTGTATGGTTGTTGAACCTACCCTGTGTATGTATGTGTTAGTGCATTGCCTGTATGTATGTAATTGTAAGCATTACAAGACTTACAATTCCAGGGGGACGAGTGTAGTGGTCTGCACTGACCTCTCAGGCAAGTAACCACATAGACAGGTAGGCGTGGGGAGTGTGTTGATATCAGGGAGCCTAGGTGGTGTAATGGTTAGCACACTGGCCCGGAATGCAAAGAGATGTGGGTTCGAGTCCCGCTCTAGGCGCAGTATTTCCCATTTTCATCACCCCCACGACACTGGTTGCCGTGATCAGGATCCTGTACAAGCTTTGCGCTGTATGGTTGTTGAACCTACCCTGTGTATGTATGTGTTAGTGCATTGCCTGTATGTATGTAATTGTAAGCATTAAAAGACTTACAATTCCAGGGGGACGAGTGTAGTGGTCTGCACTGACCTCTCAGGCAAGTAACCACATAGACAGGTAGGCGTGGGGAGTGTGTTGATATCAGGGAGCCTAGGTGGTGTAATGGTTAGCACACTGGCCCGGAATGCAAAGAGATGTGGGTTCGAGTCCCGCTCTAGGCGCAGTATTTCCCATTTTCATCACCCCCACGACAGTAGTATTCAGGAGCAATGCGCAGGTCCCATTAAGCTGGTCAGTTGATGCCTGCAATCTAGAGAATGTGGTCCGTAGCAGCAATCAAGGTCAGGCTCACATCTAACACCGGGTTGGTAGTTGGAGTTTTATGTCCTGGCAACATCTAAGGTTGCATCAGGACGAGTACCGACTTGTGACAGTGACTCATGGTGACTTTATAGTCCTGCCCCACTGGGAGACCAGGCCACCACCACTATGACCTGATATCCAACTCAGTCAGATCATCCTGACACAGAGCCAACCAGTCCTGGCCCTATCCTAATAGTGCCGAGCGCCTGGCTAGGAAGCAACAAGTATCAATGTTTAAGTCTACCATCCGTCTGGTCTCTAAGACAAGGAGGACTGAGTTGGTCACTACCCTAACGTTCCATTGTCCGATGGTTTTCACTTTCTGTCATTTTATTTTACATAAATATATTAAGTTTATCATTATAATCTACTTTAGTTTAGTATGAAGTAATTTTAATTTACAATGGTTAACATTAGAGAAATCTGAAGTGCAATGCTTGCCAAATTAATGTTGGCAAGCACGTCAACACTCTGACACTATAAGGTTGTGCAGTGACATGTTTGATTAAAATGACTCAGCATCCCGTTCTATGCAGCAACATATGCTTAATATGTGCATCAGTATTGTAGTTAGATATGTATAACCAAATCTAGATGCTCGCTTTGGTTTAGAAAATGTGTTCATCCAAAAGACTGGTGGGGACTGACCACACAATTCTTTTATTAAGTACTGCCACATCCCGATGGCTAAGCTCTCAGAATAGCGTTTAGATTGACAAGATATTTAGATTCCAATCGCACTTAAAGCCTAAACCTATGCTGTTTAAAGTTAATTCCATCAACGTTTTAATCATGATAACTATAACTACATCTACGTGAGTCCTTAGCATTTGAAAGTGTATATGGCTTCAGTGCATCAGCAAACATCAAGTTTAAATATGAGCATAGATTGTTTAAAAATCTAATACTCCATGGTCCCATATTGCACACATGGACTGGCTCTTGTAGGCCCACAACCATTACACTGTTACTAAGGTTGCAGAATCCGATCGTTTTCAGCCTCCTCATTTAAACCAAACACGTATTAGGTTAATCGATATAATCTCCATAACTTTGAAGTATGTTTGATTTGTTTGGAGATATTTGAAACAAAAACGCACCAAAATGCTGTCCATTATAGCTGCAAGGGGCAGACGTTTCGCTATACGTCCTCACTGTTCCCTTCTATGCAGGTCACGACCTGCACGAATGGGATCAATCTAGGTCAGTGTTTTGGTTTTGGAAAATTGTATGCTTTCATCGGACTATGTTGGTTCCTTTGTTGTTGCCAACATCTAAGGTAATATTACTATCAGGCCACCATCAGCAAGACCCGATATCCCACTCAGTCACATTATCCTGACACTCAGCTAACCAGTCCTTGCCTTATCCTATTAATGCCGAGTGCCCAACTAGGAAGCAACACATTTGATAAGTCATCGGTTTGACTCGACCATGAATTGAACTCCCGATCTTCCGCACAGGAGGCCTATACCGATTCGGCAATCAGCTGATCACGTCTGGTTTCGGACTATGTAATGCAGCTGCACATCCTACGTCATGTACAACATTGAACCCTTAGAAAGTCACCTTCATTAGTCACTTCTACATACATTTACACAACTGCTATTTACACAACTACACAACTACAATTTACTCAAGCAAGTGGAAACACCAATTTGTTTATATCGGATAAAGAGCATTCCTTTCTAAGTTTGCACGATGCCGTGGCAACAGTTTATGCCTACCCCCAACCACAACCAGTCGTCATTAGAAGCTGTTCACACGAGCCATGTGTAAACAGCGTCCTGCTTACACATGCTCGTGTAAACAGGGGATTAATCACACGAGTGTGTTTGCGTAAATAGCTTTCACCGCGAGTCACCTTTTGTGTTATTGTTGAGCAATCAAATAGGCGGTCAGTACAATGCCACAAGGCCATCCAAGATGGCGGTGGATATGGCAACCAATTTCCTGCAGGGAAGGCACGGGGACCAGACTAAAGCCGAGAGTCCATGACCGTTGCATAATCCGACGCTTCTTATAGCCTTGGCCCTAATTCTTTTTCAATGAAGATATTAGTTAGCTAATAACAGTCTACTTTACTTTAGTTTGCAGAAACCTAGAAAAAAAGAGATATATATTTTTATAAATGGCCATATGTATATATATATATATACATATATTGACATAATTAGAAAGTAATGGAGATATATAGAGAAATAGAGGTATATCGAGATATATAGACAAATAAGTATGCATATGTATCTATAAATTCAGTTTTATATAAATATATACAGATATATATATATAAATACACATATATATATAGATATGTATACGGGTATATATCCATTGAGTTCACACTCTGGCTGTGTGTAGTTTGCCCCTTCACCGTCCGGGCCGGGCTTAAAAAGGCACATCTGACAAGATGGGTTTGACCAAACACCGCCGGTAGGGGGAGCGGGGGCGCTCCGTCACACGGGCCGGGCACCCCCCCCCCCCCCCACCCCGCACCCCGCACCCCGCACCCCGCACTCCACCACCCATAAAACACCCTCTGAAAGAAGCCATTCAGGCAGGAAACAAATGTAAGCCAAGGATCGGCTTTCTGGCTGAAAGAAACCATTTACACACACACACAAAGCCACACTCATAATGGCGCTTAAGGGGCTGTCACATTACGGCGTATGGCGGGAGCGTATTGAAAACCTACGTACGCCATCGGGTGCCACTTTCGGGTGTGTTTGAGCGTATGAGGAGCGTATGAAGAGCGTATGCGTAGCGTATGCGTAGCGTATGCGTAGCGTATGGGAGCGTATGGGAGCGTGCTGTGACATTTTTTGACAGTATGGGCCATACGCCCTCATAGGTCGCGTTTTTTTGAGCATGCACAAAAAAATTTGGACGGACGGATTTATGAAAGCGTATGGCGGCGTATGCATCATAGGCTTCACATACGCCGGCGTGTTGCGGCACTGGCGGCGTATGCGTAGCGTATGCGTAGCGTATGCGTAGCGTATGCGTAGCGTATGCGGCGTATGGCGACGTATATGACGTAAGCCGCTACGCCGCCATACGCTCCCGCCATACGCCGTAATGTGACAGGGCCTTTAATGAGTCTGGTATTTGGTTTTCTTTCTGAGATCCCGTTTAGTTGTCGCTATAAAGTTTTTTTAGTATTCTGAATGTGCGCATGCTGATGAGGAAATTAGGTTATGGTGCCGGCGGTCTGGTCTCCCATCATGGCAGCACTATACAGTGGTTACGAATGCGAACTGTCACATATCCTGATTTGACGGTAAATGTTCCAAGGACGTAAATCCCCATACAATCAAGCAATCCCATTAGAAGCACAATGGGGTCTTCCATTTTGGCTGGCATGTCTACTAGTAGTAGTACTATGTAACGTCCGAGAAAGCAAAGTTGGTATGCACCTCGCCACTAGTTACACCCCTGGTTATGCTAGGGTTTACTTTAAACGGCCAACCTTGCAGATAGTTTAAGCTAAAACATGTCAAATTAATTTTGAGAAGCCCATAACAATTCTGACATCAACATGTTCTATCAAATTGGCCGAGCGTCACCCTTCTATGCAGAAATCAATGTTAAATAAGTCACCATTCCATCAGGTCACCCTTCTAAGTTCTATGCAGAAAGCAATGTTAAATAAGTCACCATTCCATCAGGTCACCCTTCTAAGTTCTATGCAGAAAGCAATGTTAAATAAGTCACCATTACATCAGGTCACCCTTCTATGCAGAAATCAATGTTAAATAAGTCACCATTACATCAGGTCACCCTTCTATGCAGAAAGCAATGGTAAATAAGTCACCATTACATCAGGTCACCCTTCTATGCAGAAAGCAATGATAAATAAGTCACCATTACATCAGTTTAATAGTATCAAATCTAGGTAAGTGGTTTGGTTTTAAAAAGCTTATATTTTCTTCAGACGATGCAGCCTTAGTATTTTCATGGTGATGTCCATGGCTTGATTCAACCTGAATTCGAACCCACGACCTGCTGCATGGGAAGCAGGCGCTCAACAACTCATTCAGCCAGCCGGTCCGGTTTACTAAAGTTAATAGCACGAGTGGAAAACGAATAAACGTATTTGCAGCAGCGCATCAACCGATCAGGTGGTCATGTTTAAATCGACGCTCAAGGTAGGCATTCCAGGTGATGAATCGATCAGAGCTGTTTTATCAATGTCGATGCCAGGTCATCATTCATTGGCAGTTGCATGCTTAGTTATTCACGTTGAGAGCTTACCAGGTTCGCTGTCCCACTTAGTGGACAGCCGGCGCTACTTCACGGACTTACGGTAATTCAATCATGGCGCAGTCAGACACATGCGCAGTCAGACACACCCTGTTTATAGCTCGTGCAACCACTTCCGGTTACATTTGTATGTTGGGAACACGCCTTGCCATGGGCGGAGGTCTATAACGAGGCTACTGGGAGATGCTTATTGGGAGACCAGGCTACCAGCAACATGACCCGATATCCCATTCAGTCTCATTATCCTGACACTGAGCCAACCAGTACTTGTCCTATCCTAATAATGCCGAGCGCCTGGCTAGGTAGTAACAAGTGTCGATTTTTAATTCATTGGTTTGACTCAACCAGGGTTTGAACCCGTGGGTTTGAATCCCACAATCTATCAAAACGAGAGACGGGCGCTCAACTCATTCGGTCATCCCGTCTGGTCTTCAGTATGTTGGTGTAGCTCTTCATATAAAGTCGCCATCAGTGCATACCGTTCCGCAAGTCAGCGTCCGTCTTGACATGATTCCTCAGATGTTGCGAGCACGTATAACCCCCCCCCCCAACTATTGAATCAAAAACCAACCAACTATAAACCTGTTACCAACTGTTACCTATAAATACACGCTCCAATCCACATCCCATAATTCCACAATCAGATCACGTGAGCTACACACTCGCCAACACTGCACCAGCCCACTTTCAGGCTGGTTGCCATGGTGACACCCGCCCCGCCCGGCCGCGGCGTGCAGCCGTAATTATCAGCTAAAGGGTACATTCCTTACACGCGGTATGCGGTATGCGAATGCGAATGCGACAAAAAATCGAAACGCCTTGAAACCTATGGGCTACATTCCTTACATGCGGTATGCGAATGCCAATGCCAATGCGAATGCATTTTCCGATCGGTCCCTGTAGCGATCGGTGCGGCATGCGGTATGCGGCATGCAGGGTGTGAATAGAAACCTGAGTCTGATGTGTCCATTAGTTTAACATTAGGAGAGGCGACTGAGCATTACGGAACGGTCTCACACAGGGGTGAGGAGGGGAAACACATGGTGAGCTGGGCACCCAGGAGACATACGGTTAGAGGAAAGCTAAAAATGCTACCATATGCACAGAAATATGAAAACTTATCTATAATTTGGTTATGATAAAGGTCGGAAACCCCATGTGTCGTACGAAAAGGTACATAGACATAAATGCAATATTTGGTCATATACAGAGCAGTATGGAGAATAATTGTTTATTTTTATTTTTTAAATATAGCCAGTCGTGTGCCGCATACCGCATACCGCATACCATGTGTAAAGAATCATGCCATTCACATACCGCATGTCGCATACCGCATACCGTGTGTAAGGACTGGCCCCTTTAAGCTAAGATTCCTTACACGCGGTATGCGGTATGCGAATAGAAACCTCAGTCGCACGTGTCCATTAGTTTTAGACAAGGAGAGGCGACTGATGATTACGGAACGGTCACACACAGGGGTGTGGAGGGGAAACATATGGTAGTGGTGGTGGTGGGGAGACGGACGCATGCCGCATGCCGCATACCACATAGAAGGAATCCTCCCATTCGCATACCGCATGCCGCATTCCGCATGCCGCATACCGCATACAGCGTATAAGGAATCTTAGCTTAAAGCTGAGATTCCTTACACGCGGTATGCGATCTGCGAATGCGAATGCGAATGCGGCAAAAAATCGAAACGCCTTGAAGTCAATGGGCTGCAACCCTTACATACGGTATGCGAATGCGAATGCGAATGCGAATGCGAATGCGACAACTCGATCGGTCCCTGTAGCGATCGGTCCGGCATGCGGCATGCGACACGGGGGTGCGAATAGATTAGCATCAGTCGCATTTGTCCATTGATATAAGGCTGGAGGAGGCGACTGATAATTACGGACAGCCGGGACAGGGTGGTGTGAATAGAAAAGCATCAGTCGCATTTGTCCATTGATATAAGGCTGGAGGAGGCGACTGATAATTACGGACAGCCGGTGCAAACATGTAGGTTTATGCGGCGGACCTGTGAGGAAGCAGTCTTCATATTTGGGACGGTCCTAACATCGCTCTAAGCAAGCTAAACTGAGCCATGTTTGGACCGTCCCATTCTCTGTGTGTTGTCCATTGATATAAGGCTGGAGGAGGCGACTGGTAAAAATGCTACCAGAGCCACAAAAATATGAATACTTATCTATAATTTGGTAATTATAAAGGTAGGAACCTCCATGTGCAGTACCATGAGTTACATGGATATACATGCCATATTAGGCCATATACAGTGCAGTATGGAGTATACTTGTTTATTTTTATTTTTTAAATATAGCCAGTGATGTGCCGTCTGCCGCATGCCGCATACCGTGTAGAAGGAATCTTCCCATTCGCATACCGCATGCCGCATACGCATGCCGCATGCCGCATACAGTGTGTAAGGAATCTTAGCTTAAGGCGGCCCGTGCACAGGCATGAGTCCTGACAGCCAGCTGACCACCAGATGGGTGGTTGGTTGTTGGAGTTGTAAGTCCTGGCAACATCTAAGGTCATATCAGGACAGGTACCGACTTGTGACAGTGCACACTCATGGGGACTTTATAGTGCATTCCTTACTGGGATATCAGGCCGCTGGCACCATGACCCAATATCCCACTCAGTCACATTATCCTGATCCTGAGCTAACTAGTCCTATCCTATTAATGCCAAGCACCAGGCTAGGAAGCAACAAGAATCAAGTTTATAGGCCGTTGTTTTGACTCGACCGCAAACTGAACTCCCGACCTTCCGCAAGCGAGGCCCACGCTCTACCGATTCGGCCACCGCCTCCGGTACCAGCCGATGTGGGCACAGAAATATCTGCTTACTTTTGAAGAATATTACTTTTCATCCATCACTGAATAAAGAATGGTTAAGACATAAGATATTTCGAGACTGGACGCGCTGGCCGAATCGGTAGATCGCAGGCTTCCTGTGCGGAAGGTCGGGAGTTCGAATCACAGCAGAGTCAAACGAATAACTTATCAAATCAATACTTGTCGCTACCTAGCCTGTTGCTTGGCATTAATAGGATAGGACAAGGACTAGTTAGCACAGTATCAGGATAATTTGACTGTGGGATATCGGGTCATGGTGCCGGCAGCCCGGTCTCCCAGTGGCAAAGCTCTATTAAGTCACCTTGAATGCGCACTGTCACAGGTCGGTACCCGTCCTGACATGAGTGTAGATGTTGCTAAGACGTAAAACAAACAACGAAAACACAATAGATATAGCGGTTTGAAAGTTAGCGGAAGGCTAGTGCTGGTCACGGGTCACAGGAGTGACTGGGCCACAGGGAGTGACAGCACACCAGAGGTAGATGGTAGGCGAGAGGTGTCCGCGCACCGACCGAACATTGCTAAGCATTCTTGATTTACATCCACATAATATATTACACAGTAGATACTTCTACCGGAGCGGGGTAAATAACTAGACGCAAATCAACCATAATATGGCTACTCACATAGGTGGGACCATTAATAATGAATGAGTAATATAGGACCACTACTACATATACATTATTCGGCTGAAACATTGATGATGAACTAATGATATCAGCATCATCATCATCAATCTCTTAACCGTGAGGGGAGGTGGCTTACCACAGATGGTTTGCAACCAGTTTTCTCCAGTTTTGCCTGTTCTCCACTGCCCTCTAGGACTTAACAAATTCCAGGCCTGTCCATTCTCTGGTGTTGTCTAAACCTATGCTATACAAACAATACTATAGATATAATTGGTCCATTACACAATTCATGAAGTGTTTTCTCCATTCCATGAATCGCGAGACAGCCTTTAATCAAGGTTTTTTTCCACTAATACCCCTGTCACACTACGACGTAGCGAGCCAACGTGAGCCTAACGTGGTCATTTTTCGTCATTACGTTGGGTTACGTCATGATGATGTCAGAATGACGTTAGAATGACATCGAGCTACGTCACATTACGTCGTGTTACGTCGAGTTACGTCAAGGTTTTGGACATGTTCAAAACTTTTGACGTAGCTCGAACGCAAGGGTTTACGTTCGCCGTACGTTCTGTTCACGTTCAGTGAACATCAATGACGTTAGACGGACGTTATTCCAATGCTGCTCACTATGTTCAACTACTTTCCACTATGTTGACCCACATTAAACCGAGTGCAAATGGCCACGTGGCGTAATGGGAACGTCAGGAGAACGTCAGGAGAACGTCAGGAGAACGTCAGGAGGACATGCATTCAACGTCCGTTCAACGTCTCATGACGTAGCTAACGTCATGTAACGTTCTTCTAACTACACAAATAGTTTCTATTATTATTCGTTACGGTGCTTGGTAGTTTGCCCAACCCGATAAAGCCGATTTCAGTCAGATCTTAGCCCAACATCGCCTCTGATTTGGTTTGATATAAATAACTAATTATTGCTTGATAAAGATTATAATGTCAGTTTGCAAGGGTGCACATTGGTGAGGATATAACCGTCCCTGATTGGTTGTTCGCCTCCGGTAGTATAGAGCTGGACGCTGTGAAGGATTGTGGGGTTTTCGTGGGTAATTACCTCAATTTCACCTCACATCGATCCACAACTACTAATTTGCCTAACACGCACATATCGCTCAATAAACACTTCGTGTCACGTGAACGGCTGTCATTACATTTGGTCGGGTTTAAATCGAGTTTCCAATAAAGTTGTCTAATTCGATGGTTCATAGTGTCTGGTATATTTTGAAATATTAAGTTAATTATCATAATCGATCGGTCGATCTGATTTGTTGTTATGCACGGCTATGTTTGCAGATATTTGAAATGAAAGCCTGCAGCCGCCATCTTGGCATGCAGTTCGGTATGACAGCTACCATAGGTTCAGCAGGAATAATCTACATAATAGCTGTATAGTCCGACGAAGAATCAATTATCAAAGCCAAACCAATTATGTAGATTGGATTCTACATAATTATCTACTTTATGTACTGATGCACTTATTAAGCATTTGTACAACCTGTTACGGCTGACCCCTATCGGGGTCAGAGTTTTGGCATAGATGCCAAAACTAATTTGACATATTCACACTTCAAATATTTCAAAAGTTAGCCAATTAAAATAAAAATTACTTCAAAATAAAGTAAGGTAGATTATGACAATCAATTTAATATAATTATCTCAGAAAAAACTGACTGAAACTAAAAACCCTCGGACCATGCAACTTTACACAGACTTAGAATTCAGTTCTAGGTAGGAACAGATACTCAATCAGTGCGCCGGTTTCGAGGTTGGATTGAGTGCCAGATATGGGTGAGTGTTTTGGTTCTGTCAGTCCATGCAGCTTTAATGTGATATTTCACGTCCGTCAAGCTCCGCCATAATTCAGGACGCGAGACACAAACAGTATATAACGGGTTTTTTAATGGGTTCTTCAGAGTACATGAGGTCAAATGTTCAAATGTTCAAGTAGAAGTTATGCTGTCGAGGGGGAGGCTGGACCACGCGATCAACCCTATTATCTGTTAGAAGGGTGGGTGGGATGGCTAGAAAATCGTACAAAGTCCAGAGCCACATGGCAGGTTCGGGCGCACTGGTCGGTGTGAGCTGCTGAGGCTCGCGCCGGCCAGGATGCGCGGAAACCGTTATGGGAAGGGTTTAGTGCGAGAGTTCAAGTGTAGGTGGCGGCAGGGTCGCCCATAGAGAACAGTGCTGAGGGGAAGTGCGAGCAGTGGAAGACAGGTGGCGGTAGTGTCGCCCATAGCCATCAGTGCTGGAGGGTGGAGTTTGGTCCCGTGCCCAGAATTACTCATGTTGCCGCCGCAACATGCACAATTCAGGACGTGAGATACAAACAGTATATAATGGGTTTTTTAATGGGTTCTTCAGAGTACATGAGGTCAAATGTTCAAATGTTCAAGTAGAGGTTATGCTGTCGAGGGGGAGGCTGGACCACGCGATCAACCAAAAGAGGAAGAGAGCGCGGTGGGACAGGCTCGTATGGCGTCTCGTGGTACATAGAGGTGGACTGCTGACGACGTCCACGTCCCTAGTGTCTGGATGTCGTCCAGGGTGGCGCCGGTTGCGGCACATGCTTGGGCCCCCCCCCCCACGCCGTAGGCTGTGTAGTGTTACCGAGCGGGGTGATGGGTGGCCTGTCGCAGCGAGCGCTAGGAGTAGTGTGGCCAGTAGCGCGGATGGGCGAAGGGGCAGGCCCGACACGGTGATGAAGGCTGGGCCCTGCAAGGGCGGAGCGGTATGAGTTGCGTACCGCGTCCAAGCGGCCACCGGGCAGGAAGGTGACCCAGGTATCGCCGGCACTGCGATGTCGAGGTACTGGCCTTGGCGCTAGCCAGTCTTGGTCGACCTGACGCGGACGTTCAGGCCTGAGCTCATGATGAGTATGTCTCGGGCCTGCAGCGCGTGGCCTCGGGTCGTGGGGTCGGTGGACTCCAGGAGATTAGATTGGCGGAGGATGGTGAAATACGCCAGCAGGGTGGCCGCCGCGAGGACGGCGCCATTGGGTCCTGTGCTGCCGAAGAACACCACTGCGCCCTTGACGTCGTCCGGGGTGAGGGGTGTTGCTCGCTTGGTGGTGTGGGTCGAGGCTCACTGGATTCCCCGCTTGAGTAGAGCTACTTGGTAAGTGTCAAAGGGGGCCGTGCTGGCCCCCACGGCTCTGGCCCAAGTTTGGGCACCGCTGAAGTAGTGCCACCTTGTGTATTCTGGGCGTGCCCTCGTGGCGAGATGGCTTGTTGTTGGCGGGGGGTCGGCGGGGGCGGGCCGGGCGTAGGGTCCGGGGTCGGGGACGCCCATCCCTCCTCCACCGGGCACGCCTTCAACTGTTGGTGCGGTATCCGTTCCGTCATCAGTATGACCGTCGGTGCGGCCGCCTAGCGAAAATCTGCTTTGGCTTCAGGTTTATCGGCGCCGTTCTTACGCTCGATAAAACGCCGTTTGTTCTGACTGTCTTTTTCAGGGTGTGGGTTCGCTTTTGAGTATTTTGAGGCACACCAGGCGCATAGGTGGCACCTCCGATCCGGTTGTGTGCCGTGGGATGTGTTGTGGCCGCACTTGTTTCCCCAGTTCCACGTTGTGCAGGGTTTACCGTCGGTCTCTTTCATGTATGCGGGGCGGACATAGTCTGGCTTGTCGGATCTGTCGGCGCGGGCACTAGTGGTGTCGGGTCTTTTACCACTCTGTTCATCGTTTGCCTTGGCATGTTTCTTTCCGTCGAGCTTATTTCCGTCTACACAGGGTTTAATGGCATACTGATCCGCCCATCCGTGCTGCAGGCGGCCGTCGCCGATCATGGTGAACACGTCCTCTGACCACCTCCTGCAGGTCTGCCAGTCGTACTGAGTCGCCATGGTCGCGAGTTGGTGTAAGTGTTCGAACAGAGGTTCGATCCAGCTTGTCGGCATTGCATGGTCTTTTATCATGCGGCACGGCACTGCGAAGTACTCCGCCCACGTCGCCTGGTCAAGGCCAACTTTAGTACTATGATGGCCCCTTCTGACATACCTGTGGGGGGCTATGATATGGTTACCTTTCCTGTCTCCAAGGGCTGAGCCTGTGGCGGCCAGGTGTTCGTTCACCACGTCACTGCTCGTTCTCTTCATAGTCGGTGTGGGTCATGACATCATAGAAGGGGGTGCGGGAGGAGGCTCGGTCACGGGCCATGGCAGCAGGTGTACGGAAGGGGTTGTGAAACGGAACAAACTCACGGTTTGTTTTTGTGCCCTCCTCGTAGTAGTACTGCTCGGGTCATGTAGGCTGAGGGTCGCATGGGTGGCCGCGTCGATCCCTGCTGTTGCTGCGGTGCCGTATCGGGGCGAGCGTGTGGGCCATGTTCCTATTGTCCGTGCTCTGGCTATGCCGTGGCGATTTCCTCCGTGGTCGGTGGCGGCGTCATCTGTGGTGGTCGGCTGGTGTGGGGAGCACGACTGTTGGCAGCCATCTTGGTTACCGTGCGAGTGCTCAAAGGGACGCGTGGGTCGGTGGCCATCTTGAAAGCCATGTGGTGATGCTGTTCGCCGCCGTTTCGCCGCCGTGCGCTCAAATTCATCCATTCTGTCTGCCATGCCACGGGATATTTTGTCGAGCCATTTGTCCATGCGTGCCTGGAATCCGTTGAGCGCGTTAATGAGAGCCTCATTGTTGCCTGCCGAGTCACGGCGGTTGCGTGGATTTGTCAGGGTGCTATCCGGCGATATGGTGGTAGTCTCGCACCGTTCCTCGGTTCGGCTTGAACGAGAGCGGGCCTTCCTCATAGATTTCTCGTGTGACACGACCGACTTAGGCCTGCCCCGCTGTTTATGGGTTGGTGTAGGTTCTTCCGGTGTCTGGGGATCCGGGGATGGGTCCTTGTTGCAGTTATTCCAGGTTGACGGCGTCGTAGAAAATCGCACAAAGTCCAGAGCCACGCGGCAGGTTCGGGCGCACTGGTCGGTGTGAGCTGCTCAGGCTCGCGCCGGCCAGGACACGTGGAAACCGTTATGGGAAGGGTTTAGTGTGAGAGTTCAAGTGTAGGTGGCGGCAGGGTCGCCCATAGAGAACAGTGCTGAGGGGAAGTGCGAGCAGTGGAAGACAGGTGGCAGCAGTGTCGCCCATAGCCATCAGTGCTGGAGGGTGGAGTTTGGTCCCGTGCCCAGAATTACCCATGTTGCTGCCGCAACATGCACAATGCGCTCAAATATTAGAAACTTCAATAACAGCCGTACATGAATAAAAATCGGTCCTGCAGCAACCGGTGCAGTTTCCTGTCAATCTTCCAAAGCACAAGCAGAGTGAGTAAATGAGAATATACATCCTACCAACATCTGAGGTCATATCAGGATGGATACCGACTTGTTAAAGTTGGTTTATCACATTACCAAAAAGTTGCATGAATAATAATACAAATTAGACTAATTGGACATGTTATTCATAAGATGGGTAATTGTTGGCAGGACAAGGAGTCGATTGAACTATGACATTAATGCTTAATTTCAGGTGACACTGTTAGCCAAACCCGCTGCTGCCACAACCCAGTGGAACCTTCGTCCTCAACCATCTGATGTCACAACCACCTCTGGACAGAACTCCTGCAGTATTCTGCTGCCTTCCAACCCACAACTTGAAAGAATGACTGCCTCGTAACGTCGAGTGCCTGAGTTCCAGCCTTGAACCTCAGGTACTCTCATGTATATCCACCTGGCCACTAGAAAATAAAAGCACTCATGTGCCAGTCTTTGTCTTGTCATGAATTACTCTTAATGAATCGGATGACCAAATGAGTTTGCGAAGCCGCTTCCCAAATTAGGAGCCCCATTCTATGCAGCAATACATGTTTAATAAGTGCATCAGTACATAGTTGGATATATAAGATGAAATCGAGATAAGCAATTTGGTTTTGAAAATGTTTTGCTTTCAACAGACCAGGTAGGCTTAAGCTATGGCAAGGAGCAGTGGAGTGAGGACGACCAGTTATAGATGTTGAAATTCCCTGCTACTTAATCACTGAATGTATTAAACAAACAACATTTGCTGAACCCTACAAACGCATCTCGTTCACTTACTCGTGACGCACAAGTTAGGTTGGTTGGTTGTTGGAGTTTTAGATCCTGGCAAGAGCTAAGGTCATATGACGGGTACCGACTTGTGACAGTGTGCATTCATGGTGACTTGATAGTGCTGCCCCACTGGGAGACCAGGGCACCAGCACCATTAGCTGATATCCCACTCAGTCACATTATCCTGACACTGAGCCTGGTCTCCCAGTTGGGCAGCACTATGAAGTGACCATGAGTGTGCACTGTCACAAGTCGATACCCATCCTGATATGATGATAAACGTTGCCAGGAGGTGAAACTTCAACAACAAACTTAATAAGCAGTTACTGCTGCACATTCAAATATTCCCCAAATTAGCCATTTAAAATGAAAGGTACTTCAAATTAAAGTAAAGTACATTATGACCATCGATATAATAGATGTATCTAAACAAATTATATTCACTCAAAGCTATCCAGCTATGTAACTCTAAAGATATTAAATATAGAGATGACCGTTCGAGCTATTGCAACCAAATTTCCTCTTTGCACATAATTCAATAAATATGAGAAAATTTAGCGGGATTTATGTGAGAAATTTAAGTACAAACTATGCAAGGCGATCGTCAAAAGATTTTAAAAGGAATACAAAATATGCAGGTATATATAACTCACTTATCCTTCTGGCGACAGGTCATTGATGAAGTGTGTCCCACAGGTTATCGCCAACCACCTTTAATTATCTGTATCTCACCTAATCTACTGACCCAGTTTCCAGTTGGTATATATATATATATATATATATATATCTACATATATACGATGTATATACGATGTATATACCTTGTCATGTATATACCGATGTATATATCTAGTCATAACAAATCCATTAACCCAGTTTCCAGTTGGTATATACGTCCATATATATATACATATATACGAGCTACATATACACATATATATCTAGTCATAACAAAACCATTAATTCAGTTTCCAGTTGGCATATATATCCATATATATACATGTATACGATTTACATCATCATCATCATCATCATCATGCTGTCGGTCGCGATGCGACAAAGACGGCTTTCATTACTTGACTGCCGCTCTCCATTTAGCTCTCTGCTGTGAGAGTGATGTCCATCAGTCAGTCTTAATGTCTCTCAGCTTCAGGTTTCTCTTGATCTGGAGATGAGGGCGCCCTCTCTTTCTGTAACCAGAAGACAGTTCAGAATAGAGGATCTGCTTTGGTAGCCTGTCTGATGACATCCTCATGAGGTGTCCAGTCCACCCGAGATTCCTTTTGATCAGAAGATCTTCCATAGAGGGCAGCCCCGTTCGTTCGAGTATTTCCTTATTTGTCACTTTGTCCTTCCAGGTTAGCCTCATGATTGAATGCAGATGTCGCATCATGAAGGCTTTTTCACCTGTCATCTGTACATTTCATGAAAGCTGCCTGCAAAAGTGTTGAAGTACTGCTGGCTTGTGCAAGTTACCAGCGGCACTCTCTCGGGGAGCAAATAGAGGTCTCACACCGGGATGAACATGTCAAGACAGGTGCAAAACTATTTGTCCCTGCAGTGGCTGGTCGGGAGATGTTGGGAGTTCCATACATCAACCGCCCTTAATGCTGCCACAGTGACATGATTTTCTGTTTAGGGTTTGCTCCCTTAGCCTTCGGTTCTGTCAAGAACCTGTACCACAAGGCAGTGGTTTACACCTCTGCAGGGCAGGGGCGTCAAACTCCCTGAGGTGTTGCAATACCTGCAATTCCTGCATACCCCAGTATGCCCCAGTATGCAGGTATACACATATGTATACATATGTACACATATACCAACGCATCCAGCTGGTTTGTTTGTTGTTTGTTTGTTTGTTGTTGTTTTACGTCCTAGCAACATCTAAAGTCATATCAGGACGGGGATCCAGCTGGTAGATATATATATATGTATATATATATAACAATACAAAAATACATATGCACTAATATAGTGCTTGTAACCGAAGAGCACTAGCTTCGAACGCAGAAGGTTGGGGATTCAAATCCTGGTCCGGTCAAAAATTGATACCTACCGCTACCTAGCCTGCTGCTCGGCATTACTAGGAATGGACAAAGACTGGTTAGCTCAGGATAAGGATAATGTGACTGAGTGAGTGGGATATCAATGGTACCAGCGGTCCGGTCTTCTAGTGGGGCAGCACTACAAGTACAACGTCGTCATGAGTCTTTACCCATCCTGATATGATCTTAGATTTTGCTATGGCAGAAAACCCCAACAAACCAACTGGATCTGAGTTGGGTGCGGCTGTCTGAAAAAACTGCCCATCGAACCTGGGCGCGTCTCGGTCAATAACAACGCGCATTCCACAGGCAGCAGAGGTCCCAAACTCAATATCGGGCAATACCACCTTCAAATATATAATAACATACGGTCGCTATGGCAACGGTGGTTTCCAACGCGGAGCGGCACCACCCCCTCCCTCAAACCTGGCAGTGGAAATTGATGGCGCTCTCGGGAGGACAGCGCCGTCTGGAGGAAGGAAACAGACTCGCTAGGTGGCAGGTCATTGCCGTCCTTTGTTACAGACTAGCGAGGTATTTGATGCACGGGTTACACCGACATAACTCTCGTGTTGAAAACGTGATATATGGCGCTAAATGTCATAGGCATAACACTTCATTTTCATATATATATATAATATATAATAGTGAGGTAGTGCTACATATAACACTTCATTTTCTTATATACAGTATATATGTAACATATAACACCCGGTCAGTGTTAGATATAACACTTCATTTCTTGTATATATGTAATATATAATACGGGATAGTCTTAAATGTAATGCTTCATATATATATATGTAATACATAACACCCAGATAGTGTTAGATATAACACTTCATGTTCATATATAATTATTATATAACACCCGGATAGTGGTAGATATAACACTTCATTTCTTATATATATGTAATATCTAATACCGGGATTGTCCTAAATATAACACTCCATTTTCATGTATATATATGTAATGCCTGGATAGTGTTAGCTATACCACTTCATTTTAATATATATATAGGTAATATATATTGTCTGGATAGTGTTATATATAACACTTCATTTTTATATATATATATATATATATATATAGATATGTAATATAACACCCGGATAGTGTTAGATATAACGCTTCATTTTCATATATATATGGAATATATAATGCCCAGGTAGTGTTAGATATAACAGTATTAACACTTCATTTTCTCATATATATATGGAATATATAACACCTACATAGTGTTATTTATAACACTTCATTTTTAATATATATATATAATATATAACGGTCGAATAGTGTCAGAAATAGGACTTCATTTCCATATATATATAAGTAATTCATAACTCCCAGATAGTGGTGATATATCAGTTCATTCCTATATATATATATAATATATTTTGTTCATGGCCTTATCGATGAACAGATGTGTACACCCAGGTGGCATTAGATACCCTTCATCATTGATTTGGTCTTATAGATATGCAAATATATAACACCTGGAGAGTGCTGCATAGACTGCATCACTATGATATGTGGATGTATATATGTGTGCCTATATATATTGATATAGATATATATGGTGCTGGGCATCACATTGTTGTAATGTGGGTAGTGTGTGATGTAGTTATGCACTTTATCATTACAATACAATTATGCTACGTTATCTATCACATTTAGGACACATTTGAGGGTGTTAAGTACAACACTATTTCATCGTGATAAATCTAGGATGTTGTACATCACATTTGTAATGTCCAGGCAGTGTTATACATGAAACTCCGTCAATATGAAATATATGCTGCTCTATATCACATTTATAACACCTAGGTAGTGTTCAACAGAACACTTTATCATTTTAATACATGTGGTACTACATATCCTATATATATATTACATATATATCAGCTGGTATGTATTAACTCATACTAATACTAATACTATTAGATATAACCACCACACGGGTTGCCAGAATGAGTTGAGCGTCCGTCTCCCGTGTTGATAGATCGTTGCTGCTCGGCATTATTAGGATAGGGCAGGGATTGGTTTGCTCAGTGTCATGATAATGGGACTGAGTCGGATATCAGGTCATGATGCTAGCTGCTGGGTCTCCCAGTGGGGCAGCCTTATAAAGTCGCCATGAGTGTGCACTGTCACAAGTCGGTACCTGTCCTGATATGACCTTAGATGTTGCCAGGACGTAAAACTCCAACAACTAACCAACAATTAGATATAATGCTTTATCGTTAGGATATCTGTGGTGGCATATATCACATTTATAACAGGCGGACAATGTTAAATATAACAATACTTCAGCATTATGATATATTTTGCTATATAGCACCTTAGTAGTATGAGGAAAGACCCTTCTTCATTATAATATATGTTTAGTGTTCCTTAGCATATTCCTATCACCTCAGTAGCGCCCTCTATAGGCCTACTTCATCATTGCGATATATGAAGGGTTCAGGCACAAAAAACCAACAAGCTCAACCAGGGCCAAAATGAATGAAACCAGGCCTACATCATTGGAGTTGAGGGTGCCTTCATTCTGATAGTGAAATCCATTTGTTCACAGATACTGCCACATCTCTGATACACTGCGCTACTTAAATCAAATTAATAAACGTTAACAAGAAAGCACAACACTAAATTCCGTATGACAGAAAACAACTGAAATGGATTTGTCAGTTTTTGTGCCTCATCATCATCATCATGCTGTTGGTCGCGACGCAAGAAAGACTGCTTTCATTACTTGACTGCCACTCTCCATTTAGCTCTCTGCTGTGAGAGTGATGTCCATGAGTCGGTCTTCATGTCTCTCAGCTTCAGGTTTCTCTTGATGGTTACATTTCATGAAAGCTGCCTGAAAAAAGTGTTGAAGTGCTGCCGGTTTTTGCAAACTATTTGTCCCTGCAGTGGCTGGTCAGGAGATGTTGGGAGTTCCATACATCAAACACCCTTGATACTGCCACAGGGACATGGTTTTCTGTTCAGGGTTTGCTCCCTTAGCCTTCGGTTCTGTCAAGGACCTGTACCACAAGGCAGTGGTTTACAACTCTGCAGGGCAGGGGCATCAAACTACCTGAGGTATTGCAATACCTGGATACCATATGCGGTTTTTGTGCCTGAAAGCTTCATATATATATATATATATATATATATATATATATATATATATATATATACAGTAACACCTCTCTATCCGACCACCCCCACAGATCGACCACTCCCCTATATCGATCTCTTTATTTCGGTCCCAACAATACCATTGTAACCATATTCTAACTCCCTAAACCAACCACCTCCCTGTATGGACCACTTAAATTCGGTCCCAAGGTCAGTCGATTTAGAGAGGTTTTACTGTAATATGTATGTAAAACCTCTCGATTTAGAGAGGTTTTACTGCATATGGTTACAATGGCACTGTTGTGACCCAAGTAAAGCGATCGATATAGGGGAGTGGTCGATTTGTGGAGGTGGTTGGTTAGAGAGGTTTGACTGTATATGATGTTATTTATAAGACTTCGGTTATATTTTTTATTTTTTATTTATTTTTTATTGACGAGGTATTTTCTCTGCCCATAACGTATAAGCTCCTGTCAGGGTGCTTGTTTTCAACGCTGGACAGCTGTGGTGCTGTCTTGATCTGTTCCTTTGCCCAGGAGTGTTTACCTGTGTCTGCTCGGGTCAGCCTTCTGCAATTTTGGTTGTTAGTAATAGCCTATGTTAGTTTTTTTGTAATTTTCCAGTTTTTTTTGTCTAGTCTGAGTAATGATACCTTAGCCTACTATGTACATCTACTTGGGTGACATGCAGGCTTGTGGGAGAGGATCCCGTTCCATTCAGATTTTTGTTATTTGTTACAGCATCCTTTCACCTAAACCCTGTCCTTAGATAGTGCACTCGTGTGCTAGAACACACTCGGACCCTTTAGGACTGCGGCCAGGCGGGATGGCTGTGTTGCTTCCCTAGCCATTTTGTATTTCAGGGTGGATCAGTTGCATGACCGTGGCCTGTCCACTTCTGTGTTGGTTTGTGCCATTACACATACCCAGGTGGACTGCGCCATGTGGTGATAGCTTTCCTGATTTCCTTAATACTTAGGAGAGCTAATTTCCCTATTTTTTCTGTTTAGTGCCTACCACTTTTCCTGGCCTGTCTTTTGCTTTCTGTGCCAGTACACAGCAAGCATTCACGGCGCTCAGGGGCAGGTGCGGTTTTGTTGTGTTAGTAAGTAATTGTTTTCTTTAGGAATTTTTTGTAGTGGTCAGGGTTACGGATCGCCCGCAATTTTACATTTTGTTTATTCCAGGCATGTGCTGCCATGGTTAGTACACTTCTCTCATGTATTAGGCATAGAACTTCTTCATTAGTATATATGGCGGCATATAGCACATTTATATCACCCGAGCAGTAGTAGATCTACCGATCTAACACTTCATCGTGACAATATATATATATATATATATATATATATATATAGAGAGAGAGAGAGAGAGTATAATCTATTATCGATATTATTATTATGATTCTTCTCTACTGATTATTGTCCAATCGCTGACTTGCCCGTATTTGCCCCGGTCCTTGCCTACACCAGCGCCTCCACCGGGCATTGCGCGTCCTGGGCAGTCAGTCTGTCTCCTGCTTTCAAACAGAACACATCGAGCAACAGTCTACTAGCTACCTGTGTGCTCCTTTGTGCTACCTGTGCTGCCGGTGCTACCTGTCGTCCGCGAATCGGACGACCGCTCCTGTGAGTCGACCTTTGCGTGTCGGTTGGACAAATATAGGAGGAACGATCTTTTCACGGCGACCATTCACATGGAAGACGGTATCATGCCTTAAACTCATACTCGACTGTCGTTTTGATAATCGACCGTCTGCTAAGTGTGTCGATCTTTCGATTCTCAAGCCTATGATGGGAACGATCCTATTGAGAGCAATCTGAATTGGATCTAGCAGTACATCGTTAACCTCGCATAATCCGCTTAATCCGCTTAATCTGCTTTCTGCGGCCCGGCGGTACTTGGCCCGCTTTATGACATGCCTGGCACCCGCTATTGTTCTGAGTGCGGGACGACCCACGACACGTAAGACCAAGCTTGTTGCACCAAAAGTATCGACACACCTGTTATTAGGTCAGGTATGTCAATGCGCAGCAGTACAGCATCTACAAAGAATGCGAGATCGGCAGGTGAGGCAGACAGCGGCGGTCTGGAGTCGACCGCTTCTGCTTTGGCGGTGTTGTCGCTTGAAGAGCGAGAGTCGATTGCACGCTCGGAAATCGACAGACTGAAAGCTGAGATGCGGGTGACGGTGTTAGAAGATGAACTCGATGACCTACGGGCTGAGCGAGACAGACGACGGACCAGACGACGGACGACCATTTTTAAAGATGGCGGGCAACCCGACGCCGTTCTGGCTGGAACATCCCGTAATGACACGGATGACCGACTACACCCGGATGAAGATCAACGGACGACGGACGCAGCGCTTCCACCTCCGACTTAGACACGAGGGACCGACAACGGACACTCGACCCATGGACAATCACGTCGACACTCGAAAGGGTCGAGCAGAAGAAGAAGACGGTCGTCGAGGTCAAGTAGCGACGGCAGCTCATCTCGACAACGACGAAGTAAGTGGTCGCTGAGGAAGTACGCTATGGGGAAAGACGTTAGAAAGATTAACGCTCATGAACTCGTGAAGGCCTCATGCGGTTGGTGCCTGGACATTCCTGGCCTCACAACAGCAGACTATGGAGCCTTCATACAACATGTCGGCTTCATTTCAACGAGAGCTTGAGAGGAGCACTATAAGGACGTCGCACACGTCGACCATGTGCTTGCCATTTGCAAGCTTGGGGAGAGCATCGGGTTTGTGGCATTCTCAAAGGCTCACCAAGAGGAGAGCATAGAACACTATGGCCTGCACAACAGGAAGACCAAGAAACTAGGAACTAGCACATATAGTGCATGCATAAGGTCACCGGGCAATAACACAAGGAAAGCGTACTATGCTTGGAATGGCGAGGCTAGTTGCCTTAGACCTCATGACGAGTGCCGGTTCGCCCATGCGTGTTCGCGATGTGGTGCCAAGTCGCACAAACGTGCAAAGTGCAAGGCTTGACTCGTTCCGACATTCAACCATTCGAGTCCCAACCTTACGAATGTACTCCTGACATCTACTCGGACCGATTACCGCGCCTTCCCGATTAGAACAGTGCCTTTGGAAGGAGACGCAATGATCAACTCTGATAGGGACTGCCGTGACTTCGATAACCAATTCGATGTGAATGTTGTTACTAGTGCTAGTTATAAGGTTGAAATTCCATACAAGGACGATCAACGTCGAGATATCATTGAATCTGATACTGTCAACCTTAACCGGACTGAACATCCTGATTCGTTCCTCACTGATGATGATTGCATGCCATGCTCTAATATTTCAGCTGGGGTTGAGGTATGTGACAGTGCGGGGGGGGGGGTTTGAAGTTGGTTACATTCATGATGATAGTTGTAATGGCTTGCTTTGGGAGCAGCCTGAGGGCGCCAGCAAGGCGGATCGGTTATTTGTGGAGCAGACCGCATCGGGCGGCCTGCTGGTATACATTAGGGAAACCGAGGGGGCGCCCCCCATGAGATTTGAGGTATCTCACAGCTGTGTTGACGGGAGCTGCACATGTAGTCATTTAATCGCGGGCAAACCAAGCCAACTTAAGCCTTGCAGGTGGTTTGCTGAGATTTTCCATCGTGGGGATTGTGACCCAGATTGGTTATATCTAATGATAGGGGTCGCTTTCGGGTTCAGAGTGATTAACCCATGTGTTGATGTCTGCTATATCCCAGACAAGCCTAGGAGGAAGGCGAAGTGGGAGCGGGATATTATCAACAAAAAGTTTCTTTATGAGGAACGGGAGGGCCTAATTTCCAGAATAGATGCCCCCCCTATCTGCACTCACGATGCCTTCGTCGTTCCTAAGGATGACGGTGGTGGCCGCGTCATCATCGACTGCAGTATGCCATCGATCGACTCCGTTAACAATTTCACGGATGAAGTCTGTACAAAATTCTCCTATAAAGGCCTCGATGATGTAACAGAGATTCTCGAGAAGGGTAACTATATGGGGACGATAGACATAAAAGACGCCTATCGCACAGTTTCCATTCATCCGGATGACCGCCATCGTCAAGGCCTTCGCCACATGGGAGCTGGCGATGATAACTTCACTTACTTTGTTGACAATCGGTTAAGTATGGGCCTATCATCCAGCCCCTTTATATTTTCTAAGATATCTGACTTCATCGTGAGATGCGGAGTTCGGGAGGGTTTAACCAGAGTTGTAAACTACCTCGATGACTTCTGTCTCGTCGGTGGGACTCGGTCTGAGGTCCAGGGCGCTCAGAGAACCTTCATACACATACTAAGAAGACTTGGGTTTTTTGTTAAGTTCAAGAAAGTTAGTAGTGTAGAGACCAAGGTTAGATTCCTTGGCATTTTTCTTGATTCTGTTCACCTCGAGCTTAGCCTTCCTCGCGATAAATTAGAAAAAACATTACAGATACTTCGCAAGCTACGCGGGTGCAAGAAGGCCAGTAGGAAGGAGCTTGAGCGGGTGGGGGTGTTGCTCGCTCACTGTGCCAAGGTCATTCGGGGAGGGAGGACCTTCTCAAGGCATATCTACGATCTCATGTCAAAACTGAAACAACCTTTCCATAGGACTAGGCTAGGCAAGGGGGTTAGGGAGGACCTTGACTGGTGGTTGGATTTCGCTACTGGCTTTAACGGGAAAGCCAAGATCCTAGGTAAATTTGCCCCCGTCGTCTCTATTCACAGTGACTCTTCCAAGTGGGGCTTCGGTGCCTTGCATGGCAGTGACTGGGCTGTCGGCTCATTCTCTGACTTGACCGCAGACATCCTTGACGATTACGTTGGTCATCACCACTTCCGTCCTCCGGAGGATGTCTGGACCGCCCACATCAACTTGCAGGAGATGTGGGCGGTCTACGCATCCTGCATCCGCTGGAGTGCGGGCTGGTGTAACACCACAATCATTTTTGTCACCGATAGTTCAGTTGTTCAGGCAGAACTTAACACTGGTAGGTCGAGGAGCACCGAAATCATGCACTTCTTGCGTAGGATATTTTGGTTCTCTGTGCGATACAATTGTACATTTAGTTCAATTTACATACGTAGTGCCGTTAACGTAATATGCGATGCCTTAAGCAGATTGATTGACAATGATAATGCCGCTAGGATCAGGAGTGTCGATGGTGCTAGGATGCTTTGTTGCAGCGACACGTTTGACCAATCGCTCGTCTCTTTCAGGGATAGAAGCCCTGAGAGTCGAGCAGCAGCAATACCAGCAACATTCGTACACACAGAACTCAACAATAGCGAGGGCCACACAGATCAAGAAGTATTTAGGATATGTTGAACTGTTCCACTCCTCCAGGACTCCTATGCCATGTTCTGAGGAGCAGGTTGCCCTCTATGGCGCCTGGTTGGCCAGAGATCTTAAGTATGTCTCCGTTATTAACTACCTCAGTGGTCTGAATTTCTTCCTTAAGCAGAACGGCGAAAGGCCAATAGATTACAAGAACTTTGTTCTTGCTTCAACACTTAAAGGTATATGACGAGTTAAGGGTGATACACCACGGCGTGCCATGCCCCTCCTTCCCAATATGCTGCGCAAGATCTTCGCGCTACTAACTGATAACCCTGGTCATGTTGCCTGGCGTGCAGCAGTTCTCTGCTCATTCTGTGGGCTGCTGAGGAAGTCCCAGGTCACCTGGTCTGATGCCTCCTTACTCAGATCTGATTTTCATTTTTATGACTGGGGACTAGTTTTGACAGTTCGGCGCTCCAAGACGATTCAATTCAATGAGAGGGTCCTTGAGATACCAATAGCTAGATGTTGTGATACTGACATGTGTGCGGTTTATTGGACCGAGAGGCATTTTATCCAGATTATCGCTGACCCCTCTGATGTAGTCTTCCATATTCCATGCCTCCTCGGAGCTTCTGCCCCTTTTCCTTACTCGGCTTATCAGGAGACCTTGAAGATATTCTCTGCCAGGGCGGGTCTCGACGCTGCTTCCCTCTCTTCCCACTCACTTAGGAGGGGGATTGCACCTTCCTGGCCATGTGTGGAGCCAGCATAGAAGAGCTTAAGGTCAGGGGCGACTGGGCGTCTGAAACTGTGTATGCATACCTTAAGACACCGCTCGGTGCAAGGATTGTTAACGACATGAGGGTGGGGGTGTCGCTATGTTCGAGTCAGGCTGGTGTTGGGTTGGGGGGAGACGCTTAGGCGTCTCCTTGGCCTGTATTATGCTTAGCCATGACGCAAATAAAGTGTCCTACCCATTACCTCCTTGTCTCTCTCCTTTTCCGTAGCCCAACTTTATAGAGAGTATAATCTATTATGCGTATATAAAAGGGGCGGAGCTCTTGTCATGATTATCGATATTATTATTACGATTATTCTCTACTGATTATTGTCCAATCGCTGACTTGCCCGTATTTGCCCCGGTCCTTGCCTACACCAGCGCCTCCACCGGGCATTGCGCATCCCGGGCAGTCAGTCTGTCTCCTGCTTTCAAATGTTTACCGGTAAGCCTGTATTATGCTTAGCCATGACGCAAATAAAGTGTCCTACCCATCACCTCCTTGTCTCTCTCCTTTTCCGTAGCCCAACTTGATATATATATATATATAAACAGTTGGCCCCAGATAAACAGAACAACGATAAGACTGATGTGGTTGAGACGAAGATATATATTCTCTGGCGGATATATATTAAATGGCCACCTAAAGCTAAAATTTCACTGTCCCGACGGGCCTATAGGCATTAACAGCCAGCCACAGCTGGCATACAGTGCCTAGAGCCCCTCACAGGTGGCGCCAGTGTGGCCCATGTCATACTACACAGAGTCAGTTAGATAGGATACAGTGCTATACTACTACTTAGGGAACTGAAGATAGGTAGTGTCCCTTGTTTATATTCCCATAATGGATTATAGAGCACATAAACAGTTGGTCCCAGATAAACAGAACAACAATAAGACTGATGTGGTTGAGAAGAAGATATATATTCTCTGGCGGAGATATATTAAATGCCAAGAGACCCACGTCCCCCCAACCCAAAGTCTTAGTATACAGGCTCCATCGTCCCAGCCAGTGCAGTGGAAACTGGCTGTTCTATCGAGGCACCTGCTGGTGTGGGGATCTGGAACGCCATGGCATCCGGTCCCGCTCAGACCTCCCTGAAATGCCTCTCAGTGCAGTAGACTGCACAGGGGGAGAGGTCCGGGCACCGAGCAACTGGTAGTACGAGCATACGTTTTTGAATTGTATCATCTTGGAGTGACAAACTCTCACCAACATCCCCCATGGGAGGAAGGAAAAGTCTCCCTTGTGAAGTGATGAGTCTGAGGAAGTCACCTGGCACTTCCTTAGTAGTGCCCTAAAACTGCACAGTACGGCCGCCCTCCAGGCGGTGTGCCCCTCCGAGGTGGTCAAGGTGGCAAATATCCGCCTGAGCATGCCGGGCAGTATGGGGAGCTGCCTGTTTGGGATGGCAGCCCCGCTCCCGCTTGATGCCCTTCAATGTGGATACCACCTCAAAGTTCTTGTAATCGATCGGCTCTGCGACCCCTGTCTTCAGGAAGAAGTTCAGGCCACTGAGGTAGTTGCACACCGATGTGTATTTGAGAGTGCTGGCCAGCCAGACCGCATACAGCACTGTCTGGGCTGGAGGACATGGTGTGGTGGGGAAGTCGCCCCCAAACTCCTCAATGAACTCCAGGTATCGTCTCACCTGTTGTGATGGAGTTCGGAGCATAGTACTGGTGCTGAATGGCCAGAAGGCTGCCCACATCTCCAGCACATTTATGTGGGCTCCCCTCCAAGTCTCATAGGGCGCAGCTTGGTGGTGGCCCACCTCCGCCCTGATCGTTGTGTCTGGTCCTTCCCCGAAGGCTCCAATCCTCCAATCACCGGCATGGATGGTCCCGAACCCCTCTCCGGTGGCGTCACTGAGGGTCGAGACATATGGGAGTATGGCGGACGATTATTTTTGCCTTCCCATTGAACCCTCTAACGAAATCCAGCCACCATCGTCTATCCTCCTGGAAACCCCCCGAGAGGCGGACCTTGAAGTGTGGTTTCGGCACCGTGTTGATTGTGTCATAAATGCGTCTGCAGAACGTGCGGCCTCCCCGGACCACCTTCGCACAGTGCGCCAGCAAGCCAGCAAGCCAGCCATTCGCTCCAGCTGGATCCTCTGGGTCTTCTTCCGGCCCTCCAGAGCCAGAAGTGGCATGGTCATCTTGGCCAACTTGTCCTCAGGTAGGGACATCTCCAGGGCTATGGTGTCGATGTTGATACCCAGGAACCTTGTTTTGGTGGAAGGGGAAGTGACCTTTGGGAAGCTGATATAGAAACCAAATCTCCAGAGGATCCCAATGAGGGCGGCCTGGGTTGTGCAGCCCAAGCTGAAGGCACGGGATATGATACAGAAGTCATTGAGGTAATTCACCACCTCCCCCACGCCCTCCCGCACAGCACAACGGACAATAAAATCAGACAGCTTGCTGAAAACATATGGGCTGGAGGCCAGCCCCATACATAGCCTGTTATCACGTAGAAAAACTGGGTCATTCCCAAAGTCCCAGAATATGGCCTGGCGGTCACGGTCCCACGGGTGGATGCTCACAGCTCGGTAAGCATCGCGGATGTCCACGCTCACGTGATTGTCCCCCACTTGCATAAGGGCAGCCACATCGTCCACACTATTGTAGGAGAATTTGACCATCACATCATCCGTGTAGTTGTTGATTGACTCACCCTCTGGCTGGCTGCAATCCACGTTGCCCCTAACACCCCCTCCATCCTTGGGGATGCAGAAGATCCTGTGCATGCATAGCGGTTGGTCTGACACCCTGGGCAAAGCCCTTGCCTCGATCTCCTTTCTGAGTTTGGCAGGCATGACCTCTCTGCCGTCCCGGTCTCCCCTAGAACCTTGACGGCAATCATAGCATGCGTCGCAGTCCCAGTTTATCACCATGAAACCGAAACAGAGGCCTTTCAAAATATACTCGGCATCAGGGTCAGTTAAAATTTGACTGACCTGACGGGCCTATAGGCATTAACGGCCAGACACAGCTGGCATACAGTGCCTAGAGTCTGTCACAGGTGGCGCCAGTGTGGCCCATGTCATACTACACAGGGTCAGTTAGATAGGATACAGTGCTATACTAATACATAGGGAACTGAAGATAGGTAGTGTCCTTGTTTATATTCCCATAATGGATATAGAGCACATATATTTTGTTATATACAATACCTAGGTACCATTAGATAACACTTCATTACGTCATATATGGTGGGATATATCGCATTTTAACGCCAGGGTAGTCATAAATAAAACATATAATCATTAAGCTGTATATTACATTACATTAAATAGGTATGCATTCATAAAACCCTTTGTAGTATTCGAAATAAAACTTCATTTTCAGAATAATCACGATATATATCATGTTTTCATCTCAAATCGTTATCACTATTAAAGCCTGTGATTTTATTTGCTTGCAAGCAAACGCATCTAAATGCCGCAAGCATAGCCATATATATATATATATATATCTATATATATATGCTAGCTAGAAACCGTATACGATATGTTTTCATCTATATATATATAGTAAGCTGAAAGGTACAGCATGATGTGTATAGCATACACATATGAGCCTCATTTTCGATGCTACCCCTACATTTTGTTTATATGACCACGGTGCACACCACACTCCCAACGCACGGGGTTAAGTATCTACAACAGCGGAAATGGCGCAGATGGTTCAGCCTGCGCCGTGGTTATTCTCATACACGTATCGATCAGGCTGTATGGAGTGGCTTCCCGACCACAGCCGCGCGTCATCTCCTGGTGCTTTGTGGTGCTTTGTGTGTGTTTTGTTTTGATTTTAACTAGAACAACCTGTTGTATCCCTTATTTCCCATTTCTACAATCCCCAACAGAAACTCCCAATCGGGAGGTGAGGGGGCCTGGGGGGGGGGGGGGGTAATCCACCAACCTGCAGCTCACTACGAACATGCTCTTAGGAAAGTGTCACATAGAGGATTTCAACAACCAACATGCTCTCTGATTGCAATAACGAGAACATATGTCGTGGTTAGCAGTTGGATGTGCAGAACGCTCTGTGTTAAAGGTCTTATATATGATGTCTAACACCAGTTTGCCCTCCGTCTGAAGTAATGATAACTGCTATTGGGTGTACCAGTGTACTGTGCATAATGCTATGTGAAAAAGGTATATACATGATTTCTCTCATGACCTTGCATTCTATGCGAAGTAACGAGAACTGATCTTAGGTGCAGCAGTGAACTCTACATACTGCTCAATGAAAATGCGTTTTATAGATGATTTCCGTGCTAAACTTGTTCTCTTGCATGCAATGACAAGAACTAATATGTGCAACAGTTCACAGTGCAGAATACTTTGTGGCGCTTTATAGATTATCTCTACCAACAGCTTTACCTTTGCTTGCAATGACAATTACCAATGTTGTGCTTAGCAGTTTATGGTGCTGAATGCTTTGTGGACAATCTTATAGATCATTTCTACTTACCTAGTACTTTTATTCAGTATCGTAACAGGCAAGGCAGGTAGATCGATAAAAGCCAAACACTCATCTCTATCAATAAAACAGTCTTTCAGTAAGTTGTGGGGATGGTGGCGGACAAAAAGGTAGTTGGCCCAACCTCGTGGGTTCATGTCCAGGTGTGAAGTGTGTCAGTTTGAACCCAGATGCGGATGTGACGTCAGAGGGGATGGAGGAGAAAATCCGCGCTAAGTGGCAACAAAATGGAGAGTCTTGAGTTCAATGCCCGTATGGAAGCAGGGTTAACGATAGGTGGCGGTTGTAGTAGGTATGTCAGATGTGTGGTAGGTATGTCAGATGTGTAGTAGATATGCCAGATGTGTAGTATGTATGTCAGATGTGTGGTATGTATGTCAGATGTGCAGTATATGTCAGATGTGTAATATGTATGTCAGATATGTGGTAGGTATGTCAGATGTGTGGTAGGTATGTCAGATGTGTGGTAGGTATGTCAGATGTGTGGTAGGTATGTCATATGTGTAGTAGGTATGTCAGATGTGTGGTAGGTATGTCAGCTGTGTGGTAGGTATGTCAGATGTGTGGTAGGTATGTCAGATGTGTGGGAGGTATGTCAGATGTGTGGTAGGTATGTCAGATGTGTGGTAGGTATGTCAGATGTGTAGTATGTCAGATGTGTGGTAGGTATGTCATATGTGTAGTAGGTATGTCAGATGTGTGGTAGGTATGTCAGATGTGTGGTAGGTATGTCAGATGTGTAGTAGATATGTCAGATGTGTAGGTTCGAACGAGTCGTTGCGGTGCCGAGAATTACCCACGTTACCCGCTAATTTGTACAGTGCAGCAGGCTTAGGGGGCGGGGAAAGGTGTTATAAATGGTTTCTACCATCAGTGCACCCTCTCTGGTGACGGGGTAGAATCAATGTAGTGGGTAGCAAGTTCACTGGGTGCCATCCATAGGAAAGGTCTATTGTGTGTATTATGTCTGATGGCAGCATTCAAGTCAGTCAGTGCATTGATTGCGGCCTTTTAAAGCTACATAGTCCGATGAAAACATCACATTTTTAAAAACCAAAACAATTATGTAGATTTGTAACGAGTCATATTTGTTCATAATGCCTTTGAATAAGCAAAGTTGCCGCCCCCTTAACTATTGCCGGGAAGTACTCGGCTGGGGAAGGCGGACAAGGTTTTAGTAAATTCGGAAACGAGGAACGCACGTCTTGGTTCATACACTGGAGGGAGTGAGTGGGGTTTGACAGGCTAGTAACATCTGAGTTCATATCAGGATGACCAGACGCGATGGCCGAATGAGATGAGCATCCGTCTCCCGTTTTGGTAGATCGTGGGATTTGAACCCATGGGTTCGAACCCTAGTCGAGTCAAACCAATGACTTACAAAATGGATACTTGTCACTTCCTAGCCAGGTGCTCGGCATTATTAGGATAGGGCAAGGACTAGTTGGCTCAGTGTCAGGATAATGTGACTGAGCGGGATCTCAGGTCATAGTGCCAGTTGCCTGGTCTCCCAGTAGGGCAGCACTATACAGTCACCAAGAATGCGCACTGTCACAAGTCGGTACCCGTCCTGATAGGACCTTAGATGTTGCCAGGTTGCATAACTCCAACAAGCAACCATCATGTGAGGACGGGTACCGATAGACTTGCAACATCCAGCACAGTAACATTGCCCCGACACTTCGCCGGGCAACATACGGTGCTTGGAGACGATCGATTTTTTAACATTTGTTTTGTTGTGCTATTTCAAGGCATTGAGTAGAGCTCATATTCCCAGGTGGTCACCCATTCCCGTACTGCTGACGAGGCGCAGGGTGGCTGAACTCTGATGATCAGACGGAAACAGCGCGATGATGTGGGGGTGGTTGGGTGGAAAGTTGTGATATGGGTGTGTGTGAGTGCTGTGGGTGGGTGGAGAGGTAAAGGCCCTGTTTTGACGGTGTGATGCCGGCAACTTTACGCCGGTTAGCGCCGTGTGATGGCGCATAACGCTGGGGGAGTGCTACAAGTGGAACGTCGCCGTCAAAGTCTGAAGGCTTTGACCCACACGGTCGCTAACGTCGACATCTTTTCCAGGCTGTCATCATTGAGGTTGTCGATACGCTCAGTGCAAAACCTCAATTTTATTCAAAATTAAAAGAAATACAGAACCATATTTATTTGCGTGCCAAGCAGTTTGTTTCTTCTATTAATTTAGAATAAAATCGACGTTTTGAACTGTGCGTATCGTCAAACTCAATGCTCTATGTCTATGCGGAGCATTTATTTTTGCAAAATAAATTAAAAAGCTTTCATTGGGTCGATTAAAAAGAGCTTAATGCGTGATTGAAGAGGAAGATCTGAAGTGTTTAATTTAACCTAAGAGCAATTTTCCCTAAAGGATTAAAAAGTAGAGATAATAGTGAAAGTTGGGATATTCTGAGTGTCAGTGCCAGTGGTAGCCGTACCGGATCATGGCCTCAAAACATATTTTCGAAAAATAAATTCAAGAACTTCCAATTGGCTGATAAAAAAAAGCTGAATGTGAAATTGTAGAGAAAGATATGAACTATTTATACCCCAGTCACACGAGGCCTGCGTTCGCTTCCGATTGATTCGCGACGTCAAAACATCCTCCTTGCGCCCTCCTTACGCCCTCATTGAGTGCTGTCGCCGCGAAGACGCCAACCTCCCAGCGTCCATTTCGGAAATTTTGGACACAAGGAGGTTGCTGCTGCTGCATGTGCAACCTCCTTGCGTCCTGTTCGGGTGCCGCCATTAAACAGTGGTTGGCGAACTGGTGCCGCCCTGGCGCCGCCCTGGTGCTGCCCTGGAGCCGCCCTGGTGCCGCCCTGCCGCCACCAGGTCGACAACCTAGGGGTTGGCGAGTTGGCGCTGATCTGGCGCCGACCTAGCGGCGCCAAAATATGCAATGCCGCGCTCACCGGGTGGTAGGCACTATGGCGCCGCCCTGGTGCTGCCCTGGTGCTGCCCTGGTGCCGCTCTGGCACCACCCTGGCGCTGCCCTAGTGCCACCCTGGTGCCACCCTGGCACCGCCCTGATGCTGCCCTGGTGCCGCCCCGGCCCTGATACGGCGCCACCCCGGCGCTGATGCGGCAACAGCCCGGTGTCGGCCGGCGCCGCCCTGGGGCCGCCCTGGGGCCGACCACGTAATTGAATCAATGTATCGAATGGGACACTGGGAGTTTGGCATCGTTTTGAGCATAAGGAGGTTGGTGGCTAATGCTGTCTCTCGAGTGACTGGGGTATTATAATAGAAATAAGAGAAATTTGCGTTCAAAGCACCAAAAAGCACAAATTACTATGATAGATAGGGTAGTTTTAGTGTTGTCTCTATGACAGTAGCATTTGTTTCACCCTACGCGCGTTGTGAGAGCGTAAAAAGTTCCCGGATGTTCGACATCGTGACAGACCTGAACTGCCGATGTGTGGAAGCGCTGACCTTGAAAGTTCAACTCTGGTCAACGCTTGCACCGTGTTGCGCCGTCTTATGGCCCTGTAACACTAGGACGTAACGACATCAACATAGGGAGAACGTGAAGAACGTTGAACTTCTCGGCGTAGTATGCAAATTTGGGCACAAGTTGAACGTGGATGCAGCGTAGTGGACGAGAGCGTAACGTCGGTAAAGCGTAGTGATACCGTCATTCAACGACAGAGGTCAACGTAATGACGCTCATGGAACGTTATGAACGTTATTCCATCGCCAGAAGAACATTACGTGACGTTAGCTATGTCATGAGATGTTGAACGTACGTTGAATGCACGTTCTCCTGACGTTCTCCTGACGTTCTCCTGACGTTCTCCTGATGTTCTCCTGACGTTCTACTGACTTTCCCATTACGCCACATGGACGTTTCCACCGGCTTTAATGTGGGTCAATGAGTGGAACGTGGTGGAACGTAGTGAGGAACGTTTGCCTAACGTCTGCTTAATGTCATTGCCGTTCGCTGAACGTGAACAGAACATACGGTGAATGTAAACCCTTACGTTCGAGCTACGTCAAAATTTTTGAACATGTCCAAAACCTCGACGTAACTCAACGTAACACGACGTAATGTGACATAGGTCGACGTCAGTCTAACGTCATTATGACGTCATCATAACGTAATCCAACGTACATCAACGTAATGACGAAATATCACCAGGTTAGGCTCACGTTTGCTCATTACGTCGTAGTGTGACAGGGGTATAACGCCGTCAAGCGTCGACATAAAGTCTAAATGGGATGTTGGCTTGAGCCGTGTTGTTTCCGTGTTGTGCCGTGTTGTGCCACGGTGTGCCGTCACACGCCGTCAAACGTGTAGACAGGCCTTTATATGTGTGTGTTGTGTGGGTGTGTGTGGGTGTTGTGTGTGTGAGTGGGTGGAGAGGTGAGGTATGGGTGTGTGGGTGGGTGTTGTGTGTGCGTGTTGTGTGTGTAAGTGGGTGAATAGGTCTGGTATGGGTGGGTGTGTGGGTGTGTGTGTGTGGGTGTGTGGGTGGAGAGGTGTGGTATGGGTGTGTGGTGGGTGTTGTGTGTGGGTGGAGAGGCGTGGTATGGGTGTGTGTGTGGGTGTTGTGGGTGGGTGGGTGGGTGGGGAGGTCTAGTATGGGTGTGTGGCTGGATGTTGTGTGTGGATGGGTGGAGAGGTGCGGTATTTGTGGGTGGGTTTTGTGTGTGTGTGAGTGGAGAGGTGTGGTATGGGTGGGTGTGTGGGTATTGTGTGTGTGGGTGGATGGAGTGATGTGGTATCTGTGTGTGGGTGTTGTGTGTGGGTGGGTGGAGAGGTGGTGTATGGATGGGTGTTGTGTCTGTGAGTGGAGAGGTGTGCTATGGGTGTGTGGGTGGGTGGATAGGTGTGGTACGGCTGTTTGGGTGGGTGTTGTGGGTGGGTGGGTGTTGTGTGTGGGTGGAGAGGTGTGGTATGGGTGTGTGTGGGTGGGTGGAGAAGTGTGGTGAGGGTGTGTGTGGGTGTTGTGTGTGGGTGGGTGGAGAGGTGTGGTATGTGTGGGTGGGTGTTGTGTGTGAGTGAGTGGAGAGGTGTGGTATGTGTGTGGGTGCTGTGTGTGGGGGTGGATGGAGCGTAATATGTGTGTATGTGTGGGTGTTGTGTGGATGGGTGGAGAGGTGTGGTATATGTGTGTGGGTGGGTGTTGCGGGTGGGTGGCGAGATGTGGTATGTGTGTGTGGGTGTTGTGGGTGGGTGGGTGGAGAAGTGTGGTATGGGTGGGTGTTGTGTGTGTGGCTGGAGAGGTGTGGTATGGGTGGGCATGTTGGTGTGTTGGTGTTGTGTATGTGGGTCAAGAGGTGTGGTATGTGTGTGTGGGTGTTGTGGGTGGGTGGGTGGAGAAGTGTGGTATGGGTGGGTGTTGTGTGTGTGGGTGGAGAGGTGTGGTATGGGTGGGCATGTTGGTGTGTTGGTGTTGTGTATGTGGGTCAAGAGGTGTGGTATGTGTGTGTGGGTGTTGTGTGTGAGTGGGTGTTGTGTGAGTGTTGTGTGGGTGGGGAGCAGAAGCCGGTGTGCAGGAGACGGCTGGCTGATGATGCTGTGTCCATGTGGTCTGGTAGGGCCTCCCGCTCACTGTCGGGCAGGGCCCCTCCCCCTCCCCTTCCCGTCCGCTTCCCCTCCCCTCCAGATACATAGCTGCTCTTGAGTAGTGAGCTGTTCTCTTGATGCAGTATTGGTTAGGAAGTGTGTGTGTGGGGGGGGGGGGGGGGCGGGGAGTTGGGGGAGGGGCGGTTCAGCTACCTGCTGATTGAATCTGCCCCGAATCTATAACGATCTTGCTCGGTCAATACACCATGTCAGATGCTTAGTAAAAATGAGACACTTTGGGTTTATGCTGCTCTACTTATATAACTATGTACCTATATATTTGGTACCCAGAGTAGTATGTGCAGTATCCATAATAGCCGTAATAATACAGTTCCTTTCCGCGCCTTCATACTCGCATAATATGTCTAAATAACATATGTATATTGGGTTTAATGTTGGTTGATTTTCTATGTGCAGGTAAGTGTTCTCTGGGTGCTGGTTTGTATTATATTCAACCATGTGCGTGTTCTACCGGCTTTTGTTGTTGTTCCTTTTCTATTCGTTGTTCATTGTGACCTTTAAAGTCACGTAGTCCGCTCGTTTTGAGTTGCTGTCCTTTTTTTTTTTACAAATACATTGCAATAATTCATCTTATTTTAGTTTGAAGTGACTTATTTTAAATAAATAACTTTGTATTTGGAGATATTTGAGGTTAAGACTTGCAAAATAAATTTCAGTAAGCACGTCAACACTCTGACACGATAGGCTTCAGCAGTAAGAGCTTATATTAAATTAACCAAGAATTCCTTGGCATGCAGCAAGAAATGCTTAATAAGTTCATTGGTATGTAACTAAAATATGCAGATTCAAATCTAGATACTTGTTTTGATTTCAGAAATGTGATACTTTCATTAGACTATGCAGGTTTAAGCTGAATAAATTCGTGGTCAACTTGGCAAGAGCAGACGACCATGCGTACGTGCAGGTTATATCGTTTAATATAGCACGTTGTAGTGGCCTCGATGTATGCTCCCCACTCCCACTTCGTGGTAGTTCTCTCGGTTAGTATAGCACGTTGTAGTAGCCTCGATGTATGCTTTCCATTCCCACTTTGTGGTAGTTCTCTCGGTTAATATAGCATGCTGTAGTAGCCTCGATGTATGCTTTCCACTCCCACTTTGTGGTAGTTCTCTCGGTTAGTATAGCACGTTGTAGTAGCCTCGATGTATGCTTTCCATTCCCACTTTGTGGTAGTTCTCTCGGTTAATATAGCATGCTGTAGTAGCCTCGATGTATGCTTTCCACTCCCACTTCGTGGGAGTTCTCTCTACTGACCCTTGTCATGCTTGAAGGACCAACAGGTGGCAGCCGTCTAGTGTGGGAACTCTATAACGGACCAAGCCACCCCCAGCCAGCGGACACCTTTTGCGAGAAGCTAAGTCAAAGCATGGGTGCAGTGGTGGGTCACTTCTCGTACAGGTGGCAATAAACAAGGGACGACCCCTGGATTTAAGCACTGTTTCAGTTCATCGTCTGTTTGACTTTTAGACGGATTAACGGTCGATCAGAGATGTTATAATAATCATATTAATATGATTCTGAGAGTCAGACCTGACAGGGGAGTTCTGGTATTTGACACCGGCTTTCAAATAGCAAGCAGCATGCTGCCATTCATTACCTTACGCACAATTTCTCCAGTAGCATCTGGAAATGGGACCACACGGTATTGATTGATTGATTGCTCGCTGATGGCTTCATGCCATGTCAGCAGTCAGGGGCATATTCACAGAGAACAACTAGTGGTATCTATTCTGTCAGTCTTGGTAATCACATTCACATGCCTACAATTGGCATGACATTCTGAAATGGTCAGAATTATATCGATTGACAGCAAACATGTCTGATGTAATTTTGGAATAGTTAAGTTTGTGTCAAATGACAATAATATTAATAGATAACTCACAAGGCAGATCTGAGATTACAGGAGGCAACACAGGCCGGTTGTTGTTGGGAACTGTGAACGTTGCTCCACGTTGGTAACGAGGTCTCGAATACTATTTACATCAAACCGTCATTGGAGCAAGGCAATGGAATCTACACAAGCGAGCAGAATGTCGATTTTATTTGGCACTGACATCCGATGCACTCAGCGGTTGGATACATATATATATATATATATCCGATGGGTAGACACATATATGTATCCAACCGCTGAGTGCATCGGATGTCAGTGCCAAATAAAATATATATCCGATGGGTAGACACATATATGTATATATATATGCATAAAGAGCTGTTGCATAATTTGGTAGATCGCGTGATTCGAACACAGGGGTTCGAACCCTAGTCTAGTCAAAACAACTACTTAAAAATGTATACTTGTCGCTTGCTACTATCTTAGCCAGCCACTCTGCATTGTTAGGATAGGGCAAGAACTGGTTGGCTCAGTGTCAGGATAATGTGGCTGAGTGGGATATCAGGCCATGGTGCTGATGGCCTGGTCTCCTAGTGGGACAGTACTATAAAGTTGCCATAAGTGTGCACTGTCCCAAGTTGGTGCCCATACCAATATGACCTTAGATGTTGCCAGGATGTAAAACTCCAACAACCAATCGGCCAATCTGCTGCATAAAGCGATGCAATAATTTGTCCATAACCATTTGTCGAAAATAATAAATGGATCTGACTATTGTTTTAGTGAATCTATTCATTATTTATTGATTCCATTTCCAGTTTTAGAAGAATCATGCATTTCTCGTAGAATCACCTTTATAACTGTGATAAAATACCATTGCTGTAAGAATGCCACTATTCATGCAGTATTGCTGATCACCCATTTATCTGTGGGTGTTGTGTGTGGGTGGGGGGAGAGGTGTGTATAAGTACAGATACATGTAGGGTTACACGTCCCTTTAAGCCCTGCACACACACGTATTGTAATGTGTGCTACATAGGCTTAAACCCTGCACACACACTTATTGCAATGTGTGCTACACAGGCTTAAACCCTGCACACACACTTATTGCAATGTGTGCTACATAGGCTTAAACCCTGCACACACACTTATTGCAATGTGTGCTACACAGGCTTAAACCCTGCACACACGCTTATTTTAATGTGTGCTACATAGGCTTAAGCCCTGCACACACACTTATTGTAATGTGTGCTACATAGGCTTAAGCCCTGCACACACACTTATTGTAATGTGTGCTACATAGGCTTAAGCTGGGCACACACACTTATTGCAATGTGTGCTATACAGGCTTAAGCTGGGCACACACACTTATTGCAATGTGTGCTACATAGGCTTAAACCCTGCACACACACTTATTGCAATGTGTGCTACATAGGCTTAAACCCTGCACACACACTTATTGCAATGTGTGCTACATAGGCTTAAGCCCTGCACACACACTTATTGCAATGTGTGCTACACAGGCTTAAGCTGGGCACACAGACTTATTGCAATGTGTGCTACACAGGCTTAAGCCCTGCACACACACTTATTGCAATGTGTGCTACACAGGCTTAAACCAGGCACACACACTTATTGCAATGTGTGCTACACAGGCTTAAGCTGGGCACACACACTTATTGCAATGTGTGCTACATAGGCTTAAGCCCTGCACACACACTTATTGCAATGTGTGCTACATAGGCTTAAACCCTGCACACACACTTATTGTAATGTGTGCTACATAGGCTTAAGCCCTGCACACACACTTATTGTAATGTGTGCTACATAGGCTTAAGCTGGGCACACACACTTATTGCAATGTGTGCTATACAGGCTTAAGCTGGGCACACACACTTATGCAATGTGTGCTACATAGGCTTAAACCCTGCACACACACTTATTGCAATGTGTGCTACATAGGCTTAAGCCCTGCACACACTTATTGCAATGTGTGCTACACAGCTTAAGCTGGGCACACACACTTATTGCAATGTGTGCTACACAGGCTTAAGCCTGGCACACACACTTATTGCAATGTGTGCTACACAGGCTTAAACCAGGCACACACACTTATTGCAATGTGTGTACAAGGCTTAAGCCGGGCACACACACTTATTGCAATGTGTGCTACATAGGCTTAAGCCCTGCACACACATTTTTGCACAAGGCTTAAACCCTGCACACACACTTATTGCAATGTGTGCTACACAGGCTTAAGCTGGGCACACACACTTATTGCAATGTGTGCTACATAGGCTTAAGCTGGGCACACACACTTATTGCAATGTGTGCTACACAGGCTTAAGCCCTGCACACACACTTATTGCAATGTGTGCTACACAGGCTTAAGCCAGGCACACACACTTATTGCAATGTGTGCTACACAGGCTTAAGCCGGGCACACACACTTATTGCAATGTGTGCTACACAGGCTTAAGCTGGGCACACACACTTATTGCAATGTGTGCTACACAGGCTTAAGCCAGGCACACACACTTATTGCAATGTGTGCTACACAGGCTTAAGCCCTGCACACACCCTTATTGCAATGTGTGCTACATAGGCTTAAGCCCTGCACACACACTTATTGCAATGTGTGCTACATAGGCTTAAGCCAGGCACACACGCTTATTGCAATGTGTGCTACATAGGCTTAAGCTGGGCACACACACTTATTGCAATGTGTGCTACATAGGCTTAAACCCTGCACACACACTTATTGCAATGTGTGCTACATAGGCTTAAGCCCTGCACACACACTTATTGCAATGTGTGCTACACAGGCTTAAGCCAGGCACACACACTTATTGCAATGTGTGCTACATAGGCTTAAGCTGGGCACACACACTTATTGCAATGTGTGCTACATAGGCTTAACCCTGCACACACACTTATTGCAATGTGTGCTACATAGGCTTAAGCCCTGCACACACACTTATTGCAATGTGTGCTACACAGGCTTAAGCTGGGCACACACACTTATTGCAATGTGTGCTACATAGGCTTAAGCCCTGCACACACACTTATTGCAATGTGTGCTACACAGGCTTAAGCCCTGCACACACACTTATTGCAATGTGTGCTACATAGGCTTAAGCCCTGCACACACACTTATTGCAATGTGTGCTACATAGGCTTAAGCCCTGCACACACACTTATTGCAATGTGTGCTACATAGGCTTAAGCCCTGCACACACACTTATTGCAATGTGTGCTACACAGGCTTAAGCTGGGCACACACACTTATTGCAATGTGTGCTACATAGGCTTAAGCCGGGCACACACACTTATTGCAATGTGTGCTACACAGGCTTAAACCAGGCACACACACTTATTGCAATGTGTGCTACATAGGCTTAAGCCGGGCACACACACTTATTGCAATGTGTGCTACATAGGCTTAAGCCCTGCACACACACTTATTGCAATGTGTGCTACACAGGCTTAAACCGGCACACACACTTATTGCAATGTGTGCTACATAGGCTTAAGCTGGCACACACACTTATTGCAATGGCTCACTCTCACATGTCACACAGGCTTAAGCGGCACAACACTTATTGCATGTGTGCTACTAGGCTTAAGCCGGGCACACACACTTATTGCAATGTGTGCTACAGGCTAAACCAGGCCACACACTTATTGCAATGTGTGCTACATATGCAATGTGTGCTACACAGGCTTAAACCAGGCACCACACTTATTGCAATGTGTGCTACATACGCTTAAACCCTGCACAAACACCTATTATAATATGTGCTACATAGGCTATACATCGTACAGTTTGTAGAACATTGTTATGAACCATTTTCGAAACTGCGGGGAGATATGGAGTAAGCGACACACCATAGTTGGTCGGTCTTCGAGGTTGTATCCCACTTCATTCCGCTTAGGTCCAGAATCGAAGTAACGTACCACAGCACAGCCGGGTAACATGCAACCCCCCTGGGGGCATGGGGTGTGGGTGGGGGTGGTGGTGGGGGTGGGGGGGGAGGCTGCACCGAGCTATGCATGGAATGGCCAACCTTCGGCAGTGCTGCGTTAGCACACTGCCCCTTGGTCCTTCTACCCTGGGAAGGGTCAGTGACGGCTACCATGTTGCGGCGTTGCTTATTACTGACTATTACAATGTGTAATGTGTTTAGATGGGCAAGTGACATGGCCTAGCACGAACACCACCGGAAGTGGCCGTTGGTGGCGCCACAAGAGCCAACCGGGGGCAAATCCCAGCAAGTCAATGGTTGGACATAATGTATTTTGCGAATAACAACTCATAGCCATAATAATACAGGCAATACTCCGCCTATTTATATATGCATAATTAATTGTACATCCTGTACACTGATGTGGAAGCCGAAGCATTTCTAGATAGCTACATACATGTATAAACTAGTCATAACTATATGCATATGTATGTATGATGAAGGATATTTCTTTTTTATTCATTTTTTGTAAAGATGTTTTCTCCTACAAATCAATCCTCGGCTGAATCAAACCAAATGCTGATACAAGTGATACTTTCAAGGCAGCACTATGAGGCCACCATATACTATTGAAGGTCGATCCCCCTTTCATAAAATGATGGTAAGTGTTACTAAGCCGTCATACCCCAATACGTCTAATTCAAATTCGATTGAGAAGCAATAAGTGTGATTTGAAACCATAGCACGCATTATGCTGACTTCTGTATCAGCGTTTTTCTTGTTGCAACCTCCTATATGATTCCCATCTTCTTTCCACAGAGCTTACTGTCACCCATAGCATTAGTTCTTGCTACTACCACCAGAGGGCAGATTGCTGGTTTAAATCCTCTACACCATCCTATGTACAGAGGCTGCGACAGACCGAGATGTCACCCACATTAGTTCTTGCCACTGCCACCAGAGGGCAGGCTGTTGGTGGAAAATCAATAAAGTTGGGGTGCAACTCAGGATATAAGCATGCCAATTTCCAATAGTCCATTACAGTTTCCAAGCGAACCTAGTAAACGAAGCCATGTGATCAATAATAACCCATATGGACAAAGTAGATTCCAGAAACTCTTAGTCACATGATTCATGCCGCTTAAAGGGGTAGTAACATGACCGACATGATTTTGCTTCTTCACAATTATGATGATCCTAGCTCATAGGAGGCCATTTGTCTTAATCTGATGGAGATGAGTATATAAATAATGTCCAGTGTTCGAGTGGCTGTTTTGCAGCACTGCAAGTGTTGGGCAGTGGTGGCGCCAGCAATCTCAAGATGGGGTGGGATCACCCGTCGTGTAGTACACACCATGGCAGTGATACTATTAGCAGAACGTTTCATTTACTCGCCTTTTTACTCACATAATCCCTGTACATCACATGCATATGCGATTAGTAGGCAGTTAGGAGCAGTTGGTGATGGCGCAGTCACACTACGACGTGTTTCATCAACGTTGGACAACGCGTGCCAACGTGTTGAGTTTCTGGGCGAAACGTCAGGACGAGTCGGGATGCATTACCGGCGCGTCGGTACATGTCGGTACACGTTGAGTGATAGCAACGTGTGAATGGACACGTCGGCGCGCGTCGGTGCGCGCCGGGTGGCGCCAATCGTTTTGTGCTTGCACAAAACTTTCGGCGCGGACCCACTCGCTCCGATGGGTTGGAGGGCACGTTACGGACCCGTTGCCAGCACGTCGGTATGCGTTGCCGGCGCGCCGGCGGAACGCTGGCAGAACGCTGATCAACGTCAGTTAAGGTTGGCCTTTTTTTTGCCAAAATACAACCGTTCCGTCGGTGCATCGGCGCGTCCGCAACGTCCCATCGATGAGTAGTGGGTGCACAATTGGCGTTGCTCCGGTGTTTCTCGGTGCATTGGACGTGTTGCCGGCGCGTCTGGAGATGCTGGTGGCGGGTCTGGACATGTTCCCGGTGCGTCTTGATGTGTTGATGGCGGGTGTCTACACGTTGACATGGTACTAACACGATACCAGCGCGCTGCCTGCACGCCACCGGCATGCCACCAACATGCCACCAACATGCCACCAACACGCCATTGGCATGCTACCAACGTGCAAAAAACGTGCCAAAAACATGCCAATAGCGCGCCACTAACACACTGTGGCCCGTCGAACTTTGTCCCAAAATGCTGAAAAGTTGGACGTGTCTCACGTGCTAGCAAATATTTTGCGCATTGGCGGCACACCGGAAAACACGTCGTAGTGTGACTGCACCATGAGGTGGACATAGTGGTCAGTGACGGTGGCGCCACGAATCGTTGTTAGAGGTGATGTGGGGTGAGATACAGACAAGCTAGATTGGAGGTGCATGAGATACAGACAACTTCCATTATTCATACCCGTATAATTCTTATACATCACATATAGTAATATATTATTATATGTTGTTCGTTGTATGGTTCGATAGATTAAAGTTACTGCCATCTTTGTTGCCTAAATATATTATGTTGATCATTATACTTGTATAACTTGTATATTTGTATAACTTGAAGCGATCTATTCTCCTGGAGGTATTTAGGGACCATTAATGATCTAGGTGTATTTGTGGTAAAGCTGTTGCTATTAGTGTAATTCGCTACTAATCATACACCTCATTTCTTAGTGACATAGGCCAGAGCATAGTTACACACATGGGAAGTAGTGGAAACCGTATCACTTAAAGTAAATTGAGAAGCTTTTGATGCTGCCTTATAACCTATGTAGGTTGACCTTTCTTGATGTATGACCTTTGTCTTCCCCGCATGCTGTCACAGAAATACTAATAAAAGCGACAGCAGATGCAGTTAAGCAGAGCTCGGCTGATCAGTCTTCAGCTACTGTAGCCCAGTCTACATCCAAGGTAGCTTGCCTTTCTGGAATATGAATATCGTGTTAAGATACGTGGAATATTCATCTAAGGAATACATGGTAAAACCAGGTGACCCGATCTTTAATAACTGCCTTCTCAGTTTCTCTCCACTAGTTGCCGAGCAAAACTTGCAACCGGAAATGCGGTTTTCAGTTTCTGAGATTTTCTAAGATCAATACATTAAACTGATTATTATAATTGACTATATTTAATTTGAAGTAACTGTTATTTCAAATGGAAAGTCTTGGAGATGAAAACATACCAAATCAATTTTAGGAAGCCCATGCAAATTCTAAAGCCATGTGTTTCAGCAGTAAGATGTTCTACTAAATTGACTTAGTATCCCCTTCTATGCAGCTACACATGCTTACTAAGTGAACCAGTATCTACGTAGGATATGTAGGATCAAATCAAGGCCAACTGTTGGTTGTGAACATTTGATGATTTCATTGGAATATGCAGTGTAAGTGGGAACAATTTCATTCGCGGACAATTGGACTTCCCCCAGTCCACTACACAGTGCGATTGCCTGAGAAATACGGTGTATAATAAGTAGAGGAAATGTCAGAACTATATCTCTTATTATAATACACTTTGATCGCTTTGATTTCAGAAATCAATCACAAAATGATGAGCCAGTAACCTGTCATTATGTCAACAAGTCTCCGCATTTGTCAGATAATTTAGATAATTAAGAACTGTCCGTGTGAAAGGAGCTGTCTGATGGACCTGTCAGTTAGTTACGTTTCACATTCATTTGTCACACAATACAACATCCAGAATATAAGCACAAGGAACCACATTTCTGTAAAAAGAAAAAGAAAAGAAGAAAACACACAGAAGGAACGGGAACTGGCTGTTGGAGCGATGGTTGACTGGAGACGGAAATGGCGGTTTTTCGCTCAAAACGAGGCTATAGCAATGCACTGCAAGACATTGAAATATGTAATATGACAATCAACATTAATGACAGCACCTGTGGTGACTGCGGTGTTGTTGTCAGTGAAGAGGACGCCGTAACTCCAGGGCTTCACCCTTCCCGCCATTGAACATGTTTGTCGTCTGCTTCAAACGGATGCATTTAACAGCCGGTGTCTCTAGCTAGGTGTGACACGTGACGGTGATGAAAATAACTATTGCGCCTAGTTCCCATTTTTGACACACAACACCAACTCGATTTTGAAGACACACTTTTTGCTCTTCTGGGGCTACCATGCTAATCATTACACTACATTAGCCCCCTCAGAGATACTCTGAGACATAGCTATCGATGTGTGTGAGTCCTTACCTCAGAGGTCCGTGCAGACGGTTCACTGGGTAGGCTGTGTATTACAGTCCGCCCCCCCGCCCCCCCTCCCTTCCCCCGCCGGCAACCCGACCCGTCCCCGCCGGGATGTCCTCCTGTCCTGGCAGCTCCCCGCCCGTCTCCTCGGTGCCCCCCCCCCCCCCCCGGCCCTCCGTCGGGTTCCCGCCGGTCCGCCTTGTCCCCGGACTGTACTCAGGTCACCTCCAGAGATGCTCAATCCACGCACTGATCCATCCCCGAGTCTATCAGCGAGTATCGCCCCACTTCCAGTTTGCCTACAAACCAGATGATTCCACCTCCGCTACGAGTTGATTGTTTACTCACTCGCCCCCCCCCCCCCCCACCTTCAACACCACCACTGCCACGCCATCACCATCACTATCCCACCGTGAAATCACACACACCACAACCAACATCCACTGTCCGACACTCACACACCACACCATCTGCTTAATACACCCACACATCACACACACAACAACCTACATCCACAGTCCCACACTCACACAACACACCATCTGCTTAATCCACCCGGACATCAGACACACCACAACCTACATCCGCAGTCCTACCCTCACACACCACACGATCTGCTTAATACAGCCACACATCACACACACCACAACCTACATCTACAGTCCCACCCTCACACACCACACCATCTGCTTAATACACTCGGACATCAAAGACACCACAACCTATATCCACATTCCCATCCTCACACACCACTCGATCTGGTTAATACACCCGCACATCAAGCTGTCAGATATACACACCACAACCTACATCCACACCAACAACTATCCACGTTGACAACAGCACATACATCCACACCCCCTCCCACACTGAGACGACCGCCCACATGTATGCCATGCCACCCACCCACATTCACACCATAACCCACATTCAAAGCACACCACCCACATTCACACCACACCACCCACATTCACACCACAATTCACATCCACACCACATCATCCAAATTCACACCACACCACCCACATTCACACCACCCACATTCACACTCCACCCCACATTCACATCACAGCACCCACATTCACACCATCCGCATTCACCACATCATCCACATTCACACCACACCACCCACATTCACACCACCCATATTCACACTACACCACCCATTATTCATACAACACCACCTACATTCACAACACAACACCCACATTCACACCACATGTATGGCATCCCACCCACCCACCTTTACACCACAATGTACATTCACATGACCTCACCAAAACTCACACCACACCATCTACATTCACCAGACGACACACATTTACACTACACCACCCACATTCACACCGCACATCTTCCATACCCACCCGTATTCACACCACATGTCCACCATACCACCCAATTTATTACCACACACCCCCATTCACACCACCAACATTCACAACACCCCCCCCCCACATTCACAACACACCACCCAAAATCACACCGCACCACACACATTCACAACACCCATATTCACAACACACTACCCACATTCACAACACACCACCCACATTCACACCACCCCACCCACATTCACAACACACCACCCACATTGACAGTGCCCATATTCACAACACACCACCCACATTCACAACACACCACCCACATTGCCACCACACCACCCACATTCACCCCACACCCAACATTCACACCACCCCATCCACATTCACAACACATCACCCACATTCATTGCACCCCACCCACATTCATACCACCCCACCCACATTCACAACACACCACCCACATTCACAACCCACCACCCACATTGACAGCGCCCATATTCACAACACCCCTCCCACATTCACAACACACCACCCACATTCATACCACCCCACCCACAGTCACAACAAACCACCCACATTCACACCGCCCATATTCACAACACACCACCCACATTCACACCACACCACCCACATTCACCCCACACCCAACATTCACACCACCCCCATCCACATTCACAACACACCACCCACATTCATACCACCCCACCCACATTCACAACAAACCACCCACATTCACACCGCCCATATTCACAACGCACCACCCACATTCACACCACACCACCCACATTCACACCGCACTACCCACAATCACAGCCCCACCACCGTCACCCTCAACCAAAAAAAAGCTTCCCACCTGCGCCCATGCCCCCGCCCACATCTCCATCCAATCCCCTCCCTCCCACGCAGCCAGCACTCACCAGCTCCCCCTGCCCCCCTCATCGCTCCCACACCCGCCCGACTGCCTCTCAACTCTCGGCGCCCGTCCCGCTCTGGGCTCCTTTCTCTGTGAGCTGCTCCTCATCGCTCCCACACCCGCCCGTCTGCCTCTCAACACTCGGCGCTCGTCCCGCTCTGGGATCCTTTCTCTGTGAGCTGCTCCTCATCGCTCCCGCACCCGCCGGTCTGCCTCTCAACACTCGGCGCCCGTCCCGCTCTGGGCTCCTTTCTCTGTGAGCTGATCCTCATCGCTCCCACACCCGCCCGTCTGCCTCTCAACACTCGGCGCCCGTCCCGCTCTGGGCTCCTTTCTCTGTGAGCTGCTCCTCATCGCTCCCACACCCGCCCGTCTGCCTCTCAACACTCGGCGCCCATCCCGCTCTGGGCTCCTTTCTCTGTGAGCTGCTCCTCATCGCTCCCACACCCACCCGCCTGCCTCTCAACACTCGGCGCCCGTCCCGCTCTGGGCTCCTTTCTCTGTGAGCTGCTCCTCATCGCTCCCACACCCACCCGTCTGCCTCTCAACACTCGGCGCCCGTCCCGCTCTGGGCTCCTTTCTCTGTGAGCTGCTCATGAGGCTGTATCGTCCGAGCAGTTCAGCCTGCGTGATTACATGCTACACTGTCCGCGCAGAACCGTCTCAGGGGCGATCTGTGAGAAGTCCTCTAATGCCTAGCGTTAAAGTTGCATAGGGAACATGCTTTAAATTTAGTTTAAGTGATAGTAGGGTTTACATCACTTTCCAATTATGTACCTATAAGGCTTTACATTCAGTTTAAGTGATATAATTTGCACCACTTTCCAAGTCTGTACCCATTAATGCTTTAAATGTAGTTTAAGTGATAGTAGAATTTACTTTAAGTAAAGTTTGGTCGGTCATGATATTTCCCTTTAAAGCTGCATAGTCCCAGGGATCATCAAAATTCAAAACCAAAATAATTATCTAGATTTGATTCTACATAACTACCTTAGACACTGATGCACTTATTAAACATTTGTTTATGTATACATGCAGAAGGGAATACTGAGTCAATTTAATAGAACCTGTTAATGATGAACCTTATGGTGTCAGAGTTTTGCTGTGCTTGCCAAAACTAATTTTACATGTTTGCACTTCAAATATCTCAAAGGTTGGCCATTTAATATAAATGTTACTTCAAATAAAAGTAAGGTAGATAATAATGATGAATCTAATATATTTATCTAACAAGCATGACATAAACTCAAAACCATCAACAATTCAACTGAAAGGCCCTGTCACATTACGACATTTCTCAACAACGCGCTCCGACGTGTTGCCTTTTTGGGTGAAACATCAGCAAGCCTTTGGGACGCGTTACGCGCACGTTACCGGCGCGTCGGTACACGTTGGTACACGTTGAGTGCGAGCAACGTTTGGACCGACACGTTGGCGCGCGTCGGGGGGTGTCGAGATTTTGTGCTTGCACAAAACTTTCGACGGGCCACAACGCGCGTCAGCGTGTTGGCGGGCGCGTTACGGACGCGTTAGCAACACGTCAACACCCGTTGGCGGCGCACCGGCGGAACGCTGGAAGAACGCTGATCAACGTCGCTTAAAGGCCCTGTCACACTACGACGTTTCCCCCGGCGTGCCGGCAACGCGCAAAATATTTGCAACCCGTCGAGAAACGTCAAACTTTTCGGCGCTTTGGGAGAAAGTTTGACGCGGCACAGCGTGTTAGTAGCGTGCTATTAGCGCGCGGCCAACGGGCTTCGACGCGCGGCGGAACAGAATGCCAACGTCCCGCCAACGGGTTCCCAGCGTGACATCGGCGCGCCATCGGCGCGCCATCGGCGCGCTGTCGGCGCGCTGTCGGCGCGTTGGTGTTGGGTTAGAACCATGTCAACGCGTACATACCTGCGAGCAACACGTTAGGACGCGCCCGCAGCGCGTCCACACCGCGCGGCCAACGCATCGAGGCGCGCCGGCAACACGTCCAACGCGCCGAGAAACGCTGGAGCAACGCCAATGGCGCGCCCACAACACGTCGATCTGACGTTCCCGACGCGCCGACAGAACGCTCGCATTTTGGGGGAAAAAAAGCCAACGTTAACCGACGTTGATCAACGTCCTGCCAGCGTTCCGCCTGCGCGCCGCCAACGCGTGTCGACGTGTTGCTAACGCGTCCGTAACGCGCCCCCCAAAACGCTGCCGCGCGTTGCGGCCCGTCGAAAGTTTTGTGCAAGCACAAAACCTTGACGCGCCCCGACGCGCGCAGACGCGCGCCGACTTGTTCCTTCAAACGTTGCTATGTACCGACGCGCCGGTAACGCGCCGGTAACGCGCCGTTAACGCGCCGGTAACGTACCGGACGTGTACCGACGTTTCGACCAAAAAGGCAACACGTCGACGCGCGTTGGTAGGAAACGTCGTAGTGTGACAGGGCCTTATAGTGGGCCTTTTTTTGCCAAAATGCGACTGTTCCGTCGGCAACGTCCCAGCGTTTCTTGGAGCGTCGGACGTGTTGCCGGCGTGCCTGAACGCATTGGCGGCGGGTGTAGACACACTGCTGGTGCGTCCTGACATGTTGGTGGCGGGTATGTACGCGTTGACACGCTACTAACACAACTCCAACGCGCCATCCCCATGCCGTCAACGCGCCGACAACACGCCAATAACACGCTGATAACACGCTGGGAACCCGCTGGTGGGACGTTGACACTTTGTTCCACTGCACATCGAACCCCGCCGATACCTGTTGACGGAGCGCTAATAACACGCTATTATCCCGCTAGCAACACGCTGTGGCCGGTCCATCTACCCCCCGAAACGCCGAAAAGTTTGGCGTTTCTCGACGCGTTGATAATATTTTGCACGTTGGCAGCACGCCGGAACAAATGTCATAGTGTGACAGGGCCTTAAAGTAAAGCTGTGTTGGTCACTTTTCTGCGGCTTTAAGCAAAGTTGTGCTTGTTGTGGTACTGCCTCTCGAAGTAAAGTTGTGTTGGTCGTGTTACTGCCCCTCTATGTAAAGTTGTGTTGGTCGTGTTACTGGCCCTTTATGTAAAGTTGCGTTGGTTGTGCTACTGCCCCTTTATGTAAAGTTGTGTTGGTCGTGTTACTGGCCCTTTAAGTGAAGTTGTGTTGGTCATGTTACTGGTCATTTAAGTAAAGTTGTGTTGGTCGTGTTACTGCCCCTTTATGTAAAGTTGTGTTGGTCGTGTTACTGCCCCTTTATGTAAAGTTATGTTGGTCGTCTTACTGCCCCTTTATGTAAAGTTGTGCTGGTTGTGTTACTGCCCCTTTATGTAAGGTTGTGTTGTTCGTGTTACTGCCCCTTTATGTAAAGTTGTGTTGGTCATGTTACTGCCCTTTTATGTAAAGTTGTGTTGGTCGTGTTACTGCCCCTTTATGTAAAGTTGTGCTTGTTGTGTTACTGCCTCTTTATGTAAGGTTGTGTTGGTCGTGTTACTGCCCCTTTATGTAAAGTTGTGTTGGTCGTGTTACTGCCCCTTTATGTAAAGTTGTGTTGGTCGTGTTACTGCCCATTTATGTAAAGTTGTGTTGGTCGTGTTACTGCCCCTTTATGTAAAGTTGTGTTGGTCGTGTTACTGCCCCTTTATGTAAAGTTGTGTTGGTCGTGTTACTGCCCCTTTATGTAAAGTTGTGTTGGTCGTGTTACTTTATGTAAAGTTGTGTTGGTCATGTTACTGCCCCTTTATGTAAAGTTGTGTTGGTCATGTTACTGCCCCTTTGAGTAATGTTGTGTTGGTCGTGTTACTGCCTCTTTATGTAAAGTTGTGTTGGTCCTGTTACTGCCTCTTTATGTAAAGTTGTGTTGGTCGTGTTACTAGCCCTTTATGTAAAATTGTGTTGGTCATGTTACTGCCCCTTTATGTAAGGTTGTGTTGGTTGCGTTACTGCCTATTCAAGTTGTGCTTGTTGTGTTACTGCCTCTTTATGCGAGGTTGTGTTGGTCATGTTACTGGCCCTTTATGTAATGTTGTGTTGGTCGTGTTACTGCCCCTTTATGTAAAGTTGTGCTTGGTCTGTTACTGCCTCTCTATGTAAAGTTGTGTTGGTCATGTTACTGCCCCTTTATGTAAAGTTGTGTTGGTCGTGTTACTGTCCCTTTAGGTAAAGTTGTGCTGGTCGCGTTACTGCTCCTTTATTTAAAGTTGTGTTGGTCGTGTTACTGCCTCTTTATGTAAAGTTCTGTTGGTCGTGTTACTGCCTATTTAGGGAAAGTTGTTTTGGTCGTGTTACTGCCCCTTTATGCAAAGTTTTGTTGGTCGTGTTACTGCATCTTTATGTAAAGTTGTATTGGTCATTTTACTGGCCCTTTCTGTAAAGTTGTGTTGGTTGTGTTACTGCCCCTTTATCTAATGTTGTGTTGGTCGTGTTTGTGCCCCTTTATGTTTGATTGATTGATTGGTGGTTGCTTTACGCCGTGTCGGCAGCATAGGCCATATTCACGGCGAGAAATGTTTGTTTTTGGTTCAAACCATCGCTTTTACATGTAAAAGCAGACAATCAATTATGTGCTAATAGACACTAATTAAATTAGAAAGCTCACAATCATATATTTGTGGTCAAGGGAAACAAATTCCCATAGAAAAAGAAGTTTCATTAATAATTAATAGAATCCATTTCATAAACTATATAATGTGGTACAGTCCAGCGGCCCTCAAAAAGGCTAAAATGTTTTCCTGTTTTACCTTAGTAAAAAGGTCATGCATACTGCCTGCAGTGTAGAACTGTTGGCGCAGGGCCAAAAAATCAACGCAACTTAGTAAAATGTGTTTGAGTGTCAGTGGGGACTGACACCCAATACATTCAGGGGGAGGTTCCCCCTTGAGCAGAAAAGCATGTGTAAGCCACGAGTGGCCAATACGGCAGCGGCTAAGGACCACTTGGTCCCGCCGACCTCCCGCATGAGTCTGTGGTGGCTTTCCCACAGATGGTTCAATTTCTTTAAGTTTATTAATGTTTTCATCCCACTCATGTTGCCATTTGGATTTTATGTGGGTGGCTATTAGTGGTTTCAGATCAGAGTGAGGGATCAGACACGGTTCAAGATCACAGTTCAGGGCCTTCTTCGCAGCCCGATCAGCTCGTTCGTTTCCTTGTATGCCAGCATGGCCAGGCACCCAGCACAGGTGGATATCATACCCATCTGTTGTCAGTTGGTTCATTTTATAAATGACCGTTGCTAGAATAGGGTGATTCGTTTTCAGTCCAGCAACAGCCAGGAGGCAAGAGAAGGAATCACTGTATATAACATAGTTAGTGTGGTTGGATACCTCGATACACTCCAAAGCGAGAAGGAGTGCTCGGGCCTCTGCAGTGAAAATCGAGCTCTGATCGGGCAAACGTACACCAAATTTTTCCCGTCGGCAGACTGCCGCAGCAGCTACCCGGCTTTGGTCTTTCGAACCATCAGTGTATATGGAGAGGTGGTCTGCAAACTGGCCTTGAATCTCTGCATGCAGTCCTTTGTACTCGAGTGGATGTGTCCCAGATTTCCTCAGTTCCGTGAGTCGGAGGATAACCGATGGCTTTCTCAACGACCACGGGGGATGTTCTGGGACTTTGGCATCCTCCAACACGTCCAAATCCACGCCTAAGGCCTCCAAATGAGGTTTCATTCGGAGCCTCAGTGGCCGGATGTAATTTGGCCTGGCTTCATACCTGGATTCGTCATGTTGCTCGAATAGACAATTGTGTGCAGGATTCAATGCATTAGTTTTTATCTTGACTACATATTGCATGGCCAGTTTGATTCTCCTGTTATTAAGTGATGGTTCATTGGCTTCGACATAAAGGCTCTGAACTGGTGAGGTGCGGAAGGCCCCAAGGGCCAAGCGCAGTCCCTGGTGGTGGATCGTGTCTAGCAGCCCAATATATGATTTCCTTGCGGAACCATATACTATGCTGCCGTAATCCACTCGTGAACGAACCAAGGTTCTGTACACGGAGAGCAGAACATCTCTGTCCGCTCCCCACTCTGAGCTGGACAGCACCCTCAGAATATCCAGCGCTTTCAGGCATCTTGTTTTCAGGTACTTTATATGTGGCACAAAAGACAGTTTTGCGTCGAGAATGAGGCCCAGAAATTTGGTTTTCTCAACGACTTTAATGGGATCCCCATCCAGGGTCAGCTCTCTGATCGGGCAAATGTACACCAAATTTTTCCCGTCGGCAGACTGCCGCAGCAGCTACCCGGCTTTGGTCTTTCGAACCATCAGTGTATATGGAGAGGTGGTCTGCAAACTGGCCTTGAATTTCTGCATGCAGTCCTTTGTACTCGAGTGATGGTCCCAGATTTCCTCAGTTCCGTGAGTCGGAGGATAACCGATGGGCTTTAACCACAACAGACCATGGGGAAGTTCTGGACTGTTGGTCTCATCCTCCAACACGTCCAAATCCACGCCTAAGGCCTCCAAATGAGGTTTCATTCGGAGCCTCAGTGGCCGGATGTAATTTGGCCTGGCTTCATACCTGGATTCGTCATGTTGCTCGAATAGACAATTGTTTGCAGGATTCAATGCATTAGTTTTTATCTTGACTACATATTGCATGGCCAGTTTGATTCTCCTGTTATTAAGTGATGGTTCATTGGCTTCGACATAAAGGCTCTGAACTGGTGAGGTGCGGAAGGCCCCAAGGGCCAAGCGCAGTCCCTGGTGGTGGATCGTGTCTAGCAGCCCAATATATGATTTCCTTGCGGAACCATATACTATGCTGCCATAATCCACTCGTGACCGAACCAAGGTTCTGTACACGGAGAGCAGAACATCTCTGTCCGCTCCCCACTCTGAGCTGGACAGCACCCTCAGAATATCTAGTGCTTTCAGGCATCTTGTTTTCAGGTACTTTATATGTGGCACAAAAGACAGTTTTGCGTCGAGAATGAGGCCCAGAAATTTGGTTTTCTCAACGACTTTAATGGGATCCCCATCCAGGGTCAGCTCCGGTACCGCATGTATTCTATGCAGCAGGCAGAAGTGCATGCAGACTGTTTTGGTCTTGGAAAATTTGAAACCGTTCAGAACTGACCATCGATGGATCCCATTTATGCTTGGTTGTAGCTGTCTCTCTATGACATTCATGTTTGCACCGCTGTAATATAAAACAAAGTCGTCCACGAAAAGACTTTACAGGAACCCCCAGCTTTACAGCAGCAGCAATACCTGTGACCCTTGACCCCGAAAGGTCACTGCCAGTTTTATGCAGCCTTGAGGTACTCCTAGTTCCTGTGAGTGCAGGCGGGAATAGGTAGTCTTGACACGGACGCGGAAATGCCTGAAGGCTAGAAAGTTCCTGATGAAAATTGGCAAGTGGCCATGAAGGCCAATCGCATGAAGATCCTCCATGATGCCATGCTGCCACGTTGTGTCATAGGCTTTTTTGAGGTCGAAAAAGACAGCCACAACGTGCTCCTTCTTAAGGAAAGCATCTCTTATGAAGGTCTCCATGCACACCAAATGGTCGAGGGTGCTGCGGCCCCGTCTGAAGCCACATTGAAGGTTGGACAGGTGGTGTCCTGACTCCAGTAGCCAGACGAGGCGGTTGTTTAACATGCGCTCCATGGTTTTACAGATGCAGCTTGTAAGGGCTATGGGACGATAGTTGTGGGCTTCACTCTGGTCTTTACCAGGTTTGGGAATCGGTATTACTGTCGCCTCCCGCCAAGAGGCGGGGACGACACCCGACTCCCAGATGTTGTTGAAGAGTTGAAGCAACAGTCTCAGTGCATGTTCAGGGAGATGTTTCAAAAATTGATAATGAATACCATCAGGTCCAACTGCTGTGTCATGCAAGCTTTCCAAAGAACACCTCAACTCACCAATACTGAATGGGGAGTTGTAGTGCTCCTCGCCATCGGAAGAAAAGTTCAAGAGCTTTTGCTCTTGGCGTTCCCTCACGGCCCGAAAGCCCGGGAGGCAGTTTGCCAAAGACGAGTTTCCAGCAAAGGTGCGAGCCAATTCTTCACTTATTTCGTCAAGTGATGTGAGAATGGTGCCATTGTGTTTCAAGTGCTGGACTACAGAAGAATCACCTCCCCTTCGTTTGATTCTTCTGATCATTGTCCATACTTTGCCCAACGGCGTGTGCATGGTGATGCTAGACACAAATTGTCTCCAACACTGCCTCCGCGCTTCTTTGATTGTTCTGCGAGCGCGAGCGCGCAGAATTTTAAAGAGCGCCAGATTTTCAGCAGTCGGTCTCCTGTGGAATTTACGCTGAGCTTTCTTTCGTTCCTTAATAGCCCTCCTACTGCCGTCATCTAACCATGGAGGCGTCAAACGCTTGGGAGTTGCCGAGGTCTTCGAAACAGTTTTCTCCGCGATCCATCTCAGCATCTCAGTGAAGGCATCGATGTCACTGATGTCTGGAGTGAACTTCTCGCAACATAGGGTCTGGAAGGGGGGCCAGTCGGCTTTACAAAGCCGCCAGCTCCTCTCTCGCTCTATGGGAGATGCCCCCCCACAATTAAGAATAATTGGGAAGTGGTCGCTCCCGCAGAGGTCATCCCAGACCCTCCACGAAAAGTCCAGCACCAGTTCTGATTCTACAATGCTGAGATCGATGGTCGAATATGTTCCGTAGCCGGGATGCAAATATGTGTATGAACCATCATTCAATACACACAGAGCATGAGCGGCCACAAGGTCCTCAATTCTCTTGCCTTTAGCGTTCCTATTGTCCCCCCCCCCATAATGGGTTGTGGCCGTTAAAGTCACCCATAAGTAAATATGGGGACGGTAACTGGTCCACAAGGGCGTCCAGTTCTTGTAAAGTGAGAACGGAGCTCGGAGGAATGTAAATGGAACAGAGAGTTACAGTCTTATGCAGCGTCAGATGAACAGCTACAGCCTGTAGTGTTGTGTTTAACGCCACTGGCGTACACACCACATCACGTCTGACCAAGATGGAGGAGCCGCCAGCGGCTCGGTCTCCATCTGGTGCGTGCTTGTTATGAATGGTGTAGCCTTTAAGACTACAACTCTCAGAAGCTTTTATATAAGTTCCTTGTAGGCGAGTGGATTGAGGTTGCAACAAAGAAGAGACAACTCTTCGATGTTGCTCCTAAAACCTCGGCAGTTCCATTGAATAAGAGATGCACCTGTCACTGTCATTTTGGAGCAGTGACAGGTGTTCTCCCCCTCGCCTTTGGTTTGAGGGAGAGACTTCGACTGCGGGTTTCCACAGTCTCAGGCATCTCAATATCGGCCAGTGCCCGATATCTATTTGATGTTAAGTTTTTGGAGATCGATGACCCCCTGGACGTTTTGTCCGTAGGGGTCAAAGATCCCTTCGGAACTCGGTCCGACAAATTCTTCTTCTTTTTGGGAATTGCCGGCTCGGCCAGCGTCTGCACCGCCATACTAGTATTACTATTATTACTTTTGACCGAAACCGGCGTCGGATTTGGGACTGGGGTGAAGGCAGTGGGCTTCCCTCCAGTCAACCACGTCAGTTCAGTCTGGCATTCAATTGTCCTGTTGGAGGCTTTGGCTGCCGCAGCATAGCTCTTGGTGATTGGCGAGGGAGTATTCACCTCAGCCAGCCTTCGAGCTTCTGGGTAGCATAGCCGCTTCTCAGTCTTGATCTGCTGAATTAGCTTTTCTTTTTTCCAGACAGGACAGTCTTTAGATATGGCCATATGGTCACCCAGGCAATTGGAACATTTTGCCTGGTTTTGACAACTGGTGTTGTCATGACCTTTTTGACCACACTTAAAACAGATAATTTCATTTTTGCATCTATCCTTGCCATGACCAAACTTCTGGCATTGGAAGCATCGAAGTGGGTTTGGGATGAAGACATCCACATTCACACTAAGGTATCCAATTTTCAAATTCTTGGACGGAAAAGGCTTGCCAAACGTGAGGATATATGTCCCTGTTTTTATGGACTTGTTATCCCTCTTTATAACTATTCTTCGGACGTTTAACACTCCTTGAGACTTGAGCTCATGTGCTATCTCATCCTCATCAACACCATCAAGATCTCTAGTCCGGATTACTCCTTTGCTAGAGTTGAGAGTTCGATGAGGAGAGGCCTTGATGCCGACGCCTGCTAGCGTGCTTGCGCGTACCAGATTGTCGGCATGCGCTTTCTTAGCACACTCCACCAGAATATGTCCACTTCGTAGTTTCTTCACGTCTTTGACTGTGCCAGCAATTCCCATAATGCCCTTGTGAATGGCAAAAGGGGAAAGTTTGGCAACTGATGCCTCGTTATTCAATGATTCAATCATAATGAAACGTGGCCAATCATCAGCTTTCGGACGTGAGTCCGAATCAGAGTCCGATTTCATTTCCGTGTCTGGTAATCTTTTCTTATTATTTGGGGGGTTTTGAGTATCCATATTGAATTGTTTTTGGTTCGTCATCCTCGCTCCCCACCCACCACGGAGCCCTCAAAATTGGGGTGTGCAGCACTGTGGTAACCGACAGATACACACCAGGGATACGAGGATAATATACGCTAGCATGGAGGCAAAAAAGCATAACCAGTACTAGATTGACCCTAGCCACCACCTTCTAGGAAGTGAAGAATGACTTGGTAATTGTGTAAATATAAATATAAATACAGTTGGTGTACTATATATATATATCCATTCTCCATTAATCTACCCAAGGCTTGGCATGACCAGCCGATTGATTGGAACGGGCCATTCCAACCTCTCGCCTAGATGAAGTCGAGGCCAAAG
>CM059193.1:53135384-53431492 GCA_030323885.1 Branchipolynoe longqiensis | reverse complement strand
CATTTTATTAATATTATTATTATTGTTAAATGGAGAGCTATTGAGAGAGAGTATGAATATATTTATATTCAGTCGATATGAAAATAAATGAACATAACAAAGAGAAGTTGTTTATTTGTTTTGTTTTGATTTTATTAAACAAAGATAGCGATTGATGGTATGAACATCTTTGATATATATATATATATATATAATATGCTAACAGTAAAAGAAGTAGTAGTAGTAGTATTAGTAATTTAATTCCTCTTCCTTCTTCTTCCTCTTCCTCAGACAAGTTTAGCCTTAGTCATCAACTGTGATAACTGAAGCTCCATAGGCAATAGTGCAACTCGAGTACAGATATCGCACTGATGGGGTTTGTGGGATGGAACATCACACTTTACCTCAAAGTCTCTATGAGGAAAGAGGAGTGAGTGGAGCTGTTCCTTCAGGAACTTGTTTAACTTTTCCAGTTGTGCGACATTCAAATACAAGCCCTGCTTGCAGGGTGTTAGCGCCCTTTTCTCCACCGGCTTCAGCTTTTCTGAACTTAAAACAAACCATTTACGAAAATTGATGCGGGAACTATTGCGTTCAACCACACCAAATACCCCACGTCCAAAGTTAACATGGAAACCCCCAAAACGCCAGTCTGTTTTAGCTGTTTTGAGGGCCTGAAGCGTGTCATCTATGCTCTCGAGCAGGATGGCGATGGCGTTTTCATCAAAGTCCATAAAATAACGATTCCTGCTCGTCAGCAGAGTCCTTCCATCAGGATTAACTGTTTCTGCTGACGGCGTTGCACTTCCCTGGATGTCATACCGCTTGCTACTGACATCCCCAGCAAAGTCATCTCCTCCAGACCGAGTCCATAGGGCGATCTTTATGCCAAGTTTTGCTCCTGCTCCTCTAATGCGCTCCACAAAAACTTGATTCCCCAGTGGTAGGCTGGCGACATCAAAATGCGAAATATCAATTCCCGGGGGAATAACTAAGAATGAAGCGATCTTGCGACGCTTCTTACACCTCAGCCAATTTTCCCCCTCCTCCCCCTCCTCATTCTTCTTCTTCTTCTTCAACTCAATTTTCCGACTCTTGAAGGTCTCGACTCCATCCTCAAGTATAGAGGGAGAGGGGGAGGGAACGATAATTGTTAACTCCCCCTCCTCTTCTTCCATCCCCTCACTATCTGAGGAGGAATACATACTCGTTCTCTTGAGATTGATAGCTCTCGTTAGTTCAAGTGACATATCCACTGCTGACGATGCGACTGATGATGATGGAATTGTTATCGGATTCGATCTCGGACGCTTCAGAATGCCCTTCTGCATGAACATGGTGAAAGGTGAACTGATGAGAGTAGGCTGGAGCTCAGCAGGTTTTATATGCAGCGTCAAATTCGGTGATATGGAAATGAGGAGTATTCAAATCAAATGGGGTGGGAGTTCTTTTGGGTGGGAAGGGGTGGAGATGAGTGGGTAGGTGGGAGGGGGAGGTGGAAGGGGGGAGAAAGGGAGTGGGGGAATGTCAACTCATTTTCATCAATCATCATACTCTTCCATCCAAAAAACGGCCACTTCCAATGCATTCCATATGAAAGTAGTCGAGCCTGGTTAAAGGCAAATGAAATCTCCTTAAAAAATGAAACTTTATTTGGTAGTAAAATACAGGAAAAGTATCTATGTGCGTAGTTAAGAGCGCAAGAAATTAGATTATTATATTGAAAAGTGTCTGTGAGTTGTGGAAAATATTCACCACTAATTCTATCAAAAACTCCAATCCCGCTACAATGAACTATAATATGAATGCATGCTCTATTCACATCTAATTGATCTCCTGGGGGGCGAGATTGAATATGTGAAGAAGAAGGAGAAGAAGAATGATATAAAATGATATAATCAATATCGTGATTCTTTATCAATTGTTCAAAATCCTGCAATGCGGTAAGGAGGGGAAGGAGTTGCTTAGGTAGAGAATGAAATCTGTTTTCCTTCCAGACAGCAATGAAGTCGTGAATATGATATTCATTCAAAGGAATACGAATACTTTGTATATTCCTATATCTTGTTAAATCCTCCATCAATGTGTGATCAGTGTCATGCAAAATAGATTGTATAACATCTCCTAATGAAGAAGGCATTATGACTGTAATGGTGACGTCATCATTCCAGTTAAACAAAGGTTAAATCACTCACAAAAAAACCCAAAAAAAACAACAAAAAAACCAGATAACCATCCTACAACCAGAAACATGACGTCATCAATCCAGTCAAAAAAGGTCAAATGAGTTCAACCAAAAACATCTGTCCATCCTGCAAGCGAAGGTCAAATGAGTTCAATCAAAAACCGATGGTCGTCCTGCAAGGTAGAACAGTGACGTCATCATTCCAGTCAAAAAGGTCAAATGAGTTCAACCTAAAATCCTGCAAACATGCAATGGGTAGAACCTGAACAGTGACGTCATCATTCCAGTCAAAAAGGTCAAATGAGTTCAACCTGAACAGTGACGTCATCATTCCAGTCAAAAAGGATGCAAACATGCAATGGGTCATCTCAGGTCACTGATGCCCATTGTCCCGCGGTGCAAACATGCAATGGGTCATCTAAGGTCATTGTACCGCGTCGGTCCTCTGACGCGGGACGATTACGTAATATGGACCCATATCGGTCCTCTCTATACTACTGTTATTCATTTCATCCATCGCAATTCAAAAGTGCTTATCTGACAATTTCGTTAAAGTTGCATAGTCCGATGATTTTTAGTTTCTATCATTCTTCTGAGATAGATAATTGATTGTTATAATGTACCTTGCTTTAGTTTGAAGTAAATTTGATTTTAAATGGCTAAGCTTTGAGATATTTGAAGTGCAAACATGTAAGCCTGCGAAAACTCTGACACCATAGCCTTTAATTAAATTGCCTCAGTATTTCCTTATATGCGGCAATAAGTGCATCAGTAGAAAAGGTAGATAGGTTGATTCAATGCTAGATAATTACTTTGGTTTTGAAAATTTGATGCTTCATGGGACTATGCAGCTTCAAGGTTAATTTTAATCTGGGCGCATAATGTTCTGGAGTAACTGCAGTTGACTGTATTGGCAAGCACATCCATAATTAAACAACACTAAGACAGCAACAAGAAAACAAACACATATATATAATTTCCAGATTGGCATATGGCTTGTATTTCATTTAGTTTTTAATTAATCAAAAGCTTTTGTGAATGGATACATGTACTTGCATGTACGCTAAGTGACTGTAGTTTTACCAACATTGAGATGCCAATCCGGACGTCCCAGATTAACTTATTTATCGACATTGCATATTTAACCATTTAGAAACGTTGAAATATAGGTCCTTATACCTCCAAATGTATAAGCATGTATATATGTGCATACATACATACATATGTATGTATATATATCTATATATAAATAGATCTAAATATATATATTTTTCTGGTCTTTGCTTCCTATTTCGCTCCACCACCCCAACACCCGCACCGCAAGCTCCAAAATATATGCTGTATAAGCCATTATACGAGTATAGTAAGGCCAGAAGATTCTATCTATTTGTAGTATTGCTCAGCCTCCTCAGTCATCGGCTGGTTGAGTCTCCATATTAAGTCATCAACCTGTGGCGCCACATACCCGGCCATGCCTCAGCAACCGCTATGCTCACTCACTGGTCTGCTGAAAATATCTAAATTTATTTACTTATATATATATATTTCTTAATATATATATCTATTCAATTATATATATAATTCCATAATATATATATATATGCAGACTAAATATATTGATATAGATCTATATAATATATCATCTTATATATATATTATATATGTCTATATATAAATTACAGCTTTCAGTGGTGAGGGGGAAAATAGGAAACAACAAACAGAAAGAGGAGACAAACTGCTACATAATGGTTCAATCACACGAGTCCTTATCGTTAGAATCACTACTTTAGTATTTAATAATTCATAACATAAAATAAAAATAAATGGAGAAGCCAAGTGGTTCGGGCAGCAACCGAGGTGGAAGTGGGCTGGTTCGGGAAGCCGGAAGGGCGAGCAGGGGAGGGCACCGGGGCGCCACCTGATGGATTCGAACCCAAACGCTAGTCCCATTAATTTAGAGAGTAGTTTGCTCATCAATCATTTCTTTTGGGCTTCCCCATTTAAAGTTGATTTGACTCACTGGCTTCGGCAGAGGGCAACATGACGCAGTTAATATAACAATGGTGGATTGCACTTTGCTTCAACTGGTGTGCACACACATTACTTTGTATGTTTTGCACTGCATGCATACCTAATGTTAGCTGATTATCTATGACAAGTTACTTTGAGCTAAAGCAGAGAGACTCAGTTGAGTATAATTGTGAACCAAATATATTTAAATGAAAAGAATTAGGAAAAAAAAACCACATAGAAAGATGTCAGATTATGCGACTTTATGACATTAACTGCACACAACAGTCAATGGGCACCAAAGGACGGCTTTAGGCATTGGCAATAGGCAAACTGAGGGAAACTTGAAAGTGACGAATTGGGAACGCACTTAGAGGCCGTCCAAAGTTGTCAACATTTTCATCATAGTACAAAGAGTACTACTTTTCAAGACGCCCATCCCCCTAAAGTAGTAAACATCAACATTTTACTAAAGACCCATACTGGGTGGCCAAATGAGTTGAGCAGCCACCTCCCATTTTTAAGTCATGGGATTCAAACCCCGGATCCAAACCCTAGTTGATTGATGTTGCTACCTAGCCTGGCATTTGGCATTACTAGGATAGGGAAAAGAGCAGTGAAATGAGGAAGATTAATTGTTTGAGATTGACAATTCCCCTGCTTAAAGTTGCATAGCCATCAGACTCCTTAATTATGTTTCCTCCTTAATTATGTTTCATTGGACCATGCAACTTTAATCAACTTATGTGCCAAAAATAACCCCAAAATCCATGAAAAATATAAACATTTAATTAAATGACAAAAGTCATACTTTACTGTCAGCCCACGCGCACCCCCCCCCCCCCCCTATCGTACGTTGTGTACGACCATGGAAATGTTGACAATTTTGGACAGCCCCTTACATCATCGGTGGTGTGTACTGCTAGATCAATGCCGCCCTCAAGCGGACAATCTGGTCTGTTGTTTCCTGCTCGGGATGAATCAGGTTTCCAGGAGCGACATCACATATAGATAAATGATCCTTTATAGACGGTGTAGGCAGGTCATATTATGTGTGGTAAGCCAATGTTAGCAGCATGCGGCTCGCCTACTGGCTTAAGCCGTGTTTACACGGGCAATTCTAAACCGATTTAGACAAATCGATTTATATGAAGCGATGTAGTGTCGTGTTTACACGGACCGAGTTTGAAGGTGGAAATCGATATTTGCGCATGAGCAAGTCCATACGAACCAGCTCCAGTTTCGGTTAGTCGACGTCGCCAGTAGAGAGTGGGTTCGACCTAGATCTGTATGGACTGAATCGTATTGGTTTGGAACGGTCAAAACTTCTGCTGGGCAGTGAAACCCTAAAAATAAATGATGAAAAAATATCTGTGCACAGCTAGCGGTTTCATAGACTAAATTCTATAATATGCGCTTTTGATCGACCGGAAAGTCAACAAACTAAGGTCTCGACTGCGCATGCGTGTGACGTGCTTAAGTTAGATCGCTTCATCTATACTACCTCGCAAGGTGGTTTACATATACCGATTTATATGAATCGATTCAGCCCTAAAACGCCATAGCATTGCGTTTACACGCCACATGTAAATCGATCTAGACAACTGGTTTTATATGAAGCGTTTTAACTCGCCCGTGTAAACACGGCTTTAGACTGGGCAGCTGGTAGTGAATAAGCGTTCGTGTGACCTACATTTGCTGGTGCTTCGCGTGCATCGAGGCTTGTGTGAACAGTGTGAATAGTCAGGCAGTAAATACACACTTGTTTTGACTACATCTGCTAGTGTCTCCTGTGTATGCAGGATTGAGTAAGCAGTGCTTTTTGGTGGTGGATCGTAGATACATGCATGTGTAGCCTACATCCGCTGGTGTCTTGTGTGTATGCAGGCTTGTGTAAGCGATGCTTACGGGTGGTGGATGGCCTGGTGGTGAATGGTGGTAAATACTTGTGTAGCCTGCATCTGCTGGTGCCTTATGTGTATGCAGGCTTGTGTAAGCAATGCTTACTGGTGGTGGATAGCCTGGTGATGACTACATGCTGGTGTAGCCCACATCCGCCGGTGCCTCGTGTGTATGCAGGCTTGTGTAAAGCAGTACTTACTGGTACAGACAGAGACCTAGTCAGCGCAGCCTGGTGTGGGAAGTCTGGCAGCTTACAACTGAAACTGAAAAAGTACTTTGTTTAAGCAAAAAAGACCCGATAAACAAGAACAAAAGCATGAAAAGAAACCCACTCCAAAACAGCGCAAAGTCCCATATTGTGTGATAATTAGTCTTCAGCTGATCACATGTCGCAATGCATGTTACTGCAAGCTTCTTGTAGACCTCCTAAGGTATTGTCTACTCGCCACCTCAATCATAGAACGACAGAGAGGGAGAAGACCGACTTCCCTCTTTAGTCACTTGGGGCTCTAGTGGTCTTGTGATTTTTGCAGTGCTCCCAGCGGAATACATTCAGCCTCCCCACCCTGTTATATATGTAATATGTATAATATGTACAATATGTATAATATGCATATATGTATAATATCTATATTATTTATTTATTTATTCTTTTTTTTTGGTCCATTAGTTGTTTAAGCAGGGGAAATTTCAGTCATAGACGACTGGTCTTCCTCATTCCACTGCTGGTCGATAGAAAGCCAGAGCCTACACTTTTACCGACCCAAGGGATTTTTAACCTCCCACACCACATAGACATGGTATGAGAGCAACCGGCCTTTGATGACGCTGTAAGTTATACACAGCGGTGGAAATCCAAATTGGCAGAGCTGGGGGCATGGGGAATCGAACCGCCGACCCTCAGATTAGGAGTCTGACCCAGAAAAAAGTCAGACAGTCTAACCACTCCGCCACAGAGAACGCCACACTCTAACCACTATAATATCTATAATATCTTTAACATCTATAATATCTATTATAAATATTAATATCTATAATATCAATAATATCTATAATATCTATTCATATATATTATATATATAATGATTACGTGTAGGGACGGTCCATGAATGTTAATAGTTTTTACAATCCTAAACGTTACGGTTAAATTTGACCCACTCCCGCCCCTTCCCTTGATTCTTGCATAAATCAGAATTGTTTGAATATGTACTAGAAGATGCCGTTTATTAATAGATTAGGCCTAGATGTGATGGATTCACATGTTTATTCGTAGACATATTAATGCTTTGACTACCCGTAGCAGGTTTGCTCTAGAAAAATTGGGGGTGGAGTTTAAAGCTGCATTGTCTGATGAAATATCAAATTTTCAAAACCAAACCAATTATCTAGATTTGATTTTTCATATCTAACTTAGATACTGATGCACTTATTAAGCATTTGTTTCTGTGTATAAGGCAATACTGAGTCAATTTAACAGAACCTGTTACTGCAGAAGTCTATGGTGTCAGAGTTTTGGCAAGCTTGCCAAAACTAATTTTCCATGTTTGCACCCAAAATATCTAAAAAGTTTACCATTTAAAATAAAAGTAACTTTGAACTAATGTAACGTAGATACTAGTGATCGATCTAATATATTTATCTCAGAAAAAATACAGAAATTCAAAACCATCGGATTATGCAACTTTAATATATCACCCAAATCTTATATTCACATGGCTGCATATATGGAACACGTGTCAGAAAGAGATTATTAGCATTGACTGTTGCAGAGCCCCCTGTACTAATAGTTGCACGGAAGTAGAACATACATAATGTGAATTCATAAACAAAACAATCTTTAAAGCTGCCTAGTCTAATTAAAACATCACATTTTCATAACTCAATCGCTTCCGTAGATTTGATCCTACTTATCCAACTTGGATACTGATGCACTTATTAAGCATATTTATTGCTGCATGGAAAAGAATACTAAGTCAATTTAATAGAACCTGCTATTTGCTGACGCCTATGGTGTCATACCTCGAATAAAGCCTCAACTAGAAATTTGGATGTGCATTTGAATAGTTTGGCACCAAATCAAGTTTTATAACATCGCAGTGGTTATTGAAGAAGCCCTCGATCATCCTCCAGCTAGTGGAACTGAGGAAGTCCAAGACACATCTGCTGGCCTATCATAGAGCATGTGTAGATGGTTGTAACAAGTATGCAGACCACTTCTCCATTTTCACTGATGATTCCAAAGGCCAAGGCCGGGTAGCTGCTGCAGCAGTCTCTCACGGTTATAAACTAGGTACTCACATTCCCAAACAAAATTCAGATTTTCGCGCCAGAAGCCCATGCACGATATCTCACATTAGAGTGAATCGAGAACTTTGACCAAGCAAACTATTCAGGTGAATATGTCATACCACGATGCAATATAGTAATTACATAGTTAATTATGGCACATATATCAGCTTACCTGTGTATTAATTGAATAAGGCAGGCATTTTGGAGGCCGGAAGGATGCGATAAGGCTCACTGTAAGGCAACAAATTATGATATGAAGCAGTGCTGGCATTTGAGTTAAAGTTACATGGTCCGATGAAATATAATTTTGTCAAAATTAAAACAACTACTTACATTTGATCCTATATATCCAACTTAGATACTGGTGTATTAGCTAATGATTTGGGACAGCATATACAGAATAACCAGTGGATTTATGAGCTCACCCCTTTAGACACTCACTTTGAAACACTCATTATGCAAGGAGGCCATTAACCAACTAGGCCAATCTCGTGACCTCATTAGCCTCCCCCCAACCAAGTAGGCCTACTGGGCAGGGCCATAGAGGGGAAGGGGAAATGAGGTGGATGTGTGTGTGTTTCCTGACCTGACTTTACAGAGACACAGAGACAGACATACACACAGATACACACAAACTCAGACAGACATACACACATACATACACATACAGACAGACACACATAGATAGACACACACAGACAGACATGCACAGACACAGAAGCACACAGACATGCACACACCTGACATACACAGACACATACACCTGACCTGACTTTGCAGAGAGAGAGACACACACACAGACAGAGACAGACACATACAGAGACAGACACATAGAGACAGACACATACAGAGACAGACACACAGAGACACATACACACATACATATCCACACATACACAGAAACACACAGATAGGCACCCACAGACATACACACACAGACAGACACACACACACAGACATACAATCAACAGACAGACACAAGCAAACAACAGACACACATTATATTTTGTTTAAAACCCTAGTGCCATTGGACTATGGCACTAATCCATTCCCAGAATGTTCCAATCCAAACAGAAATACCTACCTACAGTCCTGTCAGGTTCCAGGATTAGTAGGTCATCTCACATCATGTGGTCACCACGAGATGACCATCTGGGTCATAGTCACAGGACTTTTGGCAAGCTTGTCGAAATTATTTTTGGTTCTTTCAGCTCAAATTACTTCAAAACTAATAATCTGTAATCAAAATCACTCCTGACTAATGATTAGTGGCTCGTAATGATCAATTTGATATATTTATCTAAAAAAATAAGACAAAAATTCAAATGCCATCGGACCATGCAACTTTGAGTAATTAGTTACCGCGTATGTTGACGTGCACAAGCCTCGTTTGGACGACCAGATATTTTGTCCAGAAAAGGACCTTTTGTTTATACACGTATTCAAAATATAGCCAGAAATGGATATATTTTGTAGCAAATATTTAGGGCAAATCTAAGAAGTTGGCTTATCCATGGAATGGGCTATACGGTTGCCAGCTATGGCACCTATATGTAGAAACGACGTTTGAAAATATCAAACTGGTTATGACACAACCATGACACATTCACATATACACGGTTTTCTATGTACCCTTCCTTCAGCTAAGATTATATACATGCGGTATGTGGCATGTGGTATGCGAATGCAAATATGAATACGACACAAAAAAGGAAAAGGATCGCTCCATGGATCGATTGGTGCAAATGTGAATATGAATGCTGCACCATTTGACATAGAGAGAACAGGAACTTTGACTTCCCTTCACAGATTTGGAGCAAGAAAGACCGAAAATGGCATGCCGCATGCTGCGCATGCATTCACATACCGCATGGCGCATGCCGCATACTGCATGCCGCATATCATGTATATGGAAGCGTAGCTTTATATTGCTGAGGATTAATGTACATCACGTGATATATTCTATATAGATTTAAACTGGAAACACAATCAAGACAGAACCAAATACACCCATACAGATGATGATCATTGCCTCGAGTCCTGATGTGTTGCTAAAATGGAAAAAAAAACCCACAATAAACCAATAACACCTTAGCTGTTGCTAAAATGAAAAACCTTACTTGGACGAAAGAACCCAATAAACAAAAGCTAACTTTGAATGTTGTTAGGGTGTATATATAACCCCAGTAATTAACCAATACCTTAGTTGGTGTTACGACTTAAAACCCCAAAGAACAAACAATACCCTTCGATGTTGTTAGGCCACAAACACAAACAAACGATACTATAGCTGTTGCTAGGATGAACAACTCCAATAATCAAACACAACCTTAGATTGTGTTTGGATGCAAAACTCCAATGAACAAACACTAATCTTAGCCGCTGTTCGGGTGCAAAACTAAAAAAAACAATACAAATCTTCGGTGTTGCTAGGACGAAAACCTTGCTAGGACGCAAAGCTCCAATGAACAAACCCCCAACCCAACCTTAGATATTGTGAGGACGGTCCCCATCCCCCAAGTACCTCCCGCATAAAAACAAAGCCCTAGATGTTGCTAAACTTCAATGAACAGACACAGTTCCTCAATAAATGATCAAAACCTCATACATGTTGCTAAGACGAGATTCATCCCTCACCCGACTCCCAAATAAACAAAACCAATCTTAGATATTGCAAGGACCAACACCCATACCCCAATTAAAGTTGCATGGTCCGATGGAGCATACTTATCTAAAAATGTCAGCACTTAAGGGGCTGTCACATTACGGCGTATGGCGGGAGCGTATGGCGGCATAGCCGCTTCACGTCATATACGTCGGCATACGCCGTATACGCTACTCATACGCTATGCATACGCTACTCATACGCTATTCATATGCCGCCAGATGCCGGCTTATGAGGCATACGCCGCCATACGCTTTCATAAATCCGTCCGTCCACATTTTTTTGTGCATGCTCAAAAAATCTCGACCTATGAGGGCGTATGGCCCATACGCTACTCATACGCCGGCATACGCTCCTCATACGCCGGCATGCGCTCCTCGTACGCCAGGGGTACGCCGGCATAGGTTTTTCATACGCTCAACTTGTGTCACCGGCGTATCTCTAGCGTATGTAGCGTATGCATAACCTATGAGTTAGGTATGGGAGCGTCCTCCTAGCGTATGCACAGCATATGCACGCTACTCATATGCGCATACGCTACACGTACGCTACTCATACGCTACTCATACGCTCCACATGCCAATCAAAACTCTCAAAAAATGTCACAGCACGCTCCCATACGCTCCTCATACGCTCCTCATAGGTTCCACATACGCTCAAAACCAGCCGAAAGGTCACCAAATGTCATCATACGTAGGTTTTCAATACGCTCCCGCCATACGCCGTAATGTGACAGCCCCTTTAGCCCCCATTTGATTCCAGAACTCCACCTTAGAGGCTGGTGCAATAATTACTGATTTGGTGCAGCACAGAAGGAACAACTAGTGGATTTACCGAACCAGGCCTTTGCACAACTACTTGAGAAAGCCCTAAAAACAGGAACAGTGCTACACAACTAGACTGATCTCATCAACTGTCATTAGCCTTGTCCTAATTCCAAGTAGCTCCTAAGTTAGCCATTTATCATCAAAGTTACCCGAGAGTAATGAAGAGTACCTTATAATGGTCAATCTTATATATTTATCTAAAAAACATATCAGTAAGACTCAAAAACTATCGGACTATGCAACTTACAACATCCAAAACCTTAGATATTGTCTGTTGGTATAAATATGTTTATTCTGTTAAATACATTCTTTTGTCAGTGCCAAAGTACTGGTCTTCCAACCATTTTTCAATTCAGGATTATTTACATAAAAATGGTATATGAACCAATGGGATGGCCGAATGAGTTATAGTGTCTGTCTTCCGTGTAGGTAGATCATGGGATCGTGGATTTGAACGCTGGTCGAGTCAAACCAATGACTTATAAATTGATAATTGTCACTTCTAGCCAGGTGCTCGGCATTATTAGGATAGGGAAAGAAGCAGTGGAATGAGGAAGACCAATTGTGCACGGTTTAAATTTCCACTGCTTAAACAACTAATGTACACACAAAAAAGAAAAGAGTAACGGATACGCGATAAGCTAACAATAGCTGTTGAATACACAATTTGCAGCATATAGCACAATGGAATTCTGATAGTTACCCACAAGTTCAACAGCAATATGGCAGCAATAGTGTTATATGACTACATCAATATTAGTTGGATCGATGTGAGTATTATCATGGTATTTAGAATGTAAGCAGAAGTTATCTTCTGTATTCTTTTGGTAAGGTTGTAATTAGTTTTAATGTAGGGTGTGATCAATTAGAGTTAGACAAGGAGTATATTATAAATGTCAGCTCAATAGGAATATTTTAGTGTTACGCTATCGTGGTTAGCTATGTAAATTTGTTTGCCGCAGTTTGTTTTTGTTGTTTTAGTGTTGATAGTCACCTGGCAGCAATCAATATGAGTCACGGTGTTGGGATATATTGTGGGATATATTGGGATATTGCTAGGACGTAAAACCCTCCAATGAACATACAATAACCTGAGACTTTCAAGTTCACGTAATAACCCTCCCTCTCCCATGAAAAACAAACCACACCAAAAAACACTACCGCCACCAGTGCCCTTACCTGTAGGAGGCCGCCATGGAGGGCGCGGGCATTATCTCGACCTGCACCTCCTCCTTCTCACCGCGCCGCACACAGCACACCCAGAAGAGAAGGCCAATCAGGACGAAAAGCAGAATCGCCCCGAGGATGATGCCGATCACCAGCTTCCAGTCAACACTGGATGGGGCTGTAAACAGGTAGAGACCACGACTTGGAATTCAAAACGTCTTGCTTTCTCAAGGTGTGTTGAAAAACCAAGACAGTTTACATATAGACACAAATAGGGGTGAGCAGTCACAGTCTGCAACTACTTAAATATTGAGGATGAAAGCTAACTAAACATAATTAAAATGGGCATAAGTAGCTCTTCAAAGTTTCTATGAAGAAAATGCTCCTGTGTATAGTATGTTCATAATATTAAAGTAAAACTACATTAAAATAAATAGATAATCAGCAAGACAAGCCTTCTTTGTAGTGATTATGCATCAGATGCATAATCACAGTGAATTATTTATTATGCATATATATATTGGTATGCAAAAAATATATCTAAATGATGTACAGCAGTCCCCACATGACCTCCTCCCCAAGTGGCAAGTGGAAGTATATGAGTGGGCCAAAGACCAGTATATAACCCCATGGTTGACTGGAGGTGGCCTATTGTTTGGGATTTACTGCTATACCAACACAGTACTATCATGGGCAGTTCTGGCCTGTAGCCATATGTTGTAACTACTGAATTATTTCCTAATATTCACTGCTCATTTACTCAATCCTGTCCTAACTAAATGGCCTAGATATTTTCAGGAAATTAGATATCATTTTTTGCTTTCTAGTGATATATTCCAATATGAAAACTTCCCAAAACTCAGTGTGCCACAACCATATTTGTGAACCTGCACACTAATCTTATATAAAATTCGACCTTGGAAATGAACTCGGTGGCCAAATGACCCCCGTATCTAAAACGAGGTAAGCTCTCCAACCTGGTGGGGGGGGGGGGGGGGGTAGGAGGTATCAGGTGGGGTAACCCTTACCCTAGGCTATATGGCTGGCAGGGTTACACCAACACAACTGTCTAACTGAAAAACTTAGGTTTGCTGCCAAACCTTGTTTTTAAGTTTGAGGATAGGGGTACTGCCAGTACTAGCACATACTGGGACCCCCTCCCCCCAAACTTGTGGGAAACATAGCGAACGGTTGTGTTGTGAAAGTGAGTTTGGTAATGGGGGGGGGGGGGAGAATAGGGCTGGGGGGAGTGTGCTATTTCTATAATAACCAGAAATGATTACACAATTATGTTATTGGTTTTTTTAATTGTCTATGGCACTGAAAATCCTACCATCTTATATATACTGTTTAATCTACATGAATAATAATTATATGCAATTCATCTAGCAAGGTGTTGTATAATAAACTGCATATATGTGTACATAGATGTATATATATATATGTATATCATGATTTAGGCATAAGTATTGTGTCACATATGTGCATATATACATATATGTGGATAATTATGCATATATATGCTTAGAAACATACCGTTATATATGCATATATATTATATGCCAATAAATGTGGATATATGCGCATATATATACGCACATCTACATATATATATATGTGTATATATGCATATATATACGTGTATATATATGTATATGCACATATATATCCATATATATGCACATAGATCTACATATATGCATGTACATGTATATAATTAAGCATATATATGCATATATAATGTGTGTGCATATATATATATATATATATATATATATATGTCTGTGTGTATATGGATGTACACCTATACTGTGTGGTGGATATAAAACACAGAGAGAAATCCCACTCGGCACCCACACCCACACCCACCTCCAGTGGCCATCCTTGTATAGACTGCTAAAACAACAACCCATCTGCCTGTGTGTACATTAGAGTAATGGCTTATATGATGACCATACCAGCAAAATTGACTAATACCTGAATACAAGCAGCACAATACAGGCAAAATAAGATTGTCTCTTTATCTTAAAGTAGCTTTAATCGAATATTATGAACATACTATTGGGGTTTGAATACCATGACCTCCCAAATTGGGAGGCGGGCACTCAACTCCTTCGGCCACCCCCATCTGGAGCCGTAGTAAAATGTTGACGTGTACTACTTTGGTGGGGGGTTGGGGGATGTGGAAAAGTAGCACTCTTTGTATTACCTTGAAAATGTTGACGTTGGACGGCCCCTAATCGGACACACCACTGCTATTACTTGCTCCCACAGCCCTGTCCTGCTTAGTTCATCATCATCATGCTGTCGGTCGCGATGCGACAAAGACTGCTTTCATTACTTGACTGCCGCTCTCCCATTTTTGTGCGGTTGTACATTTCATGAAAGCTGCCTGCAAAAGTGTTGAAGTGCTGCTGGCTTTTGCAAGTTACCAGCGGCACTCTCTCGGGGAGCAAATAGAGGTTTCACACCGGCAAGAACATGTCAAGACAGGTGCAAAACTATTTGTCCCTGCAGTGGCTGGTCGGGAGATGTTGGGAGTTCCATACATCAACCGCCCTTAATGCTGCCACAGTGACATGGTTTTCTGTTTAGGGTTTGCTCCCTTAGCCTTCGGTTCTGTCAAGAACCTGTACCACAAGGCAGTGGTTTACAACTCTGCAAGGCAGGGGCGTCAAACTTACTTACTTACTAATTCACTCCCGCAGCGGTGTCTCCAGGACGGCACTGCTAAGCAACCCATTAGAAAAAAGTGCAATCGAAAGTGCTAAATATATACAGTTCAAATGCTTATCTATCATAGCTCACTACTTTTTGGGTGAATAATTGATGAAATCCTGTAGATTAATATACTTTAAAAGTAAAATTGAAAGTTTACCGTGGCTTCAATATTTTGTTGTTGTTTTTGTTGCTATCTCTGTCAATTTCTCAACTTTAAGCCAATATAGATAAACACTGTGCACTGGAACCACCACCTCCACAGTTGATTCCTACTGAAGCAGTTTTTGCTTAGATTTAGGCAAGGTTGTTATTCACCCCTACTCTAGATAGGAGTGAATCTTTTATCTAAGGGCCGCTAAACAAAAACAAACGTGACGGATGGATATGGTATGGGCACAATTGGTCGTAATGCTTGCATTGCGTTTGATTCGTGGCGAAGGAGGAGTGCCCCCCCTCTCATCCTGCCTACCCCGCCGCTGACCGTCGGGTTATGCAATACCCCCCCCCCCCTCCCTCAGCCCTTATAACCGGGCCCAGCCCCTGCCTGCAGCACTTGCTATCCGGACCGCACTCTGTCCACATCTCTCTCTATCACCTCTCCGCCGGCCTGGCTCCTCCTTGATATGTCTGAAAAGAGTTCCAGGAGGGGGAGCCCACTGGCATTTTCACTTTCTACTCTTACTCTCTTCGTGTCTATGGCTCGCTGGACGGTCACCACAGAGCAAATAGACACGGTCCTTTGACTCAACTCTCCTCATTTCTCTTTCCTAGATTCTGCCCATTTCGGTCTCTCCCAGGCACACTTCTTCCCCTGACCAGGGTAGTTGTGTTCTTGGGTGGGGCCCTTCACCTTTATGATTTCTCTGTCTTGTTCTTGTTGCTGGAACGACCCCTGCTCCCACCTTTGCCCGCCTTCCTCAAACCCCTGCTGCTGACCGGATTCAAGTGCTACACTACACTACACACACCTACAGCTCAACTACACGCCGGACCGAAGAGATTCGCTGCCACCCCGACGCCCCACCGTCACTACGTTGTGAAGATGTCCCCAGCTTCTACAACACTCCCTCTACGAAGTTAGTCTTCAACCACAGATTGGGCCGATTTATCGGAGCCTCTCTACCAATGTTGCAGTTCTGCAACCGGTAACCGTCGTAAGGTTACAAACACCCCAATTGATTGATTGATGCCTCCAGCCATGCCGCCTCCAGCCACCTCCAGTAGCGCTCCCCTGCCATTTTTCTCTTTCACCCTCGCCTCCACAAGCCCGGTGCCGACCTCCTCCTCGCCGACGCCCTCAGACGCGCCCACCTCGTCGGGCTCTGGGCCGAGGTGGCCCGGGCCGAGGTCGCGAGCCTCGGGCTCTCCTACCTCTACCCCTGCCACGACGACTTCCCCTACAGCCCGGGCCGCTAATTGTAGGTTACACCGAGCTAGAGGTGTCCGCGGTCGACGGCCTCCGCCTCACCTCCCTGGCCCCCTCCACCTGGAGGAACCACCGACGACAAGCGGAGGGCTACTTCAAGTTCACCTCGGGCCATGACCTCGACCCCCTCACGCCCTCGGACTTCGATGTTGCCGCCTATGTTGCCTCCCTTTACGCCGGCTCCATGGCCCCCCCCCCCTCCATGCGGAAAGCGCTGTCCGGGGCATGCTCCTGGGTCAAGGCGGCCAGGGGGGACCCCCTTGGCCTTCGGCTCCCACCTCGCGCGAGATGTCTGTCGCGGGGGCGACCGGGCTTCCAGGCATGTCCCATGCCCCGCCCCTCCGCTTACTCCACACCACCTCGCGGCCGTCACCGCCTACCTTGATGCCACTGGCGCCTCAGGCGTCCTCCCTCAGGCCGCCCTCCTCCTCCGCTACTACGGGATGTTAAGACAGCCTAGCCTACTCTCCCCCAGCCCCGAGGGGTGGGCTGGCTCCCACACCATCAACTGCGCCAACGTTGCGCCCGCCCCTGGCGGGCTCTGGGTAACCCTCCGGAGCTCAAAGACGATCTCGTTGTCCCCGGGGGCGGTTGCCCTCTTCGTGCCCGCCTCACTGCGCTCCCGGCTCTGCCCTGTCGCCGCTTGGAACGCCTCGGTTGCCCTTGTCCCCGCTGCCCCGGTCGACCCAGCGTTCATCATGCCTTCGGGGCCGCCCTTGGACCCTCGGCATCCTCCGGGGCGCCCTCAGGGCCCTCTCCCTGCCCGCCTCCGAGACTTTCACCCTCCACAGCCTCCGGCGAGGCGTCGCCCAGGCCTGCCATCGGGCGGGCATACCTCTGGCAGACATCATGGCCCAGGGCACTTGGACCTCAGGGGCGGTACACGCCTACCTCCCCCGCCTCGCCCCTTCTGCCGCCCCTCGTGCCCTCTCCTCCGTTTTGGTGGAGCGCTCTTCGGGGCCTCCCATTTCCGCTGACTTTACCCCTGAATATTGACTTTTTTCCTCATTGCATTGCCTTATATCTTATTTGAGTATTACCTTATATCATATTTGACTCACTTGCTTATTGTACCTTGTTCATTTGCACTCTGCATGACCTGCTCGCACTTGAATAAAGTGCTCTTATTTCCACCCCTGCCTTGTCTTCCTCCTTGACTGCGTATCACATGACTTTGTAATGTAGATAGGCAAAATATAGTTTTCAAATACTTGTTTATCAATTGATGAAATCATGTAGATTAATAAGCTTTAACAGTTGAATGGTGGGAATCGTCATGAAGGCTACATGGTCAAACGATTAGGAGATACATACAGTGTGGGTTCGAATCCGCACTATATAAATATTTATATATAATTTTCTATGAATGATTCCAGTTCATGATGTACAATTAGCCGAGGACTTGCTCAGAGGATTTTTGGCTTTCCATTCAATATCGGGAATGGACATGACAAGTCAATTTGTGGTAACAGCAAAGATGTCAGCATGGAAAGTATATGCTGTCAACCCAAGACTTCTTCATGGGCTGGGGGTAAATCAATTAACAGGACCTGAAGTATTGTTGGCTGTCGAGGAATTTGTCTGCAAATTGTATGATCCAGCTTCATCTTCTACTTCAGTTCAGGAACTGTGGTGTTTGCTGGTTTTAAAATGCAAGACAAGCTTTGACTACCTTCCGCCAACCAAGGATGCCCTGATTCAACATATAAAATGAACACATTACCAGACACTACTTTGGAAACGGTGCATGGAAACAAATAAGTCTCTACCATCCCCACTAATGTGGGATTGGTACATGAATGAAAACAACATGAAACCACTGTCCATGACAATGAAGCCAAACCTATCAAAAAGCTGCAAAGTAAAAACTTGTGGCTGTACGGAAAAAAGACTTCAATGTCGCAAACTTGGCTGCAAATGCACCAAAAACCATGTATGTTGTACAAGTGGCTATTGCTGCAACTGACAAAATTGGTGCCTGAACCCATATAGTAGTGTTTCTATGCCTCAGGAAATATAATGGATGATAACTTAAAACTGATACACCATGTAACTGCACCCCAAAAAAGACAGTAACGCTGGTGTTTTATTCTTCCATGAGCTAGTTTCATTGGCAATGTTTTTAATTATGGTGGCCATCTTGGAATTCTACATTATGCATTACCCCAAACTCTTAAACAATATCAAATTTGGAACCCTAGCAACCCTAAATGTAGAGGTAGACACCAAATTCGTGTTCATTGGATGATTGGAAGCGGAGATATTGAGGAAAGTAAATTTCTGAGGTGGCCATTTTGAAATCTAAGATGGCCACCAAAGCTGGAACCCCCTGGGGAACCGGGGTAGAATAGTTCCCTTGCACCCCCTTGCAGATCGTAAAAGGCGACAAATGGGGCGACTCGTTTGCCGTGAGTCGTGGTTCGTGTCGGTGGAGGAAGGGATCCTGGTGCATGAGGTCTTCAGGGAGCTGAGGCTCCCTGTGGACCAACACTGCACTTTGGCCCCGACTTCACCTAGATGAGAGGTTGGACTGGCTCGGTCCAATCAATCGGCTGGTCATGCCAAGCCCTAGGACAGCTTAAAGAGACTTTGTTCTTTGGAAAAAAAGAAGAGAGCAAGACTTACAGGCGGCACTTTGTAAAGCAGTCTTTCTCCGCTGTCCCCTAGAAGGCGGTGGCTAGGGTCAATCTAGTAATGGTTAGTGCCTTTAATTGCGGACTTACTACAGTATACCGTCTTTAATTGCGGCCTTACAAGAGTATACCGTCCTTGTATCCCTGGTGTGCATCTGTCGGATACCGCAGCTCTGTATATCCCCTTGTAGGGCTCCAAGGTGGGTGGGGAGCAAGGACGGTGAAGCTTAAACCAAGATATGGCTAACCAAAAAAAAACCCAAATAGATGAAAATAGAGGAAAACAGGACTTGGACTCTGATCCGAAGATGAATTGGCCTAGATTCATAATGCTTGAATCTAGTGTATCTGACAAGTCAATCACCAAGCTCTCCCCTTTTGCCATACAAAAAGGCATCATGGGGATTGCCGGCTCAGTGAAAGAGGTAAAAAAACTGCGGTCTGGCCACATTCTTGTGGAATGCGTGAAGAAGGCTCATGCTGACAATCTGCTACATGCAAGCACGCTAGCAGGCATCGCCATTAAAGCCTCTCCTCATCGTACACTGAACTCTAGTAAGGGAGTGATCCGTACTAGAGATTTGAATGATTGCGATGAGGATGAAATCACGCAGGAACTTAAATCCCAAGGTGTATTGAACGTTTGACGAATAGTGATCAAGAAGGATAGCAAGTCCATAAAGACAGGGACATATATCCTCACGTTTGATACACCAGTTCCGCTCCGCTGTTTCCGATGCCAGAAATTCAATCATGGCAAGGATTCATGTCGTAACGAAACGACATGTTTCCGATGCGGCCAGAAGGGTCATGATGGCGCTGACTGTCATAACCAGGCAAAATGTGTCAATTGCCTGGGTGACCATATGGCCGCATCAAAAGACTGTCCTGTTTGGATAAAAGAAAAGACAATTCATCGCGCAAAGACGGAGAATGGGCTGAGCTATCCAGCAGCTCGGAGGATGGTTGAAGGTAGCACACCTTCACCAACCACCAAGAGCTATCCTGCGTTTGTCAAGCCTACAAACAGGTCAGTCGACTGCCAGACTGAATTAACGTGGTTGACTGGGGAGAAGCCCAAGGTTGTACCCCCAGTCCGTCATCTTATGACTGAGCCAACAAAGAAAACAATGTCGGTGCAAACGCCTAGGATTCCAGATCGTAGTCCAAGTCCTCCGAAAAAGTCCAAAATCATAAAAGAAAAAGAAAAATTGTTGTTTCGGACAGAGTCCCGAAAGGGTCTCTGTCCTTAACACAAAACAAATTCCAGGCGCTGGAAGAATTAGAGATGGCTGAGGCATCTTCTGAGATGGCTGAGGCCTCGACTAGTCGAGGCCACAGTCTCCCCCGCAAACCTAGGGGGAGGGGGAGAGCACCTGTCACTGCTCCAAAATGACAGTGACAGGTGGTTCTCTAATTCAATGAAATTGCAGAGGCTTCAAGGGCAGCATTGAGGAGTTAGCTCTTCTTTGCTGCAACCTCAACCCTCTTGCCGTTTGTTTACAAGAAACTCACCTAAGAGCTTCTGAGAGTTGTAGTCTTAAGGGCTACATCAATTTTAACAAGTTTGCACCGGATGGAGACCGAGCCGCTGGTGGGTCCTCCATCCTGGTTAGACATGACATTGTATGTACGCCAGTGGCGTTAGACACAACACTACAGGCTGTAGCTGTCCGTCTGACGCTACATAAGACTATAACTCTCTGTTCCATTTATATTCCTCCGAGCTCCATTCTCACCTTGCAAGAATTGGATGCCCTTGCGGACCAGTTACCGTCCCCGTATTTAATTATGGGTGACTTTAACGGCCACAACCCACTGTGGGGGTGGGGAACAGCAGGAACACTAGAGGCAAGAGAGTTGAGGACTTTGTGGCCGGTCATGCCCTGTGTGTATTGAACGATGGTTCGTATACATATTTGCATCCCGGCTACGGGGCATACTCTGCCATTGATCTCAGTATTGTAGAACCTGAGCTGATGCTGGACTTTTCGGGGAGGGTCTGGGATGACCTCTGCAGGAGCGACCATTTCCCAATTATTCTTAATTGTGAGGGGTCATCTCTTGAACAGCGAGAGAGGAGCTGGCGGTTGCATCAAGCTGACTGGCCCACCTTCCGGACCCTATGCCACGGGGAATTCAGTCCAGATGTCAGTGACATGGATTCCTTCACTGAGATGCTGAGATCGATCGCAGAGAAAACCATTCCGAAGACCTCTGCGACTCCAAAGCGTCTGACGCCTCCATGGTTAGATGACGACTGTAGGGGGGCTATCAAGGAACGAAAGAAAGCTCAGTATAGATTCCACAGGAGACCGACCGCTGAAAATCTGGCGCTCTTTAGAATTCTGCGGTCTCGTGCTCGCAGAACAATCAAAGATGTGCGGAGGCGGTGCTGGAGATGTTTTGTTTCCAGCATTACCATGTGCACGCCATTGCGCAAGGTGTGGACGATGATCAGAAGAATAAAACGAAGGAGATGTGATTCTTCTGTAGTCCAGCCCTTGAAACACAATGGTACCATTCTCACATCACTCAATGAAATAAGTGAAGAATTGGCTCGCGCCTTTGCTGGAAACTCGTCTTTGGCAAACTGCCTCCAGGGGTTTCTGGCCGTCAAGGAACGCCAAGAGCAAAAGCTCTTGGACATTTCGTCTGACGGCAAGGAGCACTACAACTCCCCATTCAGCATGGATGAGTTGAGATGTTCTCTGAGAAGCTCGCATGACACAGCAGTTGGACCAGATGGAATTCATTATCAATTTTTGAAACATCTCCCGAAATCTGTGCTGAGACTCTTGCTTCAACTCTTCAACAACATCTGGGAGTCGGGTGTCGTCCCTGCCTCTTGGCGGGAGGCGACAGTAATACCGATTCCCAAACCTGGTAAAGACCACAGTGAAGCCAACAACTATCGTCCTATAGCCCTCACAAGCTGCATCTGTAAAACCATGGAGCGTATGGTAAAGAACCGTCTCGTCTGGCTACTGGAGTCAGGACACCACCTGTCCAACCTCCAATGTGGTTTCAGATGAGGCCGCAGCACCCTCGACCATTTGGTTCGCATGGAGACCTTCATAAGAGATGCTTTCCTTAAGAAGGAGCACGTTGTGGCTGTCTTTTTCGACCTCGAAAAAGCCTATGACACAATGTGGCAGCACGGCATCATGGAGGACCTCCATGCGATCAGCCTTCACAGCCACCTTCCAATTTTCATAAAAAAACTTCTAGCGTTCAGGCATTTTCGCGTCTGTGTCAAGACTACTTATTCCAACCTACACTCACAGGAACTGGGAGTGCCCCAAGAGGTAGCATACTGGCCGTGACCCTATTCGGGGTCAAGGTCAACAGTATTGTTACCACTGTAAAAAGGGGAGTCTCCTGCAGTCTTTTTGTGGATGACTTTGTTTTGTATTACAACGGTGTTAATATGAATGTCATTGAGAGACAACTACAATTAAGCATCAATGGGATTCGTCGATGGTCAGTTCTGAATGGATTCAAATTTTCCAAGACCAAAACAGTGTGCATGCACTTCTGCATGCTGCGTAGGGTGCGTGCGGAATCGGAGCTGACCCTTGGTGGGATCCCATTAAAGTTGTTGAGGAAACCAAATTTTTGGGCCTCATTTTCGACACAAAGCTTTCTTTTGTGCCACATATTAAGTACCTCAAAACCCAATGCCTGAAGGCGCTAGATATTCTGCGGGTGCTGTCCAGCTCGGAGTGGGGAGCGGACAGAGATGTTCTGCTCTCTGTATACCGAAGCTTGGTTCGGTCACGACTGGATTACGGGAGCATAGTATATGGTTCCGCAAGGAAATCGTATATTGGGCTGCTAGACACAGTGCACCACCAGGGGCTGCTTCTGGCCCTTGGGGTCTTTCACACCTCACCGGTTCAGAGCCTTTATGTCGAAACCAACGAACCATCATTTAACAACAGGAGAATCAAACTGGCCATGCAATACATAGTCAGGCTAAATACCAATGCATTGAATCCTGCATACAATTGTCTATTCGAAACACATGATGAATCCAGGTATGGGGCCAGGCCGAATTGTATCAGGCCCCTGAGGCTCCGAATGAAACCTCATTTGGAGGCTTTAGGCATGGAATTGGATGTGTTGGAGGATGCCAAAGTCCCAGAGCATCCCCCATGGTCATTGAGGAAGCCGTCGGTTATCCTTCAACTTGAGGAACTGAGAAATTCTGGGACACACCCGCTTGAATATCAAAGACTACATGCAGAGATTCAAAACCAGTTTGAAGACCACCTCTCCATATACACTGATGGTTCCAAAGACCAGAACCGGGTAGCTGCTGCGGCAGTTTGCCAAGGGAAAAGATTTGGTGTTCACATGCCCGATCAGTGCTCGATTTTCACTGCAGAAGCCCGAGCACTCTACCTTGCCTTGGAGTGTGTCGACATTTCCAACCACACTAACTATGTTGTATACAGTGATTCGTTCTCCTGCCTCCAGGCTGTTGCTGGACTGAAAATAGACCACCCTATGGTGGCAAAGGTCATTTATAAAATGAACCAACTGGCAACAGATGGATATGACATCCACCTGTGCTGGGTGCCTGGCCATGCTGGCATCCGAGGAAACGAACGAGCTGATCGGGCTGCCAAGAAGGCTCTGAACTATGATGTTGAGTCGTGTCTGATCCCTCACTCTGATCTGAAACCACTGATAGTCACCCACATCAAATCCAAATGGCAGCATGAGTGGGATGAAAACATCAATAAACTGCAAGAAATTGAACCATCTGTGGGAAAACCACCACCTACCCACACGGGAGTTCGGCGGGACCAAGTGGTCCTTAGCCGCTGCCGTATTGGCCACTCGCGGCTTACACATGCTTTTCTGTTCAAGGGGGACCCTCCCCCTGAATGTATTGGGTGTCAGTCCCCACTTATACTCAAACACATTTTATTAAGTTGTGTCGATTTGTTGGCCCTGTGCCAACAGTTGTGCACTGCAAGTAACATGCACAACCTTTTCACAAGGTAAAACAAGAAAACATTTTAGCCTTTTTAACAGCAGCTGGTCTATATCATCACATATAGTCCATTAAACCAATTAGATCAATTAATAACCTTTAACTTTTATCTTAATTCTATTTCCTTTGCCCACAAGTTATGTGACTGTGAACCTTTTGGGTCCACAGTGTACTGGCGGAACATTGATTCTGTGCTTTTGCATTCTGTAAAAGCGATGGTTGAATAAAAAACAAACAATTCTCGCCGTGAATATGGCCTATGCTGCCGACACGGCGTAAAGAAACCACCAATCAATCAATCAACCAAAGTTGGAACATGCCAGCCTGGAGACAGTCCTACTGAAACTCCTTGGCAACCACAGAAATGATATAATTTGCCAGTTTCCAGCTTCTAACACAAATGTTTAGGATCACTTTCTGGATTCTGCCTCCTAACTATTCATTTGCCTTTGGGAACATCGGACTGGTTTATTTAGTGCCGTAATTGGCCGGTGGTGGCGCTAGTGTCGGTATGGGTTGCAGTTCGTTACATAATTATGGTTGGACCACATCCGTTATGTATAATAAATTACACAGCATACATGTAAATGAATCACTCACATCCTTCACACCTGTCCCCCGAGTAGCCCTTTGGACAGACGCACCGGAAGACGTTAACGTGCCTGATGCAGCGGCCATCCCCACACGGATTGTACGAGCACGGGTCCCTGGACGCTGGAATAAAACAGGAAAGACAACACTCAACACTGGCCGGCATTGTTTTTAACTTGAAATCTTTTACTGTTGGTTTTATTTATCATATACCACATGAGATTTTACCACAGATGTATGCTCTTTTGGCATACATTTCTCTGTTCTATTCTACCTATTTGAAATGTAGCTTTTCAGTCACATATGTTTAACCACTGTATGACCCCTAAGAGCTGATGTTTACTTTTTGTGCTAGGGGGTCATTAAATAAAGAAATGAACACTGTGTAAAATATTCCGATTTAATGCATTGGTGGGGGAATGCAAATGTTCTATTATTGATCGGGTATACATGACCAGGTGCATGTATGTGTATATGTAGGTGCTGGTGGTGCCTGACTGAGATGTAAATAGACATAGTGGTGCTGGCAGGGCTGTGTGTAATACCCCTGTCACACTACGACGTAAGAGCCAATGTAAGCCTGGAGTAGGTGACTTTTGGTCATTACGTTGAGGTACGTTGGGTTACGTTATGATGATGTCAGAATGACGTTAGAGCGACATCGAGATACATCATGTTACGTTGTGTTACATCGGTGCGCGTCAAGGTTTTGAACATGTTCAAAACTACCGACATATCTCGACGTCAAGCCGTTACGTCGGGATGATGTTACACTGACATTAGGGTGACGCTCGGCAACCGTTACAGCCACGTCAATGACGCTAGAGTCACGTTCTGTTACGTCAGAGCGACGCCCAGTAGGGGAGGAACGTGGGGCCAGCGTTAAGTGAACATCACGCGAACGTAACTCAGCGTCGCCCGAACGACCCTCTGACGCGTGGCCAACGTCGTTCCAGTGTGTGTCCAACGTGTCTTGACGTAGTTGATGTCATTGACGACCCGGTAGCATGCGCCTAACGTCCGTGATGTCATCCGAATGTCATTTGAACGTGCTGTGAACGTTGTGTGAACGTCTTGCCTTGGAGTATATAAAGACCGACGATGTCCTCCTGTCACCAGAACACCTCAGCTCTTCCCAGCGGACACATCTACTTCAGTGCATCATGCAGGACTACCAACTTGCCATTCTCAAAGCTGATCATGACATCAATGTGCTCTTACTGCGGTATATAGAGGCTAGAAGGAGAAGGAAACAAGCTCGGGCAAAGCGATTGTGGGTGCGGCAGTGGATCGGCAGGCGTCATGAGTTTGGGATGTATGACAAGCTTCTGGTTGAACTGCGTAATGAGGCCACGGCTTCCTTCGTCAACTTCATGTGGATGCCTCCCCAGATGTTCGACGAGATACTAACCAGAGTGGGTCCGCGTATCAGCAAAAGGTACACAACCTACAGGAAGCCGCTCGAACCTGGCCTGAAGCTTGCCCTCACTCTGCGACACCTAGCATCGGGCAACAAGTACGCTTCCATGAAGTTCGCGTAGAGGGTGCCACACAACACCCAATCTGTCGTCGTGAGAGAGGTGTGCTCGGCCATCATAGCAGAGTACATAGACGAGGTGATGACCTGCCCCATGACTCCGGAGGAATGGCGTGCGATCTCCGACAACTTTTTGCAGAGGTGGAACTTCCCCCATACCTGTGGGGGACTTGATGGGAAGCATGTGGCCTGCCGGTGTCCCCCAAAGAGTGGATCCCTGTACTTCAATTATAAGGGATTCTACTCCATCGTCCTCATGGCACTGGTTGATGCGGATTACAAGTTCGTGTGGGCGGATATTGGTGGTAAAGGCTCCGCATCCGATACGCAGGTGTTTAACGCGTCTGAGCTGAAAGCCACCACTGAAGATGGAAGCATAGGTTTCCCGCAACCAGAGCCTATTGTCGTGGGCCAGACGAGCATTCCATACTTCATCATCGGTGACGATGCATTCGGCCTACGCCCGATGATGATGAAGCCGTACAGCAGGAGGGGAATGGGACATGACAAACGCGTTTTCAACTACAGGATTTCCCGAGCTAGGAGAGTCATGGAGAATGCGTTCGGCATTCTGGCAAACTGGTTCCAAGTGCTGCTCAGCACAATGCAGCACCACCCCTCCACCGTGAAGCTCATCGTCACAGCCTGCATGGTGCTACACAACCTCATGAGGATCCGATATCCCACGCTCCAGAACCAGCAGCTAGACCGTCCAGAGAACGTCCATGACGATTTCATCGCCGGAGCATGGAGAGAGGGCAGAAATCTCCCAGACATGCCAGCACCAATACCAGCACCAATAGGTGGGCAGAACACTGGCTCCAGGAACGGAAAGGAACAGCGGGATCTGCTCAAAGACTGGGTGAACTCACCAGCTGGTTCAGTGGAATGGCAGGAGGACATGATATGACTGTTTGAAGTGTGTGGACTGGACTGCGATATTTATGTACTGTGTTCGCATAATTTATGAAGTGGACTGTGTGATATTTGCTTATATGTCGGCAGTCTGCCGACGGGAAAAATTTGGTGTACGTTTGCCCAATCAGAGCTCGATTTTCACTGCAGAAGCCCAAGCACTCCTTCTCGCGTTGGAGTGTATCGAGGTATCCAACTAACTATGTTATATACAGTGATTCGTTCTCTTGCCTCCTGGCTGTTGCTGGACTGAAAACGAATCACCCTATTCTAGCAACGGTCATTTATTAAATGATCCAACTGACAACGGATGGGTATGACATCCACCTGTGCTGGGTGCCTGGCCATGCCGGCATACAAGGAAACAAACGAGCTGATCAGGCTGCGAAGAAGGCCCTGAACTGTGATCTTGAACCGTGTCTGATCCCTCACTCTGCTCTGAAACCACTAATAGCCACCCACATAAAATCCAAATGGCAACATGAGTGGGATGAAAACATTAATAAACTTATAAATTGAACCATCTGTGGGAAAGCCACCACAGACTCATGCGGGAGGTCGGCGGGACCAAGTGGTCCTTAGCCGTTGCCATATTGGCCACTCGTGGCTTACACATGCTTTTCTGCTCAAGGGGGAACCTCCCCCTGAATATATTGGGTGTCAGTCCCCGCTGACCCTCAAGCACATTTTACTAAGTTGCGTTGATTGTTTGGCCCTGCGCCAACAGTTCTACACTGCAGACAGTATGCATGACCTTTTGACTAAGGTAAAACAGGAAAACATTTTAGCCTTTTTGAGGGCAGCTGGACTGTACCACCTCATATAGTTTACTAAATAGATTCTATCAGTTATTAATAAAACTTTTCTTTTTCTATGGGAATTTGTTTCCCTTGACCACAAATATATGATTGTGAGCTTTCTAATTTAATGAGTGTCTATTGGCACATAATTGATTGTCTGCTTTTACATGTAAAAGCGATGGTTTGAACAAAAAACAAACATTTCTCGCCGTGAATATGGCCTATGCTGCCAACACGGCGTAAAGCAACCACCAATCAATCAATCAATCAAGCTTATATGTTCAAATGTAATTTCTTCAATATACTGTGTGTTATGATAAAATGTGATATGTTCAGATGTTATAGGTCAGTTAAATAAAAGATATGAATATGTTATTTATATCGAACTTGATTTTACGTTTCAGTTATAATTTGTCATTTAATGGAATATGTTACTGTAGAAGTTTATGGTTTCAGACTTTTCTCATGCTTGGCCAAATATATTTAGCATATTCCCACTTAAACAATTTCACAAAGTACCCAATTAAAATAAAATTAACTTCAAACTACGGTCAGGTCGATAATTCACTCGCAATCTAATATATTTATCTCAGAAAATGTCACAAACTAAAAACTTTCCCAGCATGCAACTTTAATCGGCGTGACGGTGACATGTAGATAAGGCCGTGGGAGGCGGCGACACCCCGAGGTCGGCCAGGTCACCGCATGATCAGACGCGCTGCAGCGGCACACTAATTACCTTAACGCCCTAGGCAGCGGGCCGGCCGGGCACTGCTCCCCACAGGTACCGGGTTCAACACCATACACCCCCCCTGGTGTTCGCATAATTTAATAGCCACATCAAACACGGACACATTTACCTGTCACTTACAAATTTCGTTGTGGGCAATATAAATTTTGTGTTAGGGGCCGCAGTAAACACTGACAAACACACATGTCAGTTAACAATGTGTTTGAGGGGGATATCAATTTTGTGTCAGGGGCCGCAGTAAACACTGACAAGCAGACATGTCAGTAAATAATGTGGCTGAGGGGGATATTAATTTTTTTTAGGGAATGCAGTAAACACTGACACACAGACATGTCACTTAACAATGTGGTGGAGGGAGATATTAGTTTTTTTTAAGGACCACATTAAACACTGACACAGGTACATGTCAGTGGGGTGCGGTCAACTTTACGCAGAGAATTACTTTGCTTCATACTGACCCAATATACATGCCATTCATTTAAGGAGGGGGGGGGGGGGAAGGAGTAGAGCAAAATGCTTTAATGTAATGGCATATGGGCAAATGCCGTATTCATTTAAATTGTATTAGGCGAGGCACTTCTGTATTAATGATTATAATAACGATATGATGTTTAATAAGAAATACACTCGGAGACAAAAATGTGTAGAACAATACAAATATGATTTTTATTTAAAACAATTTCAACCAAACCCTCACAAATATATACATATGTACACCCATCCACAATATATAGTCAGTCGGAATGAAAAACATTAGAACATACAACACTGTAGCTATATCAAATCATGTAACTTGTGGTCAGCATTGTTCAGTTCACTTATCCGCCCCGTCGGCGTTGTCCTTGACCTTGCCCTTTGTCGGGCTGTCCAGCTCCCCGGATACAAAAAGGTCCTGCTCCAGGGTGGAAATCCCGGACACCCCGCACAGATTAAGGAATCCCTCGGACCCTGTCGGTGTTGGTGTTCGCGCTGGCGAAAGATGAGTCATGGATGCAGCGGCATGGGATGCTGCAGGGGCGCATGGTGGACCGGTGCAGGGTGGAGGCGCGGAGGGTGCAGCGGCACAGGCTGGAGTGGGGCAGGGCGCACTGGTGCAGGCTGCAGCGGGGCAGGCTGTAGGGGTGCCAGCATGTACTGCTGCATATAGTCTGTGCCTTGCGATGTCCACGGTGTACAGGGTGGGGGTTGATGACGGCACTGGTGGGGGTGTGGCTGAAATCCATCGCCCGGCGACACGCAAGAGGAGGTGTTTGAAGATGAGGAGAAACTTGGTGTCACAGATTGGGCCCGCACGGCCGCAGGGATGGTGACGGGAGGGGGACAGACGCTGGAAAGTGCCGGGCCCGAGATGACAGTGTCGTCGTCGGCCACCTGCGACTCCATGACCTGGGACAGGATGGTGTTCATGGCAGCGCGCGCATAGAGGAACTGTCCCTTGGTCATCGTCGACATGCAGTCATGCACGTAGTTGGAGAACGCCGTCCTCTGGGTCATGCGCATTGTGAGGGTCTCCAACATTTGGCCGGACGCATCCACCCGTTGTTTGAGGACATTGAGAAGGTCCTCCTCTGTCGTTGCCTCTTTCCTCTTGCCTCGGGCCTCGTCCCGTTGTTCGAGCTCCATCCCCATCTCCACATCGGCACATGCAGTCTCTGCAGCCCCCAGATCGACGCGCGGTTGTTCAACGACGGGCAACACCTGCAAGACAAAATAATAAAGGGACATGAGTACAATGCAAACAAGCCAACATTACTTTACATAATGACCTGAATAACACTTTAATGCACACGATTGCATACAATAAGGACACAACGGGTATGATTGTTGGTTAGGGCCATAATAAATAATTCCACATGTTTACTTATTATATTGGCATTAACTATTTATCATTATGTTTGTACCATGGTTTCTACAAATATTAGGTCGATAATAATTCTACCCACATGCTTTCATAGTATAAGGGCATTAACTATTTACATTGGTGGTCTGCCAAGGATGTGTACAAATTGCTAAATATATAAGAAATTAATATCCAAATCACTTTCCAAAACTAACTGTACAAAAAATAACTATTAAAAAATACACTTCTTATCCACATGAATGAAAATGACAACATCTAGTACTTACACTTCTAACGGGCTGCGGCCGGTGCCGGACCACTAAGCGGAGGAAGCCAAACTTGTCGAGGATCCACTGCTCCCTCTCAGTGCGCTCCTTTGCCCCGTCACTGCTTCTTTTTTTATGGAGCCTCGTGTTGCTGTCACGCATCGACTTGAACCACCCCTGTAGATGTGTGGCAGTTCTCCCCATCTTCACGGCCTGGTCCTGCCACAATTTGGTTTTCCTGTCCATCCTCCTGTAGTCTGTGAGCTTGGCATTCCAAATGACTGGCGTGTCATGTAGAAACTCCAGCAGCACCTCCTCCGCGTCTGCAGGCAGGGTGCAATCAAACTTTCGCACCCTCCTTTTTCGTACCTGACCACGGTGTGAGGAGGACATGGTGGAGGCTCCTGAAGATCCACGGGAGCACGGCGAAGATGGAGACATGTACGCTCCCATAGTCTCTGTGGTGGCGGTGTGGCGAGCAGGAGAAGCTACCCTTGGAGATGGTGGTGTTGGTGGTGATGGTGGAGATGGTGGCGCTGGTGATGGTGTACGAGGCATCCTTTTTCGGCCCTTTCCTCTTCCCCTGCCATAGTGCGGGTTGGCAGCAGCAGCAGATCTGGAACATCTCGAGGTGGAGGTGGAGGTGGAGATGTGTTTCGGCAGCATCTTGGAGCAGTTGTGATGAGGCACTAATACAGCATATATACCGACAGCATGGGTGGGCTGGGTGTTTTGACGCACGTCCGCCGATGTTTGGGTTACGCCGAGCGCGTCAGCCACGCGCTGTCACTACGTTCGCCACGTTGGAGTCACGTTACGGCGCTCACGTTCCACCGACGTCCACTCACGTCGCCAATTAAGGATCGAGCCGAACGTCGCAACATTACTGCAAACGTCAGCATGCTACACCGATGCTAGAGCACTGTTGGAGTCATGCTAGCCCGGCATCGAGCGCACTGGAATGTCGTTACACCGACGTTGACCCTCTCTCGTTAGCACTACGCTAGGCCGACGTTACGCCGACGTTACTTTCATTTTACGCTTTCGTCAACTACGCTGCATCGACGTCCAACTTGTGGCTAAATTTGCATACTACGCTGAGAACTTCGACGTAATATAATTATTTTCACGTTGTCCACACGCTGACGTTGTTACGTCATAGTGTGACAGGCCCTTCAGGGGCACTCAGGGCCTACCCCCTCCCCCTCTGCTAGGTAGGATCACCTCACTCAGGCTCAAACAGGTGGTGCCCAGGGGAGCCACACACCTTGGTGGTGGTGGGCAGATCACTGGTAACCATGGGGACCAGGAATGCTGGATCCCTATTGGTAGAGCTAAGAATGCTTGTTTCCCATTGGGAGAATAGAGTGCGGTGATACTCTATACTGGATCCATGTACCATATAAATAATAAACCAGAGGGCTTGACTCTCTCTCTTCTTTCACCCTTTATACTCTTGCTTTCTCTTTGTCTGTATTGATTTCACTATAGCCTGCCTACACAACCACAGATTCGGGCCATAGACTTTACAACTGGGCGGAGTCGCTCAGTCTGCCACCACTTGCCTTCCGGGCATGATGACACCTAGTGTGGAATAACACTGCTCCAACATTTCTCCACCCACCAACCATCACCGGAGAACTTAATTTTTTACTGAAATCATCAAGTTTTCGAAACCAAAACACTGACCTAGAATTGATTCTACATATCCAACTTAGATACCGACACACTTATTGAATATTGTGTTGCATAGAGAGGAATACCAAGTCAATTTAATAGAATCTCTTAAGTTTTCATGTTTACACAGCAAATATCTAACAAGTTAGCCATTTTAAATCAAAGTTGCTTAAAAATAAGGTAAAATTATTATAACAATCAACCATATATCTTTATTTACAAAGATATCTGAAACTCAAAACCATCGGACTATGAAACGTGAAAGCGCCATCTGTGTGTGTGTTGGAAAGGTACCAACCTGGCTTTCACTGCTGCTAATCCTAATTTTTTAATTTACTATGGATATAATAAGCAGGGACTCAGTGCCCATCCAACCAGACATACGGTTGTGCCATATGGATATTGTGAGTTCGTGTTGGTTTCTGATAATAATAATAATAATAATAATAATGTATAATATAATTTTGCTAAGTATTTAAATTGAATTGGATTGTAGATTATTAGTTCTTAAATGAATTACATTTGTGTATATCAAAAAGAGAAGATAATCACCAGTTTAATAAGCAAACAATATTTATGGGCTGATAGAACTGAAGGAGTGCAGGGGGCCTACTCTCTGTCCACTTATGACAATGTTGATAATTATGAATTGTTAATTTAAGATGGGTGCTTTTCACTACCGTATTCTCGTGGGTTAATGCCCATGTGTGGGTTAACGCCCACCCCCCACTTGGCCAATATTTTGTAAACGCCCAGACCTTAAATGCCCATGTGTGGGTAAATGCCCAATCCACCACTAGAGTGATTTGCCAAGTTAAACACCCATGGCGTTAACCCGCGAGAATATGGTAATGCTGTCGTTTACATACAGTGAAGATCGCAGTGGTAGCCTTCGAATCCTGATTTGCACTGGCAGGTATTCTGGTAACGTATGCATGTTCCACCATTCTGACATTGTCCAACGGTGCAGAAAGCAGGTCCTGAATGAAGAAAGGAAACACAGTGCCTTAAGTGAGAGATAGCAAACACGGGTTAGCTCAATATCAGGATAATGTGTCTGAGTGGTGAATCGGGTCCTGGTCATGGCAGCCTGGTTTCCAGGTGGGGCAGCACTATAAAGATGCCATGAGTGTTCACTGTCACAAATCGGTATCCATCCTGAGATGACCGTATATATTTCCAGGATGTAAATCCACAACAAACAAACATTTTCCTCTGCAAAATAAACTGTTGTTGTAATCTGTAATCTGCACATAGTGCTGCCGGAAGCATTATAGAATGATAGTAAGGACACTCTAATAAATCTGATATTTATTTATTTATATCCGCCAAGGATAGGTTCCATATTGATATTTTGATTATTGTTGTTCACATGATAAATTTACGGCATATGTGCGTTGGCTGGTTGGTTGGTTGGTTTTGTGTGTTTGTTGTTTTACGTCTTAGCAACATCTAAGGTCACATCAGGACAGATCCTGACTTGTGAAAGAGCACACTCATGGTAACTTTAAAGTGCTACCCCACCGGGAGACCAGGCCACCAGCAACATGACCCGATATGTGACACAGTCCTTGTCCTATTCTATTAATGCCGAGTGCGGGGAAAGTGACACTCACACGCACACCGATATAACATTGGACAGGCACACCAAGTAACAAAGCACAGCAAGCTGACATTTACTGTATTTGCAATCTGTCAAAAACGTATTTTTACTGATCTGGTTATGTTTCTGGATATGCCAATAATAAAATCGGCTACATAACTGTATAGTTAATTGTTATTTGAAATTCGCCAGCATGTTTATATATCACTTATTCCTTTGATGTATTTGATCTCCGTATAACAAGTGCATTATCATTACCACATAACGCTTCTAAGTTCTAGCTGGATTATATAGTTCGGAGTCTACGGGCATTATTGATTTATTTGTAGTGCTTTTCAAGCATTGTGAAGGGACACACATTGACAACAACATAATGGGTGGACACTAAGTGCATTTGACGGGATTTCCCAGTTTGAGCACCATACAAATAATCAAATATGGCTCTATTGATTTCGATGCAAAACGGCATCCTTCTCATTAGTTTTGCCAACCAAGGCCGTTCCGGGAGTAAGTCACATGATACTATTAATAGTGTGATTGGCCGTGTCGCATTGTACAGCAGCTTCCCTCTCGTCTGTATCAGATGCAACGCAGGGAGAAGCTAGGCAAGAGAAACGTATGCTTCACCGTTTATTTGCAGGAACTCCGTTCTCTGTGGCATCACATAACCACGTGACCCGCCCTCTGACCAGCCAGGTCGCAGATAGCCTCTCATGGTAAAGGGGCTGTCACATTGCATCGCATCGCACCAACGTAAGCCGACGTATGTGATTTTTCCCCGCTATGTCGGGATATGTCGTTATGCATTACACATGCTTTAGGCGCTCATTGGTATACGTCGATGTTCGTCGAGATGCAGCCTCGCTCGTCAAGGGGTCGGCAAAGTTTTGTGCATGCACAAAACCTTCGACATACGACAACGTGTGGATTTTACGTCGGCCATATGTTATGAATACGTTAGGCGTATGTCGATGTATGTTAGACATACATTAGACAAACGTTGTTCACTACGTTGCACTACGTTGACCTACGTTAAAGGCAGTGGGAATGAACAGTCCGTGTACTGACAATGTATGGAAAACGTACGTCTAACGTATGTCTAAAGTACGTTTAGTGTTTCTCCAGCATGTCTTGATGTATGCAATGTATGAGGTGTAGTTCTGGCGATCGAATAATGTATATAACATTCACCGGCGTTCTGCGAACGTACTGTGAGAGTAAATCAAGCGTGTTTCACTGGGAGGCACATTAGTCATATGTTGGTCATACGTTGGCCATACACTATGTATATGGTATGTATACGGTATGTATACGGTATGTATACGCCAAACTTTGCCCTCCGCCCTGAACAGTTTGCCAGTTCTCAACGTAAAAAAGTGATTGTACATGTTGGCCGCGCACTTGTGAGATGCATCATATTGTGACAGGGCCTTAAGCCAGTCACAGAGGGGGGGGGGGGGGGAGGAGGGAGGGTCCACCCAGGAACTGCCTCTGGCTAGCGTGCTGCCACCTGTTACCTTGGAAGGGCAACAGAGGTCAGCACAGCCCCTGCAACCACCTCGTGGTGGACTGGTTCATGTAAGAACTACTACACTAGTCACGTCACCGGTCAACTTTCTATACTTACCAGGTATGTGGCAGTTGGATCCCGACGTGTGTGGGCGACACTGACACTGGAAGTTACCGTTTGGAAGATTTATGCATCTTCCACCATTCTTGCAGATGTCCGCCGTACAGCCATGCGAAACTACAACACAAGTATCAGGATTTACAGCTATCTAACAAATTACAAACCATGTCACCAAGGTTAAATTCAATAGACGATTTTTCCACCAATCGGCGATCTGACGCCAGTGGCAAGACTTTTGTTGTTGTTTATTTTTTAATAAATATTTTATTCATCTGAATACATATTTTCTCAGCGCCGAGGCACTGGTCTTCCAGACTATTCTGGATTGAACTTCAGAACTAACACATTGGATAGCACGAAAAATAACAGAGGACAGATCATAAATACAGAAAGATAGGCCAAATACAGTTTTGACTCAGTATTCTTTTTATTCAGAAATAAATGTTTTATGAGTGCTCTTATATATAAGTTAGATATTCAGAAAGAAATCTAGGTGAGTGTTTTAGTTAAGAAAATGTGATGCTTTCGTCGGATTAAGAGGCTTTAAATGGGGTGGGTGAGGAGTCTGAAATAACATGCACATATTGTCGATTCCTGAATTGATCTCAATTCAATTCTTACCTGACTCGCAGTAAGTTCCAAAGAAGCCAATTGGACAGTGGCAAACTAAGCCTCCACCTGAAGCACCGGGAATGGTCATGCACGTGCCGCCGTTCTGACACGTAGTAGGGGAACACTGAATTATGTCTGCAAGGCAAGAGACAAAGACGCCACTTAAAAGATTACACAGACGAAAGTACACACACTGGAAGTTTATTTAAAGTTGCCTCGTCCGATGGTTTTGAGTTTCTGTCATTTTCTGCTTATATTAGGTTGATCATTAAAACCTACCTTACTTTCGCTTGAAGTGACTTCTCTTTTAAATGGCTACCATTTGAGGTATTTGAAGTGCAAACATGCAAGATGATTTTGGCTAGCACGCCAGAACGCTGACGCCATAAGCTTCTGCACTAACAGGTTCTATTAATTTGATTCAGAATCCCCTTCTATGTGGTGACACATGCTTAATAAGTGCAGCAGTATCTAAGTTAGATATGGAGAATCAAATCTAGATCACTGTTTTGATTTTGCAAATTTGATGTTTTCATCGGACTATGCAGCTTCAATCAAGATGTGTTAAGCCAGGTGACAGTCAATTCTGGATCGGACGCTTCCACCCAGGCTAAGGTCGTGTTGTGATTGCATAATTCATTGACAACTCAACCCAATAGACAGAGTGCGCCCATTTGGCAGTATGTAGGGAGGTGGGTGGAAAAGTAGTATCTCAGACGATTCGCTTGCACTAGTTGCAGGCCACCAAGCCACTCCCAGGGCTGAAGTGAGCTGAGCACACACCAGGTGGCGTCTTTTCTCTGTGTCATCAATTATCCTTTTCACCGGTAACGATGACAATGTGTGTCATAATGCTTTCCTAATTTGCACAACCCCCAACAGAGATACAATATTGCAGTAGTCTGCACTGGCCAGTATCAGGCAAGGAACCACGTAGACAGGTCGGCATGGATAGGGTGATGGCATCAGGGAGCCTAGGTGGTGTAATGGTTATCACACTAGCACGGAATGAAAGAGATGTTGGTTCGATTCCTGCTCTAGGTGCAATATTTCCCATTTTCATCACCCCACGACAATATAGAGAAACACTGCTAAGCGTTCAGGAATTTTCCTACAAACCTAGCAAACATCTTCGACCAAATCATAGGCCTGGCATTTGCAAGCATATCAGAAGATAATGATAGAACAAGTAACAGTCAAAACAAGAAAATATGCCACATTCACTGAAGGGAAATAACTAGCCAAACCAGGATATCCCGATTGAAGTAATCAGGTAAAAGCTGAGATAAACCATGCTTCACATAGTGGTACGATATAACAATTAACAAAGATGTATTATTAAAAGATGATCACATTGTGATTCGCAAAAGGACTAAATGGAGGCAGAGAGGAAGTGTATTGCACCACAGAGCCCTTAAGCGCTAGGGGTGAATGAGGAATATAGGGTTACCGGGTGAATGCGATGCTTTTAAGAGGAATATTATCAAGCAAGCAAGGAATACAAAAGTAGCAAGTGAAGAGTCTCAAGTCAGGTGGGATGGTGGGTGGGTGGAAGTATAAAGGTAAAGTTGCCCGCTAGGCTTCTGGAGGAGAAGTGCTGGTGTCCGCGGCAGCTGAGTGGGGAGTTCTGGGAGGCGGCGGCATGGGGCGCCTCAGCAGAGCGTTCTTAGACAGTTAGAGTGTGCTGCTTGCAAAAAGAAAGAAAAGCTTGTTTTATTTAACGACGTCTCTAGAGCGCATTGATTTTTATCATCAGCTATTGGATGTCAAAGTTATGGTAATTCTGACATATTTCTCAGGAGGAAACCCACAGCCGACACAATCTAGTCTTTCCGATAAGCAGCAAGGGGTCTTTTGTGTGCACTTTCCCACAGACAGGACAGGACATACCACATCCTCTGATGAACCAGGGCCGCGTTCAGGGTATGCACTACAGTCGACTCTGAGACGGTTCCATGAAATCTTTTTTGCCATTCAGGGTGCGCCTTGGAGTTGACTGAGATGTCGCGCCTTTCAAGTCGGAGGCAAAAAGTGCCTCCAAAATGGCTGTGCGTTTCAGTGGTTTAAGCCAATCAGAGCTGTTCTTTTCAATTGCAAATGATTGCACCCTGTGGGAAGGGGGTTCGTAGAATAAGAATTTTCCCACTGTATCCCTCTGGAGCATGTCGTAAGAGGCGACTAAATGAGGGCAACCTGTTTGCCGTGGGTTGTGACCTGTGTCGGAGGATGATGGGATCCTGGTGATTGAGGGATAACCAACACATCACTTCGGCCTGGATTTCTCCTAAACAGGTGGTCAAGTTTGGCTCGGCTTGATCAATCGGCTGGTGGTGTCATGCCCTAGGACTGCCATTCAATTATGTGATGATTATTCATTCATTCATTCATTCATCCATTACTATTTAAATTTATAATGCATTGTTGTAATTGTATTTGTGGTAGTTCTAGAAGGCGGCTGCTCATGAGCTAATCAAGGTGAAGTAAGTTTTTTATTTAAAATTTTGCTTCCTGCGAGTATATTATTTGCATATCCCCGTGCATAAGAGTGCTGGGCTCTGCCCCACTCCTCTGTGCATCTTCATAGGGTCAGAGTAGGGCTGGGGACTGCAAATAACGAAGTTTTGGAAATACTATGGATATTTCAATCTCACACGGCAAACGATTGAGGAAGGATACTTCCTCAGATGATGACGACAAAGGAACGACCAAAGGACATACGACAACGACATTTCCAAGATTTTTGGTAATTATGGGATCAGACAGTGATACTACTCTGTCAAAGATGTCACCATTCGCCATAGCAAAAGGGATCAAAGGCATTGCCGGAGATCCCATCAGTGTTAGGAAAATGGGAAGTGGTATCTTGGTGGAAGTCGGCAAAAAATCACACGCCGACAATCTGCTAAGAACCACCAACCTGGCAATGGTCCCTGTGAAGGTCACACCACACAGGACTTTAAATACAAGGAAGGGTGTCATCCGATGTGCAGATCTAGTTGATTGCTCTGAGGATGAAATTGTTAGAGAATTGGCTGATCAGAAAGTTATTCATGCATTTCACATCCATACCAAAAGAGAAGGTGTCAGAAAGCCGACTCAGACTTTCATCTTGACATTTGAAACAACGGTGCTACCAGATTCAATTAAAGTTGGATATTTGAATGTCAGGGTTGATACATACATACATCCCTGGCCCGCTCCGTTGTTTCAAATGTCAAAGATTCGGACATGGTAAAGATAGATGCAGGCAGCAATTGGTTTGTGCTAAATGTACTGGAAATCATGATGACAATTCGTGTGAAAGTACCATTTTTAAATGTGCCAACTGCAAGGGAGATCATCCATCGTACTCTCGGCAGTGCATCAAAATATGAATTTGAGAAAGAAGTGCAGAAGATTAAGCATACAAGACAGATCAGTTTCCCAGAGGCAAGAAAGATTGTTGAAAGTTTGAATGTCGACCTCAGAGCATCATATGCAAATGTGATAAAGTCTGTTGCCCCAAGTCCAGTCAAGTCGCCCTGTGTTTCAATTGAAACGCCAGACTGAATTGTCCTGGCCAATTGAGGGTGCTAATGAATTTATAACATTGGAGGACTACCGTATCACAACACCTAAGCCTAGCACTAGCACTTCAATTCTGTACAAACTAATACATCTAAAGAACAAGTAACATCAAATAGCAAGAAAGTAACACAAAAGAGCAATAGCAATGCGTCAAGCAATTTAAAATCACAACCTCCCTTAAACACAAACTCGCAAGTGACAAAGAAAATAAATAATAAATCGCAAAGAACTGGAAGACAATCGAAGGGCTCAAACGACCCTGTCAAATTATTCAACAAGTTTGGGCACTTGGATGATATGGAGGTGGAGAGTGGAACGAGAGCTAGGTCTCACTCTCCAGTTCACCCTCCGTAGCATTTTAGTTGTTTATAACTATATATTTATTGTTTTAAATGGCTGCTGCAACTATGATACAGTGGAACTGTCGTAGTTTACAGGCAAATCGAAATGAACTGGAACTAGTCATTCAAAAATATAATTCATCTGTAATTTGCCTGCAAGAAACAAAAATAGATAATGCAAATATGACTTTAAAAGGTTTTGCATCTTATCACAAAATGGGCACAACAGATGCTATGGGTAGGGCACATGGTGGGGTGTCTATTTTTACAAAAAGCTCTCTGCCACAGAGTGAAGTTAATTTAAATACAAATTTACAAGCTGTCGCTGCCAAAGTAACTCTTCACACCACAATAACATTTTGTTCATTATATCTTCCTCCTTCTAGTCCTGTAATACCTGCAGATTTAAACAATCTTTTTGCTCAATTACCCCAACCCTGTATCATAATGGGAGATTTTAATTCCCACAATCAGCTTTGGAGTGCCACAGACAATACCGATCCAAAGGGACGCATTGTAGAAGATTTCATGAGCAGGCAGAATCTCTGTCTGTGGAATGATGATAGTCACACATATCTCCATCCAGGTACAGGTTCCCTAACTTCAATTGACCTCACCATGTGCTCACCCCAAGTTTTCCTTGATTTTTCTTGGGAGGTGGAAGAAGACCAATGGGGTAGTGACCACTACCCCATTGTATTGTCCAGCCACTTTTCTCCTTCTGATGAGAGAGTGCCTAAATGGCACTTTCAAAAGGCCAATTGGGCCAAATTTCAATCTCTTTGCCTTGAAAAGATCACAGGCAATCTTCTGCAAGATGTGGAAGATCCCATTAAAGCTTTTACAGACACACTGTATGACGTTGCTAGCAATTGTATTCCTAAGTCAAATCCTAACCCTAAAAAGCCAGAAAAACCATGGTTCACAGAGGAGTGTAAGAAGGCTGTAAAAGCTCGTAAGAAAGCTTTAAAACAATTCAAGAGACAGCCAACACAGTGCAATCTACAACAATACAGAATAAAAAGGGCCAAAGCCAGATATATCATTCGTTGTAGTAAAAAGAAAAGCTGGTCAGATTATACATCAAAACTGAACACCCGAACACCCATTAAGAAATGTTGGGATATGATTCGAAGGATCAGTGGTAAAGGGGGAGGCGCAAGAATAAAACATCTTAATAAAAATGGTCAAAGCATTTCAAATCCAAAGGATATAGCCAACACCTTAGGTGAATCTATATCCCAGAACTCCTCTTCCGGTAATTACACTCCTAAATTCCAACGAACAAAAGCAAGGCTAGAAAGAAAGCCTCTTAATTTTATTTCTCAGAATTTAGAAAATTATAATAAGCTCTTTTCCATGGAAGAATTACAAATTGCTCTGTTTAAATCTCACGACACAGCACCTGGACCAGATCAGATCCATTACCAAATTCTTAAACATATGCCAGCTGAAACCATGATGCACCTTTTAGAAATATTCAACACCATCTGGATGAGTAGTAACTTTCCCCCTTGCTGGAGTGAGGCCACAGTAATCCCGATACCCAAACCGGGAAAGGACTCCACCAATCCCAATAACTATCGACCAATAGCACTTACAAGCTGTGTATGTAAGACCATGGAACGCATGATCAATGAAACGCTTGTTTGGTTTCTTGAAGAGGCTGCTATTATCTCCTCTTCTCAAAGTGGTTTTAGAAAGACCAGAAGCACCATGGATCATCTGGTAAGCCTTGAGACATTTGTGAGAGATGGTTTTATAAAGGGTGAACACGTCGTTGCACTTTTCTTTGACTTGGAGAAGGCATACGATACGACACCACATGGAAATATGGCATTATGAAAGACATTCAAGATAGTGGATTGAGAGGCAGACTACCTCTCTTTATAGAACAATTTCTTTTAAATAGGTGTTTCCGAGTCCGTGTCGGAAGTACCCTCTCAGAAGCCTTTGACCAAGAAATGGGTGTACCCCAAGGGAGCATCTTATCGGTCACACTGTTCATAATCAAAATAAATAGCATTGTGGGTTGTGTCAGACCTGAGATTGATAAATCTCTCTTTGTAGATGATTTCCACCTTTGTTACAGGTCTAGAAACATGGCAGCTATAGAAAGAAAACTGCAACATCACCTGAACAGAGTAGCCGAATGGGCTGACGAAAATGGTTTTAAATTCTCTCGCAGCAAAACTGTGTGTGTGCATTTCTGTCAACAGCGGGTTGTGCACTCAGACCCAGAGATCTATCTCAACCAAACACAGATTCCTGTGGTTGAAGAAACCAAATTCTTGGGTGTCATTTTTGACAAGAAATTGAATTTTATTTCGCATATTAAATATGTCAAAAAGAAATGTCAAAAAGCTCTAGACCTCCTGAGAGTTGTTGCTCATACCAATTGGGGGGGCGACCGCACCACTCTTCTCTGTCTCTATCATGCACTGGTCCGATCAAAGCTTGATTATGGCTCCATGGTCTATGGATCAGCCAGACCGTCATACATCCAAATGTTGAAACCCATTCAAAATCAAGGACTCAGACTCTGTCTTGGAGCATTTCGAACTTCACCAGAGGAGAGTCTTAGTGTAGAAGCAGAGGAACCTCCACTTGTGCTGAGGAGAGAAAAGCTCACTCTACAGTATGCATCCAAGATCGCAGCAAATCCCAGCAACCCTGCCTATGACTGCATTTTCAACCCAGGCAATGAAACACTCTTTGCTAATAAACCCAAGGCCATTCCAACTTTCGGTATACGTATTAAGGAATCATTAGAAACACTCGAGTTTGATGTAGATAACATTGCAAAATTCCAATATCCAGACACACCACCTTGGACATACGCTGTCAATGTGAACTTGGCTCTCTCTGAAGCAAGGAAAGACTCAACTGACCCTCTGATCTACAACAGTATGTTCAGGGAGGTTAAAGACATACATTCTGATCATAAGTTCATCTACACAGATGGTTCTTACAAGGATGACAAGGCTGCAGCGGCAGCTGTCATGGGCAAGCACACCTTCTCGGAGCGATTACCAAAGGGTGCTTCGATATATTCAGCAGAGCTTGATGCCATATTCTTAGCAATGGACCATGTAGAAACCTCTTCCCATAGAAAATTTGTGATATGTTCGGATTCAAAATCATGCCTACAAGCTATTCAGAGCAAGGATTGGAAGAACCCTCTGATCCGCAAGATTTTAGAAAGGTTACATTATTTATGTTCAGGACTTCACAAAACTGTGCTTTTTTATTGGGTGCCGAGTCATGTTGGCATTCGAGGAAATGAGGCTGCAGACGTGGCTGCCAAAGAAGCTCTCGACAAATGCATTACACCTCTTCCCATTCCTCACACAGACCTCAAAAGGCACATTAGTGCACTCATAAGGAAAAAGTGGCAATTACAATGGGATGAAGCTGTCATGAACAAGCTTCATGCGATTCAGCCCACCCTTGGCAAATTTTCAGGGGCTTGTCATAGAAATAGACGCGAAGAGACCGTTGTTGCACATATGCGAATTGGACATAGCTATTTGACTCATAGTTACCTTCTTAAAGCAGAAGACCAGCCAGAATGCATACCATGTGGAGTGCCTCTGACTGTGAAACATATTTTGATTGAATGCATTGACTTTGCAAATGTTCGAGCACAGTATTTTAATGTAGCAAGTATGAAATGTTTATTTGACACTGTTAGTACTGCCTTAGTTTTATCGTTTTTAAAGCACATTGGACTGTTTAATCGGTTTTAAGACATTTTTGATGGCATTGTATAGCCCTTAGTGTGCTGATATGCCGTTAAGCATATATTCATTCATTCATTGCACCCTATGGTGGCCGTCATTTTCGAGGCCCCAGACAGCTAGTCATTCAGACTAGCGCGGCGTCTGTAATATCTCTGAAGCACCTCCGAAGTGCATCCTGAATGCAGCCCTCTTGTGAACCACTGGTTGGAACGGAAAATAGCCCAAACTGCAAATAGATCCACTAAGAAGGATCGATCTGATGATGGACAGCTTCACAGGTGGACACTCTATCGCCTGAGCTACGTCCCGCTCCCCTCACAAAATGAAAGAGTTATATTCAAGTACTCACTTTGTTCGCAGTGCTGTCCAGAGAAACGAGTATGGCAGGAACATTTATAGTAGGGCGACATTGAAAGGATCACACAGCTGCCTCCATTCTGACACAGGCCAGGATTAAGGGAACATAGGCGGTTATCTGGAAATCAATTAAAGAGATTAAAGTTACATAATCCGATGGAAGCATAAGTAACATTAATTCTCGAGAAGATGAGAAGAGTCAGGGTTATTTTCAGCATGCTCACTGGTACTAGTTCAAACGCGTTCCGTGTGCTCTTTGTGGCAGCACTGTTCATTATTATACCCAAATTGTATCACATCGCCTTCTGTTGAATTAGTTCTTGACTTACCCCATTGGTAATTGATATCATCAGACATTTATATCATCAGACAGACTATTTGCGACCACTTTGCGACCAGTGTGCTACCACAGGCTGGTGACCTTGCGAGCAAAGCAATAACAACGGCAGGAAAAACAATGGTCGCCGACCGATTGGTCAGTGACCGATTGGCGATTGGTCGGCGACTGGTCAGCGACTGGTTGGCGACTGGTCACCGAACAGTTGTCGACCCTCCAGGTTGCAAGGAGGTTGCAGGTTCTGTACCAAAACCCTCCTTGTGACCAAACTGGTCGCAAGGAAGCCGCTGACAGCTTTCACTGCTTGCAACCAGTCACTGATCGGTCTGCAACCAGTTGGCAACCGGTCGGCATTTTGGTAGCAAAGTGGTCGCAAGTGGTAGTGTGACTGGGGCTTTAAACGGAACTTAAATTCGGGTGTTAAAGCGTTTATTTTAATGCATTTATCTTTTAAGCTTTAGCCTGGTGGAATTTCTTGGAACTTGGCATGTAGTCGGGTCAATGTACCAGATAACCCCAAAAATGATTGCAAACAACTAATTTAAATGTCTTATAATAAAGAACATTGTGAAATCAAAAATCAAAGCACTCTGTATTAAATCGTATTGAGCACATCTGTTGGTGACATCGGTCACTTCAGCGTCCAGCGTTCAACTAAGATTAAAATATATAGACCTAACACGCTGTAAAATATCCATATTGGTAGGGCCAAGAATGCTTGTTCCCCATTGGGGGAAAGGGGTGGGGTGATACTCTACAATGAACCCATGTACGCTATTGACCACTCGTGGCTAACACAAGTTTTCCTGCTCAAGGGTGACCCACCCCCTGAATGTATTGGATGTCAGTCCCCACTGACAGTTAAGCACATTTGACTGAACTGTGTTGATTTTATGGCATTGCGCCAACAATTTTACACTGCAAACAGGATTCATGACCTCTTTACTAAAGTATAACAAGAAAACATTTTAGCCAGAAGTCAGGTTTCAACTAGTCTTGTTATGACTGCATTATTGCCAATACCTAACTCATTCTTGTTTGGATTTAATGTTCTAGCAACATCTAAGTTCATATAAGTATGGGATTCGAACTACGCAACTGTTGTCATACTCATTATACATCCTGATTTTTTAGAATTTTGTTTAACGTTAATCGGTAAACATAACAAATCATGGAAATCCGCGAAACCGCAGAGATCATTCAGCCCTGAATGTTTTTACTTTCTGGAATGAATGTCGCATTTGCATTGATGTCAGAACATCATCCATGACATCATCATTGACCTAATCAAGGGAACATTCTAGTATTACTTACTACTGATGTCATAATGCGTAATATCCAACCTTATGGTTTCTCATATACCGTCTTATTCATCATCCTCTTCTGTCACTGGTTCATTTGTCATAATGTCACAATTGCCATTTTGGCAATGCCCACATGCACATCTTTTCTGCAGGTACACCTTAGGGTTGCAGTGAATCATCTGAAGAAGTACATCTGTAGCAGGGCTTTTGTCTGTCATCACTGGAATGAGTTTATCTCCTTCTACCCTCCATCCCCATTCAGACGGCTCCATTTCATCACTGTGGCTGATCCACTTCATAATCTGGTAATGCACCCAAAGGGAATGAAATTTACATGCTGAGGGTTTTGAAGGCAGTCCTTCAGGCATGACCAAATCTGTAGCTCTCGCAACTTTCTTGCAGAGATTATTGTACCAGATACATGCCAGGGAGTCATTCTGATTTGCATTGAACAGTGCCACGATTGCCCTGCAGCCACTGGTTTCCACAACATCCTGACTTTGCTTTGGTGAGCAGAACACTTCAGAAGAGTCTTTCATTTCCTTTTCTTTCTTGATGAATCTTTGTAACCCTGACTTCTTTCCGATCCCAAATACTCTGGACATTGAATCACATCTGGTGAACTCATGAATGAACAATAGATAGATAGACTGCTTCTCCAAGTATCTTCTAAAGGACCTTGATATAATAGACATTTGATTTTACCTTGTCCGAGCAGAAATAGAGGTTAGTGCAGTTTGTTGCCTCAGTGTAGTAGAGCAACAGTAGGAGATCAGTGTCTTCTCCAATGAGGGTCGTAGACTTGAAAGCAGACTTTGTGATGGCTGCTTTTGTGATCTCAACATCGGCATCTCCTTCAGCTTAAATCACTTCACAGCCCCTCTGTCACAAACTTTCAATGATGAGCTGGATAATTGCCTGCTTGTTTGCCTCATTTGACAAGAAATCCTCCTTTTTTGGAACAAATGTTGCCGCCCATGTAATGTTCACCATGTTCGCATTCTTATTTCTATTTCTATCCTGATGACCATAGTCTTTTATACTTGGCCCAGCACTATAACCATCACACACTACAGTTGCTTTGGCATAGTGTTTGACTGTGAATGAGGCGTAGTCATCTGCAATTGAACTGTAGGTGCACCCCTCCATCCATTTTAAGCAGTCCAAAAGCGATCCCCCATCTAAAACATAGTGATCTGTCCTTGGAACTGTCTGTGTGACAGCATTGTCCGCTTTGGGTAAAGCATGGTTCCTTATCGCTTCCGCCAATTGTGGCTTATCCAGCTGATGCAAGATGTTCTTTGCTTCAAAGAAAGACATCGGGTATGGACTGAGTTCATAGTTCATCACTTCATCTATCTGGAGATCACCTGTCTGTGAAACAACTAGGAACCTCTGGAATAACAATGCTGGATCTATGGTACGGTCCTTGGCTACTTTGAGTGCACTGCCGGATCCAAGTGCCTATACTTTTGTGTGAATTCAAGAAAACGGAGTGACTATCCATATTCTTGACTATCTTGTCATTTCCTATTGTGAATAGGTCATGTACATTGACAATCTCATTTGCAGTAACCCCTGTGATGATATGACAATGATTTATCATCCGAAAATGGCATGAAGCTGTCCTTAACAAGGTCAGCCTCATCTTTGCTCAGTCTGGAGGTGGACAACTCCTTATGTTGTTCACCTGTTGTGTAACTATTTGCAGTCAGTTCTTCATGGCAAGATTGTAAGAAGATGACACTGTGGAAGTCAGTCCAAATTGCTCTCTAATGCTGTGACATCCCACTGCCTCACTTAAGGCTCCCTTCACTTGTTAGTGAGCGCATTAGATTAGTGTCTGTTCTATCACAAGATCAGAGCCAAGGCCAGCCCAGTATTGGCTGCTATGCCTGATTACATGGAACTCAGACTGGAACTTCTGATGAACCTCAGGATTTTCATCCTCCAATCTTCTGGAGATAGAGACGAGCTGACTTCAGATGATTGGGATGGCCAGCAGCCGCAAATAACGGCAAGCAAGCTGAGATGGTACAGAAATGCATCTCCCATGACCCCATTCGATCAGCTGCAACAACTGCTTGAGCAATTCCTACAATGCACTGGTAGTTGATCTACAGCACGCTGGTTTTGGAGGTCCCTGCCAGTTCATTCTTTTTGAGTGTCAATGCTTTGGCAATCTGGCAAATGGAATCTGATTGCAACAATGACTCCAAGTCATTTTCATCTGTCTCAGCATGCAAAGGTAAACCAGGGTCATCCTCCATGATTTTAGCCACAATCTGACATTTAAGACACTGCTCCACTGCTGGCGCCCATGAAATGCTCACTGCACTGCTTTTCTGGAATTTTCACCTTTCACCATATCCAAGATTTCCTTAAGTCCACTGCCATCCATCAAAGTTTTGAATGCTCCCAACAAATTGATGAAAGTATGGAAACTCCCAGGCAATAACGCCACATTCATGATTGGGCTGTCATCTGGAACTGCATTCCCTATCTCAGAAGCCTTCCAAAACAGCGGTTGGTGGAAGGTAATAATGGTTGGCATGTTATGTTTTGATGCAAGTTTGCATAGGTAATCTATGGTGGACAATATACAGGTTTTGTCCCCTGGATGCATGTCAATCATTGGCAGAAACTGTCCGGACGATTTCCCTGGATGCTTACACTCCTTGTGTAGTAAATGCATCATGCCTTGCCAACTAGGCATAGTGACCAGATGGGATGGCCGAATGAGTTTAGCGTCCATCTCCTGTTTTCGGTTGGGGAGTGGAATGTAGCTCAGGCAGTAGCATGTCACTTGTGCAGGTGTGGGTCATCCTATCAATCCTGCTCAGTGCACCCATTTGCAGTTTGGGCTATTTTCCATTCCAACCAGTGGTCCACAACTGGTTGATCAAAGGCTGTGGTATGTGCTGTCCTGTCTGTGGGAAAGTGCATATAAAAGACCCGTTGCTGCTTAACGGAAAGAGTAGCCTATGTGGCAGAAGCAGGTTTCCTCCAAAGAAATATGTCAGAATGACCATGATGATAAAAATCAATGTGTTCTAGAGGCGTTGTTAAATAAAACAAACTTTTTTTCCTGTTTTGGGAGTCTGGGGATCCGTACCCATGGGTTTGTGGGTTCGAACCTGGTTGAGTCAAACCAATGACTTAAAAATTGATTTTTGTCACTTCCCAGCCAGGTGCTCGTCATTATTAGGATAGGGCAAAAAGAATGTTTGTTTTATTTAATGATGCCTCTAGAGCACATTGATTTTTATCATCGGCTATTGGACATCAAACATATGGTCATTCTGACATATTTCTTAGGAGGAAACCCGACACCGCCACATGGGCTACTCTTTTTGATAAGCAGCAAGGGGTCTTTTATGTGACAATATGACAAATGAACCAGTGACAGAAGAGGATGATGAATGGAAAATACTCTAAACTGCAAATGTTTCCACTGAGCAGAATCGATCGGATGACCCACACCATCACAAGTGGACACTCTACTGCTGAGCTACGTCCCGCTCCCTGGATAGGGCAAGGACTGGTTGGCTCAGTATCAGGATAATGTGACTGAGTGGGATATCAGGTCATGGTACTGGCAGCCTGGTCTCCCAGTGAGGCAGTACTATAAAGTTGCCATGGGTGCACACTGTCACAAGTCGGTACACGTCCTGATATGACCTTAGGTGTTACTAGGACACAAAACAACAACACACAAAGAAAGTAGGCACACTCTTGTTGAAGCGAAAGGACATTTCTCAGAAGATGTCAACTGTGTGGTCATTGGCTCATGAGAAGGTCAGGGACTGAAATTCCCCTTTAAGAGTCTCAAGTGAAAATTGATGTAGATTTGGGCCATATTTTAAAGTAAGACATTTTTACTTTCCCATGCTCCGTTTCTGTCCAACTTGTAATATGTTGTTCACTATGCCTAAGAGTACAGGAACAAAAATCATAAAACGCATTTTTTTGCAATTGTATTGGGGTATGGGGTATTTTGGTACTATATTGACTGTACTAATGTAATGATCATATAACTTTCCAGAGCCGAACAGAAAATGTGGTAGTAAGTAGCTAGCCACTGATGGTCAGATATACAATGTTATCGGACTACCTTCGCGTTTGCTGGATTTGCAATGAATCAAAGTGTTATCAGTACCATTTAGACACTTACTGAAATAGATATGTATATATAATAGTTGCCTATATATTGTCAAGAGTACATTGCTGATGACGATATTCATTACAAGACCCAGTGACCTAGTTGGTTTGATAACACTGGCCAGTCTCATATTTGATACTACCTTTCAGTTTCAGAATGTGTTACGGCAGATAGGGGGAGTGGGACGGGGAGAGGGGGGACGGGGGTGGAGGGGGCGGGAGAGTGGAAGAGGAAGAGGGAGAGTGGAAGAGGAAGAGGGAGAGGGAGAGAGGAAGGTGGAGAGGAAGGGTGGCGGGGAGGGTGACGGGGAGGGGGAGTGGCGGGTGAGGGGGAGACGGGGAGAGGGAGGGGGAGTGGGAGGGGGATGGGGGGGGGGAGGTGGACGGGGAGGGGAGAGGGACGAGGACGGGGACAGGGAGAGGATGGGCGAGGGGACGCGGAAAGGTAGGGGACGGAGAAAGGGAGGGGGACAGGGGAGAGGGAAGGGGACAGGGACGGGGAGGGGGACGGGGAGGAGGAGAGGGAGAGGGAGAGAGGGAGGGGAGAGGGGGGCTTAAACATAGTACATTTAGACATGTTTAAATGTATTTAGACAAATCATCAACTCGATTTAATGATATGATTAATTATGTGTGTATTTGATGATCTGTCTAAATACATAAATTTAAACATATGTCTAAATGTACTATATTTAATCATATCATGAAATTGATTTAATGATATGTTAAAATACATTTAGTCATATGTTGAAATGGATTGGATCATATGATTAAATACATTTGAAGAGTTCAGGCGCAAAACTATGTAAATGCCAATACAAAAAATGAGTTTATATAAAAGATTTTTACCTGAAAATAAGTTTAAAGCTCACTAATTCACTTTTCATATGATCACATGCTTATGGAGCAATACACAAAACAGTAGGAATATAAAAATATATACTTTTTGAAGGTTTGATTCCAATGTTTCTCTCCATTTTTGGATTTGCGGTTACATGTTTTTGCGCAAGAACTCTTCATTTCATGATATGATCAAATCGAATTAATGATATCATTAAATATTTAATGATATGTCTAAATGGAATTAATGATATCATTAAATATTTAATGAGATCATTAACTATTTAATGAGATCATTAACTATTTGATGAGATTCGATTTAGACATATCATTAAACATTTAAATGGACCATTTATAGTCGGTCCCACGGTGTCTCCATTTAGAGAGGTTTTAGTGTATATCTACCTCTATTGCAGTGTGTGCCTGCTACACCCGGGATGCACTGACACGTGTAGAAAGGAGATATGGATGTCCTTTGGCAGGTTCCTTTCAGGCCACACATTATAGCAGCAGGACCGCCTGGACTGCACACACCTATAACACACCGCCCTAAAGTTCAACTAACACGACACACACAACTTTACTTTGTCACAATTATCACGGTCCAATAATACTATTCATAACTGGCACTAGCTATCATTTCTGTAATTGTTTTGGGTTTGATCACAACTGAAATCAACCGTGGTCATGTGACTATTAGGGTAATTCAGTCCTATTGCGACTTCTCAGCTGTTATACCCCTGTCACACTAAGACGTAAGGAGGTAACGTAAGCCGATGTGGGTGACGTTTCGTCATTACGTTGAGGTATGTCGAGTTACGTCATGTTTATGTCAGACTGATGTCGATTTACGTCGAGTTACGTCAGGTTACATTGAGTTACGTCGAGGTTTTGGACATGTTGACAACTTTCGACGTAGCTCGATGTGATGCTCTGACGTTTGGGTGACGTCACACTCATGCTACACCGACCTTAGACGTGCGGGAGGGATGTGTCAGCTATGTTAGATCAATGGTGCATTATGTCATAGTGACGCAGAGGGAGGAGGACTTTGCGGCTCATGCCGGTGACGTTGGACTGACGCCAGCCTCTCGGTTGGTGGATGTCGACTCACGTCGGGGAAAACGGTTGTGTCGGATGTGACAACGTTAAGCGACGCTAAGCGGCTGCTACTGTCACCCTAGGCTGACGTCGCGCTGGGGTTTCGCAAGCCTCACGTTTACATAACAAATAATTCCTTTGACCTCTCGCGTTGGTATGGCGCTATACCGACGTTACGCTCACATCAACTACATGGCATTGACATCCCGAATTTGCATATTACGCCGAGATTTTCGACGAGTTAAATTTATTTTCACGTTGTCTCTACGCTGGCGCATTACATCATAGTGTGACAGGGCTATTAGAGTGGCAATGGCCAGTGTGTACATTTGCATATTGTACAGATGAATGGAATAAACATGAAACCTGCATAGACTCATAGGTCACCAATTATAGAGAAGCGTTATAAAGAAACAGCTCCCAGCAAGATAATTATCTGAGCAACATAGCGCACAAAGCCTACTTTGAATGATAGTGCCGTTTAAAGCCTCTGCTTGATAGCCTATTTAATTCCACACAACCTTCTCCTTCATGACGTCACCCAATGGGCTACGTGAGGTCTGGTTCTGGTCTAACCCAGGAGTTAGGGACTGAATTGTCCACGAACATTAATTACCCTGAGTGTCACATGGCTATTATTAGAACCGTTTTGTGATGTTTAACCGATGTCAAACTTTCGATGTAAAATTCCTGGTCAATTACTGAATTAGTCATATTTAACCGAAGGTCAGACTCCCAATATAAAATCTCCGACTATTTCGCGATATTTAACCCACGTCAGACTTCTGATATCCGAAGTCGGGGTGATGCCTCTCTGCGGACTAGTAGATTCAATAAGCATTAAATTCTGTCCCCAAATAAATACCGGTAAGCGCGTTAAAATGTGATAACTCTTAGGTTAATAATAATACAAACTATTTTTAAAGAAACCCCACCCTTTACTGAGTTTACAGAGAGCAGAGGACATTTGGGAAGTTTTCTATTTAGGCTTACCCTTTTCGCAGGTTACCCCGTGATAGGGTGCAACGCACTCACACGTCGGGCTGTTTCCTGGGATGCATTTGCCGCCATTCAGACAGTGGTTGACAGCACACACTGAATCTGACACAGAGATAAAAGATGGAAGCGTTACACTTCCCTGATTACATTGAAGTTGCCTAGTCCGACTAAAGCATAACATTTTCTAAAGCAAAACAATTATCACAGATTTGATTATCCACACCTAACTCAGCTACTAGGGCTCTTATTAAAGAATTTGTTGCTGTCCAGAAGGGCATGCCGAGCTTACTTTAACCTGATATTATTGCAGCGACTGATGTCAGAGTTTTGAGGTGCTTACCAAATTAATTTAGCATGTTTGCACATACAATATCTCAAAGTTAGCCATTTAAAATAAAAATTACTTCAAACAGAAATAAGCTAGATTATTTCAATCAACCTGATATATATTTGATATATTGACACAAACTCAAAGCCATCGGACTTTGCAACTTTAACCATCACCCCACTACCGTGGTGAATACGTTTATCGCTGGACATGTAAATAGACAAGGCATGACTTCCACTTCTTGCAAGGCTAGTTTCCATGATATGACCATTGTCATTCAGTAATGCGGAACACATTATGTTGGTGTATCATTGGGATGTATTGGTTTGCAGTATTTACTGAGTAGTAATGAGTAGGGTGAGGTTAGGCCTATGAGGTAATGAGTTTATATTGTCAAGTGTTTATGAGGTCCGATACGCTCAACCTTAGATCAACCAAAAATTGGACCGATTTATCAGGGCCTTTCTTTATTGCTGCAGTTTTGCAGCCGGCAACCGTTGTAAGGTTACAAACCCCCCAAAAGCAAGCAAGCACTCTGCCACTTCGACTTGGCGTGGACAGCGACGGACCTCTGATATTCTGCCATCCCGCCTACCCTACAATAAGAGACTATAACTATAGGGTTAAAGCATTACGGGACTTTCTCTCATTATACTCAAGCATGTACAACTGTCATTTTCTGATCATTAAAATTCCAAATATATACTGGTGGCGTTCACTGTGGCGGAGTGGTTAGAGTGTCTGACTTTTTTCTAGGTCAGACTCCTAATCCGAGGGTCGGCGGTTCAATTCCCCATGCCCCCAGCTCTGCCAATTTGGATTTCCACCGCTGTGTATAGCTTACAGCGTCATCAAAGGCTGGTTGCTCTCATACCATGTCTATGTGGTGTGGGAGGTTAAAAATCCCTTGGGTTGGTAAAAGTGTAGGCTCGGGCTTTCTATCGACCAGCAGTGGAATGAGGAAGACCAGTCTTAAACAACGAATGGAACAAAAAAAAACCAAAAAACTCTATTATCCGTGTCCACGTTGTTCAATTATACTTGGGTGAGAAGGAAGGACGAAAAAGGTGGCACAGCTTCCTGTAGCCCACAGCTGACAAAGTTTCAGCACAGCAAGTTTACTCACAGCCCAGGGAGATAAAGCATTTCCGGTTCCAGTCAATTCGAATATTTCCGTATTGAGATGTTCATCATAAGAGTACTTTTTAGCAGCCCCATCTTTTATAATTCATGATCATTAAAGCTGTAAGCATAACCTTAGCGAAATAAATGGGCATGCTATTGGTAATATATGTGTACCTGCCTGCTAAATATTTGAATATAAACAAATACACGGCTGTAGCACCTTTATCTTCAGAGTGGTGTGTGTACCAGGCGCAGTGGCCGAATCGGGCTTCACGTGCGGGAGATCGGGAGATCGGGAGATCGCTTTCTGGTCGAGTCAAACCAATGACTTATAATATAAAATTGATACTTGCTGCTTCCTAGCCTGGCACTTGTCAATAATAGGATCGGGCAAGGACTGGTTAGCTCAGTGTCAGGATAATGTGACTAAGTGGGATTTTGGGTCATGGTGCAGCAGCCTGGTTTCCTATTGGGGAAGCACTATAAAGTTGGCATGAGTGCGCACTGTCACAAGTCAGTGCCCATCCTGATATGACCTTAGATGTTGCCAGGGTGTAAACCTCCAAAAGCAAACCAATCAGAGTGGTGTGTAGTGGATGCACTATGTATATTGTCAGGGGGGGGGGTGATGGTGTGGGTTCGAATCCTATTCTAGGCACAATATTTCACGTTTTCATCATCCCCACGACACTGGTGCTGTGACAATGATCATGTACAAGGTATGTTCTGTATAATTGCTGAACCCACCTTATGTAAGTGTATTTATTGCCTGTATGTAGGCAATCATAAGCATTAAACGACTTATTGATGTAAGCCCATTTAAATGGCTTCTGATTTCAAGGGGACGCGTGTAGTAGTCTGCACTGGCCTCTCAGGCAGGAAGCCACATAGACAGGTAAGTATGGATAAGGTGATTGAATCATGGAGCTTAGGTAACTAACCCCGGAATGGCAACGGTGTGGCTTCGAATCCTCCTATAGGCAAAATATATCCCATTGTATCACCCCCCACATCAATATATCACTGCAATATAGAACTCCTAGTAGCTAGTCGGTTCATAACATGTGATTAACACTCTTCTCACCTGCACATTTCGGCCCTGCAAAACCAGTTGGACAGTGGCAGGTTATGCCACCGAGAGTCATGGAGCATGTTCCACCATTTTGGCAGGCGTCTGCGGCACACATGGCTGAAAGTGATAGCGAAAGTTGTTTTAACCCCGATTCGAGTAAGGAAGCCGGAGACCTGGTGGGAGTAAAGAGGTTTATTGACACAGTGAGGGGAGGGCTACACAAGGGGGGTTCTTAGTCCAACTCGTCGATGTCGAGCGGTGCCTCTTGGATGGCCGGAGGCTCTGAGGCCGCCGGAGCCGACCCCTACGTAGTAGTCCTTAAAAAAGAGGGTGGTGGGGTGTGGTGAAATGTTTCCACCGTGGAGGATCGCCACTGAGTGCCTGTGCGGGGGAAGATTCGGTAGGTGTTCATCTTTGCCGCTTAGGGCATGATGGATCCCCGGCTTCCCACCCGAATCAACCACAATTCGAAATTATGCGCCAATCCACAATGCTTGCGAGATAGTCGGTTTTGAAGTTGTTATTTACAGTTGCAAGGTCCAATGGTCTTGAGTTTCTGTCAATTCTCTGAGATAAATATATTAAATTGATCGTTGGGAATATACCTTACTTTAGTTTGAAGTAACTTTTATTTTAAATTACTAACTTTTGAGATATTTGAAGTGCAAAAACGTCAAATTAGTTTTGGTAAGCATGCCAAAACTCTGACACCATGAACTTCTGCAGTAATAACTTCTATTAAATTGGCTCAGTATTGCCTTCTATGCAGAAGGAAATGCTTAATAAGCGCACCAGTATCTAAGTTAGATATGTAGAATAAAATGGAGATAATGTTTTTGGCTTTGAAAATGTCATGCTTTATTGGACTATTCAGCTTTAAGGACACGCCCGATTTAAGATGATCATGCTAGGAAATAATTAATTCGAAATGGTTATGTAAAACCCCAGTCATTGCGACCATTTGCAACAAAAAAAACCCGCTGTGTCGTCGCAATTGGTCGCAAGCGGTCACACTTGGTCGCAAAAAGGTCCTCACTCGTCGCCGAGCTCCTGGCGACCATTTTTGTTTAACAACCCCCCCCAGCACAAAAAGTAGACATCGGATATTAGGGGGCCTGGCGACCATTTAAGTCAAAAGGTGATTGCAGGTGTTACACCCAAAACCTCCTTGCGACTAAGTTGGTTGCCAGAAGGTTGCAAGGTTTTTTTCATGGTTGGTGCTCAGTCCTGGAGTATTTGTAAAAATATACGGATTTTCGGTTCAGAATTATATATTGGCAGAGAGCATTATTATCCTTGGGCGACGGAGTGGGGACCAAGGTTATGTAATAGAAAAGCAATGGGTGCCCCACTCGCTGTGTGACATATTAGGCTATGTGGAATATATGTTAATACATAGTGCCCAAGATTATGACAAGATGCTCCTATATAAGAGATAGTCAATGTTTGGTGAAATGTTCTCTGTATGCACCAGTAAGGGTGCAAGTGGAGGAGAAGGACATTTTTAAGATCTATATTTATTGTAACTGTCTGCAACTACCTGTTACCACAGGACTGATGGGCAAGTACACCCAGCCTCTCTGCATACATTATGAACACCACCTGCAGCTGGGTTGAGTGACAGCAGCCCCTATTAGGGCCCCCCCCCCCCCCCCCCCCAGGCACTACTGATACATACTACTCTACTCCTGACTCGTGAGTGAGACACTCTGCTCTTGGGCAGGAACCCAGACACTCTGTCTGATGCTCCACCTTTCATATACAAACTGAGCTGTGTGCAACAACCATGGGACTCCGGTTCAATGGGCTGTAGGCATTGATTCATATACATACTAAAGAGAGTAATGAGGCTCTGTGTGGACAGTAGGTAAGGGGTCAGAGTGATATGTCACTAGTAGGTGAACAGGAGTTGATGCCAATAAAGCACAACTTCTTCACTGTCAATCTTGCGTGACTTGTCTTCCCTTTCTGCCGTATGAGAGATACAGTAGATATATTACAGATGAGTTTGTTGGAGATGGGCATCAGGTGTGAACTGACAGACAGTTGTCAGAACGCAGCTGGGAAGAGTAAGTGGTATATCTGGGGCTCTGACGGCTGGGCTTCCAGTTATATTACACATTGGTGACAGATCGGCAAGTGATCGCTGACGAATCAACGACGGTGGCACTGCTTAAGCACCTGCAACCACTCAGCGATTGGTTGGTGGTCAGTTGGCAATCAGTCGGCTATCAGTTGGTGATTGGTCAGCGATTCATTGACGATATGTTGGCGATTGGTTGGCGATTGGTCGGTAATCGAATGGTGATCGGTCGGCGATTGATTGGCTATAGACGTATTTCCCGTGATGTCAGCATAGATAATCAGGTATGTGCGCGCGTAACTTGGCTGCAAAACAACACCCGGTTGCACTAAGTGCAGCTATGAAAGCTGCTAGTTTCAGGTCATTTCAGCCAATACTCAAAATCTTCATAGAGAAAAACAAAAATATCTCTAAAACCGCACCACTTAGAAACAAACCGCTTGGCACACAAACAAATCACCAAACAGATTATATTACATTTATATGGGTTCACTTACCAATTAGCTCAGCCGACCACTTAAAGTTGGGGACTTTAGCATGACCGGCATGTGCAGCAGATTTCCATGTGGCTATATTATATAGGAACCCAAAATCTTCATAGAGAAAAATGATATATCTCTAAAACCGTACCATCTAGAAATAAACCGCTTGCCACACAAACAGATAACCTGTTTCCCGAACAGATTATATTAAATGTATATGTTACTTGGTCTATATTTCTATTAATTTTGAATAACATTGAAGTTTGCACTGCGTGTATCGGCAAACTCAATGTCTATGCACATTTGTTTTGCAGCCAAAGTGCGCGCATACACAATGTTTGGAAACATTGAAAGGGGTCTATGGGTCGGCGATTATTTGGCGAGTGGTCGGGGTGTGATTGCAGAGCAGATCAGTTGCAGGTCAATCCGTGCCTACTCACTGACCACTCACTGACCGATCACCACCTACCTGATAACCAACTGATCACCAACCAATCGCCACCTGATCATCACCTGGTCGCCAATCGATCACCAACCGATCACCAACCAATCGTCAATCAATCGCCAACCGATTGCCAACTGATCGCGAACCAATCACCAACCACTCTTCTCTGCTCTTTTTGACCCGCCTTTTGTTTTGCTTTGGTCACAAGGAGCTTGACGACTGCATCAAGATAATGTGACTGAGTGAGATATGAGGTCATAGTGCGGGTGGTATGATCTCCCAGTGGGACAGCACTATAAGGCGTCATGAACGTGTACTGTCACAAATCGGTACTGATCCTGATATGACATTCGAGTTTTCCAGGAAGCAAAACCCTAATAACACACAAACAAGCCAGTGTGCTGAACCTTTAACTGAGTCATACAGACTAATAACACACAAACAAGCCAGGGTGCCGAACCTTTAACTGAGTCATACAGACTAATAACACACAAACAAGCCAGTGTGCCGAACCTTTAACTGAGTCATACAGACTAATAGCACACAAACAAGCCAGTGTGCCGAACCTTTAACTGAGTCATACAGACTAATAACACACAAACAAGCCAGTGTGGCAAACCTTTAACTGAGTCATACAGACTAATAACACACAAACAAGCCAGTGTGCTGAACCTTTAACTGAGTCATACAGACTAATAACACACAAACAAGCCAGTGTGCTGAACCTTTAACTGAGTCATACAGACTAATAACACACAAACAAGCCAGGGTGCCGAACCTTTAACTGAGTCATACAGACTAATAACACACAAACAAGCCAGTGTGCCGAACCTTTAACTGAGTCATACAGACTAATAACACACAAACAAGCCAGTGTGCCGAACCTTTAACTGAGTCATACAGACTAATAACACACAAACAAGCCAGTGTGGCAAACCTTTAACTGAGTCATACAGACTAATAACACACAAACAAGCCAGTGTGCTGAACCTTTAACTGAGTCATACAGACTAATAACACACAAACAAGCCAGGGTGCCGAACCTTTAACTGAGTCATACAGACTAATAACACACAAACAAGCCAGTGTGCTGAACCTTTAACTGAGTCATACAGACTAATAACACACAAACAAGCCAGTGTGCCGAAACCTTTAACTGAGTCATACAGACTAATAACACACAAACAAGCAAGTGTGCTGAACCTTTAACTGAGTCATACAGACTAATAACACACAAACAAGCCAGTGTGGCGAACCTTTAACTGAGTCATACAGACTAATAACTCACAAACAAGCAAGTGTGCCGAACCTTTAACTGAGTCATACAGACTAATAACACACAAACAAGCAAGTGTGCCGAACCTTTAACTGAGTCATACAGACTAATAACACACAAACAAGCAAGTGTGCCGAACCTTTAACTGAGTCATACAGACTAATAACACACAAACAAGCAAGTGTGGCGAACCTTTAACTGAGTCAGACAGACTAATAACACACAAACAAGCCAGTGTGCCGAACCTTTAACTGAGTCATACAGACTAATAACACACAAACAAGACAGTGTGCCGAACCTTTAACTGAGTCATACAGACTAATAACACACAAACAAGCAAGTGTGCCGAACCTTTAACTGAGTCATACAGACTAATAACACACAAACAAGCCAGTGTGGCGAACCTTTAACTGAGTCATACAGACTAATAACACACAAACAAGCCAGTGTGCCAAACCTTTAACTGAGTCATACAGACTAAAAACACACAAACAAGCCAGTGTGCCGAACCTTTAACTGAGTCATACAGACTAATAACACACAAACAAGCCAGTGTCGCGAACCTTTAACTGAGTCATACAGACTAATAACACACAAACAAGCAAGTGTGCTGAACCTCTAACTGAGTCATACAGACTAATAACACACAAACAAGCCAGTGTGCCGAAGCTTTAACTGAGTCATACAGACTAATAACACACAAACAAGCCAGTGTGCCGAACCTTTAACTGAGTCATACAGACTAATAACACACAAACAAGCCAGTGTGGTGAACGTTTAACTGAGTCATACAGACTAATAACACACAAACAAGCCAGTGTGCCGAAGCTTTAACTGAGTCATACAGACTAATAACACACAAACAAGCCAGTGTGCCGAACCTTTAACTGAGTCATACAGACTAATAGCACACAAACAAGCCAGTGTGCCAAACCTTTAACTGAGTCATACAGACTAATAACACACAAACAAGCCAGTGTGCCGAACCTTTAACTGAGTCATACAGACTAATAACACACAAACAAGCCAGTGTGCCGAACCTTTAACTGAGTCATACAGACTAATAAAACACAAACAAGCCAGTGTGCCGAACCTTTAACTGAGTCATACAGACTAATAACACACACACAAGCCAGTGTGGTGCCGAACCTTTAACTGAGTCATACAGACTAATAACACACAAACAAGCCAGTGTGCCGAACCTTTAACTGAGTCATACAGACAAATAAAACACAAACAAGCCAGTGTGCCGAACCTTTAACTGAGTCATACAGACTAATAACACACACACAAGCCAGTGTGCCGAACCTTTAACTGAGTCATACAGACTAATAACACACAAACAAGCCAGTGTGCCGAACCTTTAACTGAGTCATACAGACTAATAACACACAAACAAGACAGTGTGCGAACCTTTAACTGAGTCATACAGACTAATAACACACAAACAAGCCAGTGTGCCGAACCTTTAACTGAGTCATACAGACTAATAACACACAAACAAGCCAGTGTGGAGAACCTTTAACTGAGTCATACAGACTAATAACACACAAACAAGCAAGTGTGCTGAACCTTTAACTGAGTCATACAGACTAATAACACACAAACAAGCCAGTGTGCCGAAGCTTTAACTGAGTCATACAGACTAATAACACACAAACAAGCCAGTGTGCCGAACCTTTAACTGAGTCATACAGACTAATAACACACAAACAAGCCAGTGTGGCGAACGTTTAACTGAGTCATACAGACGAATAACACACAAACAAGCAAGTGTGGCAAACCTTTAACTGAGTCATACAGACTAATAACACACAAACAAGCCAGTGTGCCGAACCTTTAACTGAGTCATACAGACTAATAACACACAAACAAGCAAGTGTGGCGAACCTTTAACTGAGTCATACAGACTAATAACACACAAACAAGCCAGTATGCCGAACCTTTAACTGAGTCATACAGACTAATAACACACAAACAAGCCAGTGTGGCGAACCTTTAACTGAGTCATACAGACTAATAACACACAAACAAGCAAGTGTGCCAAACCTTTAACTGAGTCATACAGACTAATAACACACAAACAAGCAAGTGTGGCTAACGTTTAACTGAGTCATACAGACTAATAACACACAAACAAGCTAGTGTGCCGAACCTTTAACTGAGTCATACAGACTAATAACACACCACCAAGCCAGTGTGGCGAACCTTTAACTGAGTCATACAGACTAATAACACACAAACAAGCAAGTGTGCCGAACCTTTAACTGAGTCATACAGACTAATAACACACAATCAAGCCAGTGTGCCGAACCTTTAACTGAGTCATACAGACTAATAACACACAAACAAGCAAGTGTGGCGAACCTTTAACTGAGTCATACAGACTAATAACACACAAACAAGCCAGTGTGCCGAACCTTTAACTGAGTCATACAGACTAATAACACACAAACAAGGCAGTGTGCCGAACCTTTAACTGAGTCATACAGACTAATAACACACAAACAAGCCAGTGTGGCGAACCTTTAACTGAGTCATACAGAGTAATAACACACAAACAAGCCAGTGTGCCGAACCTTTAACTGAGTCATACAGACTAATAACACACAAACAAGCAAGTGTGGCGAACCTTTAACTGAGTCATACAGACTAATAACACACAAACAAGCCAGTGTGGCAAACCTTTAACTGAGTCATACAGACTAATAACTCACAAACAAGCCAGTGTGCCGAACCTTTAACTGAGTCATACAGACGAATAACACACAAACAAGCAAGTGTGCCAAACCTTTAACTGAGTCATACAGACTAATAACACACAAACAAGCAAGTGCGCCGAACCTTTAACTGAGTCATACAGACAGATATGTGTGTCTTCCAAACTCATGCCTTCACATTTTCTGGGCCGAATGCCTTTTTATTTCAAACAATAACTCATCTGCCGAAGAAAACAACAAGAAAAAATATCAACAACAAAACTAGATACTTACAGCAAGTGGCCCCAGCCGTTCCCGGTGGACACATACATGTGTAGCCGATTGGTGAATCACTGCACGTCCCTCCATTTTTGCAAGTCGGTGGAAACAACCGGCACTGACCTGCAACCAGCACACAAAAGAAACAAAGTCCTGAGTATGCTTCTTCCGAAGTACTGTCTGCGGTTCTCACAGGAACAACTAATGCTGCGACTGGGCATGCTTTTTTTCTTTCTGTTTGGCCATCCATGTGAATGTCTCACGATATTCATATGCATGTGTTTTACACAGAGGATAAACTCTGTCCCATTAAGTGAATATGCAGACACAGACTGTAGCAACCTTTGTGTCACGATTGTTACCCTGGGTCATATAGACCCGGTAGCGACAAAAGGTTAACATTTTAAACCACAGAATGTGTCTGTCGATGAACATATGTCATGATCTCATCATACCTTTTTCTAACATGTGTTTGTTTCCTCAAAGCACAGTCTGTAGGTTATCTGTATATCATCAGCTCCAGGGCTCACAATTCACGACGAGGCAGAGAGTGGTATAATTTGCATTTTATTTTATTTTATTTATTTTGGGAAAATATTTGTTATTCATCTGAATACATATTTTGTCAGCGCCGAGCCACTGGTCTTCCAGAAACAAGGAAACTTGGCAACTCTCAACCCAGAATAACCGAATAGTCGAACTTTGAGTTGAGGGGTAGGTGATGACAATTTTCTGGTGTTCTGCTTAACCTCGCGTGGTAGATTGTGGGGTCGTGGGTTCGAACCCTGGTCGAGTCAAACCGATGACTTAAACATTGATACTTGTTGCTTCCTAGCCTGGTGCTCAGCATTATTAGGATAGGGCAAGGACTGATTCGCTCAGTGTCAGGATAATGTGACTGAGTGGGATATCAGGTCATGGTGCTGGCAACTTCGTCTTTCAGTGGGGCAGCACTATAAAGTAGCCATGAGTGCACACTGTCACAAGTCGGTATCCGTCCTGATATGACCTTAGATGTTGCTAGGACGTAAAACAACAACCAACAAACAAACAATAACCTCGCGGGGTCGGGTCCAAGCAGCAAGTGAGCGACGGATCAGTGAACGGGCTCTGACGGTACCGCCGGTATGGCCAAACCTGATAGGTGGCGGCAATGGAGAAAGTCTTTTTAGTGTTGGAGTTTTCCGATAGGTGGCGATGGTCAGCGGTGGCAGGAGCAGATAGGTACAATGTTAGTGATTCCAGAATGAACCGATAGGTGGCACCTTAAATCGGCAACGGGAGGGGTTTCCCTACCATGTCTCCATCCCAGCGCAAATTACCCATGTTAACCTAACATGTACAATTCACGATGAGACAGAGAGTGGTATAAGTTGCCTTTTATTCAACATAATTCACGATCAAAATTCAGAAAAAAGGAAACTTGGGAAATCTCAACCAAATAAGGTGGGGAGAGCCCGAGTTGCTGTTGAGAAAGCTGCCTTGGGGACATAAGAGTTCATGGCATCATATCACCATGTGCTGAGTTTGCGGACGTCTTTGGGAAGTGCGCCGGCATGGGCGCAGGCCTGGACACCGCCCCTTCGGAGGCTCTGCAGTGTGAAGGCAGAAGCAATGGGATGTCTGTGGGCGAAAAGTGCAGTCTTGAGAGTCTGTGGTGTGATTCCCCAGCCATCCAGTGTGAGGAAAGCGGCAGGGTTTGGTCGTCTGGGGTTGGCAACAACATAGATTCTCCAGGCGTGGACCGGACAGCAGGCAGAGCCCGGTATTGGGTGTACCTTGATGGAGTAGGCATCAGCGGGCACCTGTTTGGTTTTTGTAGAACGTATGTGTATTCGTAGTGCCGGGCCATCTCAGGTGATATCTCGTCGGAGTAAGGTGTGATTGGAGGTGGAGGACCGAGAGACAAGAGGGTTGCTCTGTTGCAGCATGGTGAAGTACGCCAGTAGGGTCACCATGGAGAGCACCAGCCCTCCCAGCCCTCCCGCCTTGAAGTACCAGGCGACCGAGGAGACATGTGAGACAGTGATGGGCAGGGCCCTGGAGACCACGTGGGTGGAGGAACGTGCCACACCCCACTTCACCAGTTGAACAGGGTAGGTGTCAAAGGCTATGTGATGGCCGCCCATGAGTTTCATCCAGGTGTGGGCCCCACTTAAGTAGTTCAGCACTACTCCTGGTGATTGCAACATCATGTTGAGGTAGGCAGTGTAGTTCTTCACGTTCATCTGGGACAGTCTTCGTGGATAAAAGTTGTTATTCGCAGCGAACTGGGTGGATCTGTAAACTTGATGTAGCTTGTTCCTCCAGGATCTGACGGAGAGGCCAGCCAACAGCAGTGCGATGATTTGACGGTATCTTGAAGGAGGCGGACCTGAGAAGAGAGAGGCAAATTAATTAGCTTCCCAGGTCCGCACAGCATCATAGGCAAACCAAATGGGTCGACATGATGCGTATCGTGGACTTGGGTTAGGTTCTTGCAGATGCATAGTATGCAGGCTCGTATGTCTGCAGCACAGTCTGTGTAATATCTGCTCAAGGCATCCGCTAGCACAAGATCTCTTCCGGGCTTGTGGAGGATCTCAATCTCACAGCTGCGGTTTGCGGCAAACCGCCATACCTCTCTTGCACAGGCACAAAGTATCTGATCACGACCAGAACCTGATGATGATACTGCCTGGGACACTTCATTGTCCATGTGGATTACTATAGTGTAGTTGTGTGCATCGTCTAGGGCCAGGGCATTGAGGGCAACTACGAGGCTTATGGTCTCGAGTTGGTTGATGTTGTAGTTCTTCGATGTTATGTTCTCGGTGTATTCTTGTGAGAAGTAGTTGGTTGGTGAGTATGCTCCCCCCACCAGGGTGGAGCCACACTCGATGATTGATAGATGATTGATTGGTGGTTTCTTTACGCCGTGTCGACAGCATAGAATTTTTTCTTTTTTAATCAATCATTGCCTTTACATGTAAAGTAAAAGCATACAATCAATTATGTGTTAATAGACACTTATGAATTAATAAAAACTCACAATCATATAATTTGGGGTCAAGGTAATAAAATAGATGAAAGAATTAATTGTTAAAAATTATTTTAATGAACTATATGAGGTGGTACAGACCAGCTGTCCTCAAAAAGGCTAAAAAGGTCATGCATGCTGCTTGCAGTGTAAAATTGTTGGCGCAGTGCCATAAAATCGACACAGTTTAGTCAAATGTGCTTGACTGTCAGTGGGGACTGACATCCAATACATTCAGGGGGAGGGTCCCCCGTGAGCAGGAAAATGTGTGTTTGCCACGAGTGGCCAATATGGCAGCAGCTAACGACCACTTGGTCCAAATGAGACTGTGGTGGTTTTCCCACAGCCCGTTCAATTTCATGCAATTTGTTAACGTTTTCATCCCACTCGTTTTGTGATTTGGATTTGATATGGATGGCTATTAATTGTCTCAGATCAGAGGTATCAGAGATGGTTCAACATCATAGTTCAGAGCCTCCTTCGCAGCCCGATCATCTCGATCGTATCCCTGGATGCTGGCATGGCCAAGTGTCAAGTCGTATGCAGGAGTGCATAACACTTACATTATAGCTAAATGTGAAGTTATTTATAGATTTGGGCCTGCGTGTGGGCCTGCAATTTCCAATTGGTTCTTCTGCTGCTGTTCGACATGGTGGTGATGTAGAGTCTTTTATTTTCAGGCTTTCTGCTTAACCTGGTGGGGGTTGGGTCCAAGCAGCAAGTGAGCCGTGGTGCAGTGAACAGGCTCTAACATCACTGCTGGTATGGCCGAACCCGCTAGGTGGCAGTAGTGGAGGAAGTCTTTTTAGTGTCAGAGTTTTCTGATAGGTGGCGATGGTGAGGTTAGGCCCAGGTGGGTAGTTCCGATGAAGCCTGCTAGTCGGCAGCAGGACCAGATAGGTACAATGTTAGTGATTTCAGAATGAAACGATAGGTGGCAGTATTAGTCGGCAATGGGAGGGGTTTTCCCTACCACGTCTCTGTCCCCGCACACATTACCCATGTTAGCCTAACATGTACAATGCTGCATTACATATTATTTGTTTATAAAGGCCAGTGGGAAAACAGCCATTAATGGTTACATTGTTCTTAGAATTTCTATTATTATCAACAGGTTAATTTATGTTTGTGCACTATGTAGGGAAATTGTGAATAACAATTTTGTAATGTCATAAGGTCTTTGTTGATTATATGCAGCGTAAATTTCAATCACATACAATTAGTCTTGCTCATTCCTTGACCTATCCTGATAATGCCGAGCACCAGGCTAGTATCAATCTGAACTCGGGGATTCAAATCCCATGACTTACGAAAAGAGGTGGCAGCCGGTCAACTCATTCAGCCATCCCATCTGGTTACATAACTGGAATTGGGTTGAGCGCCACTCCAAGCCCTACATATTTTAAAGTCACTTTGATTCCATAAACACATGGTTCCTGATGACGAAAGTTTGTAAGGTTCTTCCCCTCCACCCAGCAAAAGAATAGGACTGCAATTATACTCACAACTAGTGATATAGTGATATAGTGATTTGTAGACAGGAAGTGTGAACACTTATTTGTCTCTCATTTTTGCTTGAGTGCAAGTAGTTAGCAACACAAGGAATAAATTAGTAGCATGTGGTGAATAAGTGGTCAAATTTCCCTATATCATCAGCCCATGCTTTTTCTAATCGGTTCTTGAATGAATTTATTGAGCCGGCATCTATAACATTTTGTGGGAGACTATTCCATATATTTATGATCCTGTTTGAGAAACTGTGTTGCCTTAATTTTGAAACGGCTCTGGGTTTTACTAGTTTGAGAGTATGGCCCCGGCTGCCTTCTCTTTTATTCAAGGTGAAAAATTGGTTCATATCTATTTTATCAAAACCTTTCATAATTTTAAATACTTCAATTATGTCACTTCTTTTCCTTCTGTAGGAAAGGGTAGGAAGTTTCAATTTCCTGAGCCTTTGTTCATAGGGTAAGTCCTTTATAACTGCAACTAGTTTCGTTGCACGTCTCTGAACCTTTTCGATCTCCAGAATATCTTTCCGAAAAATTGGGCTCCAAATTTGTGGACAGTATTCCAAAATTGGCCTAACAAGAGACTTTAATAGAATGAGAAAATTGTTCTTGTTGAGGCGATGGAAGGTTCTTTTAATTATTCCTACTCTCTGGTTAGCATTTGAGATGATAGTCCTCATGTGTTTCTGGAAGGAGAGTTGGGAGTCGAAGGTTACACCCAAGTCCTTTTCATAGCTATCTTGTTGCAGGACAGTGTTCTGCATAATATAGGCGTAATGAGGATTATTTTTCCCGTAATGAATAATTTTGCACTTCTTTTCATTGAAGGGCAATTGCCATTTCTCAGACCATTGTGAGAGTTTCAGAATATCCTCTTGTAAGAGATTTTTATCTCTTACGTCTTTTATTGCTCGAAAGACCTTTGTGTCATCCGCAAATATTTTTAGGTTTGATGAGACACTGCCTGGCAGGTCATTTATAAATATTATAAATAATATTGGTCCCAGCACACTTCCCTGAGGTATTCCTGAGGTGACATTCTTAAAGGAAGATTTTTTATTACCTACAACTACCCTTTGCTTTCTCTCAGACAGGAAGTCCTGTATCCATTCAGAAATTGATCCGGATATTCCCAGAGCTTTGACTTTGCTTAATAGTCTTTTGTGGGGCACACTATCAAAGGCTTTGGAGAAGTCCAGATAGACGGTGTCCCATGCCAGGCCATGATCCAGCCAGTCAGTCCAAATTTCCATCACTTCTAGTAGTTGTGACAGACAAGATTTTCCTCCAGTGAATCCGTGTTGGTCTGGAGATATCAATCCTAGTTTTTCCAAGTGTTCTACGACACAGTCTCGGATTATTCTTTCTAGCATTTTACAGCATAGGGAGGTTAAACTCACAGGTCTGTAATTTGATGCCAGGCGTTTTGGTCCCTTTTTATGCAGGGGTTTTACCTCAGCATCTTTCCATTGTTTGGGTATTTTCCGTTCAAATAGGCTTTTACGGAATAGAGATGTCAAAATAGGTCCAATTTGCTCAGAACACTCTTTGATGATTTTTGCATGGATCCCATCTGGCCCAGGTGCCTTGGAGACATTTAGTTTTTCAATTAATTTGTCAACTTTATCGTCTGTTATGTCAACGTCACTGATGAATTCTGTGACTCCTGAATCTGGAGAGGGTGGGATATTATTCGTATTTTCATTGGTAAACACACTGACGAAGAACTCATTGAGTAGTTCAGCTTTGCCTTCATCGTCTACGATTAGTTCGTCATCACTATTGGCTAGAGCTGGTATGCCATTGCCATTTTTTGATTTAAGTGAAGCATAACTCCAGAAATTTTTCGGGTTAATTTTAATGTCTTGGACAATTTTGTCCTCAAAAGTCTCTTTGTGTCCACTGACAATGTCATTTGCGGCATTCCTAGCGATAGTGTATTTTTCCCAATTTTCCAATGTCTTATTATTGAAGTAGACATTCCATGCTTTGTTTTTCAATTTTCTGGCAGTGGTAATATCCCTGGAGTACCAAGGAGGTTGTTTCCTGGTTGTGAATTTTCTTAGTGGTACGTGCCTTTTGATAGCACCTGATAGCACATTTTGAAACAGGTCCCAGCACTCTTGCACATTTTTCTCCTTAAATTTATTTAGCAAGTCATGGGACATGATATCCTTACTCATGGCAATGTAATCCCCTCTATAATATGAGTATCTTAGTGGGATGGTCTCATTTTCTGTTTTAACATCGATTTTAAAGGATATGACAGCATGGTCACTCTTTCCGATCGGGGCACCTATCCTGATGTTATCTATGAGATTATCCTTATTGGAAATGACCCAGTCCAAGGGATTTGGGGTCTCATTTCCTCGGAACCTGGTTGGTTCCTGAATAAATTGTTGCAGGAAACAGTCATTTAGGTGGTCGAAAATAATCCGCGCATAATGGTCATCACGGCAATGTAAGATGCCAGTGGCCCAGTCGATTTCTTTTAAGTTAAAATCCCCGACGATAACCAGGTTATCATGTTTCATTTCTCTTACCTCATTGACTAATTCTAGAAGAGCATTATTGTTTTGCTCATTGCTAGATGGGCTACGGTAAATACATCCTAAAATGGTTATGACTCCTTCAGTAAGAATTTCGCACCAAATTGATTCGTCAAAAACTGTTTTTGGTGTGAAATGAGTTGCTATCAAATGATTTGCAACGTACATTATCGTACCTTATCGTGTGCAATAAATACAGAACAACTGGACAGATTGTCTAGGCTCTGCTTGCTATCTGGAGCTGCTCTGATCTCTTTAAGCTGCTGTAAGTACCTTATTTTGCCTTTTGTATTAGCTGATTTTTTTAGGTGGGTGAGAGTGAAAATCGGAAGATTTTCACATGTAATCGTAATATCGGAAGAGAGTGGCCAAAATTGGAAATCTTCCTACAAAATCGGAGCAGTTGCCATCCGTGCATGCCATGCAAATTTTTTTAACAGCAAACGAGCACTGGAGAAACCCGCTTACTCTCGCACTTGGACCCACTGAATGGTGGAGGGCAATGGCAGAAGGCAGGAGTTCTGGGTATCGGATTCCCGTTGATGTCCGTTTTCATTTCGACGTAGCAAGTTCCACCATTCATACAACTTAGCTGCTCACTGAAGGTGCACTCTGCAAGCAGAACAAAAAATATAAATGAATATTGAGTGCAACATTTAGCCACTGTCATCGGCGGCTGGTAGTCGGCCTACTCTCTTTAAAGGTTTTAGTTTAAAGTTTGCATAGTCGGATAGTTTTGACTTGCTGTAATTTTTCTGAGATACATATATTAAATTGATGGCTATAATCCACCTTACTTTAGTTTGAAGTAACTTTTATTTTAAGTAGCTATCATTTGAGATATTTGAAGTGAATTAGTTTTGGCAAGCCCACCAAAACTCTGACACCATAAGCATAAGCTCAAGCAGTAACAGGTTTGGATTAACTTGACCCACTATGCCCTTCTATATGGCAATAAATATTTAATAAGTACATCAATATCTAAGTTAGATATGCAGAATAAAATCTAGATAATTGTTTTGGTTTAAAAAAGTTGATGCTCCACCAGACTATGCAGCTTTAATGAAATACACAACAACTTGTTACTGCCGAAGTCTATTTTTTTAACTAAAGCAAGGTAGATTATAACGATCAAACAAATTCAGAAAACGACAGAAAGTCAAAGCAATCGGACTATGCAACTTTGACATGAGAACTGGATGCAGTGACGCAGTGAAGATCTCCAGATAATTCTATTTGTTATCTAATATATACTATTAATTAAGAGCGGCTAACATGTCCAAGGCCTATTATAGCTGTATCCTATTGATTGATTGATATACATATATATATATTTATATATGTAAGCAAAAAAACATATATGTGCGATCTAATTCAATATGTGAATATAAACAACTGACTGCTCTCTCTCTCCCATTATTTAAGTCTATGTATGCAGAGCCACAAATAAAGCTAAAATTTGAAAACAAATTTGGGCCACCGAATAAAAGTGAAACACAGGCATGGAAAGTGTCTAAAGCAACCGGTAGTGGTGTCAGTGTCGGGGTTTGGCTGCAGAAACTAGTGGGTAGCCTGCATACATATTCATGATGCGGTAAAAACATGCTGTTAGACATAAATAATGGGAGGAAGAGGAACAAGTTATTTATATTCGCATATTGAATTAGACAACACACACACATATATACATATATATATACATATATATATATACATATATACATACATAAACATATATATACATATATATACATAAATATATATATACATATATATAATGGGAAAATCAATGATATTCCAAGAAAAAATACAATTATATTCTGAAGACAATAAATGGAAATAAAACTAATAACACATTTATTGCACATAAAAATAATCATGCCAAACAAGAAAAACCACGCTTGTTCATCTCGTATCGCTACCTCAATTTTACATTCCAGCAAACCCTCTTTATAATAGCAGTTCTGGAGAAAAATAGGAATAAAGAGAAATCCCACAGGCAACATACTTCTGAATTAATTAAAAACTCCATAGCCAATATAGGGCCTACATGCAGCTTCATTCTGGCTATATCCAACATACTTCTGAATTCATTAATAACAACGTAGCCAATACAGGGCATACATGCAGCTAGTTTGAGGCTCATTCTGGCTCTATCCAACATACTTCTGAATTAATTAATAACTCCATAGCCAATACAGGGCCTACATGCAGCTAGATTGAGGCTCATTTTGGCTATATCCAACATACTGCTGAATTAATTAATAACAACATAGCCAATATAGCACCCACATGCACCTAGATTGAGGCTCATTTTGGTTCTATCCGACATACTTTTGAATTAATTAATAACTCCGTAGCCAATATAGGGCCTGCATGCAGCTAGATTGAGGCTCACTCTGGCTATATCCAACATACTTCTGAATTAATTAATAACTGCATAGCCAATATAGGGCATACATGCAGCTACATTGAGGCTGATTCTGGCTATATCCAACATACTTCTGAATTAATTAATAACTCCTTAACCAATAGAGGGCCTACATGCAGCTAGATTGAGGTTCATTCTGGCTATATCCAACATACTTCTGAATTAATTAATAACTCCATAGCCAACATACTGCTGAATTAATTAATAACAACATAGCCAAAATAGCACCCACATGCACCTAGATTGAGGCTCATTCTGGTTCTATCCGACATACTTTTGAATTAATTAATAACTCCGTAGCCAATATAGGGCCTGCATCCAGCTAGATTGAGGCTCACTCTGGCTATATCCAACATACTTCTGAATTAATTAATAACTGCATAGCCAATATAGGGCATACATGCAGCTACATTGAGGCGGATTCTGGCTATATCCAACATACTTCTGAATTAATTATTAACTCCTTAACCAATAGAGGGCCTACATGCAGCTAGATAGAGGCTTATTCTGGCTATATCCAACATACTTCTGAATTAATTAATAACTCCATAGCCAATATAGGGCCTACATGCAGCTAGATTGAGGCTCATTCTGGCTCTATCAAACATACGTCTGAATTAATTAATAACTCCATAGCCAATATAGGGCCTACATGCAGCTAGATTGAGGTTCATTCTGGCTCTATCCAGCATACTTCTGAATTAATTAATAACTACATAGCCATTATAGGGCCTACATGCAGCTAGATTGAGGTTCATTCTGGCTATATCCAACATACTTCTGAATTAATTAATAACTCCATAGCCAATATAGGGCCTACATGCAGCTAGATTGAGGCTCATTCTGGCTATATCCAACATACTTCTGAATTAAATAATAACTGCATGGCCAATATAGGGCCTACATGCAGCTAGATTGAGGCTCATTCTGGCTCTATCCAACATACTTCTGAACTAATTAATAACTCCATGGTCAATATAGGCCCGACTTGGAGCTAGATTGAGGCTCATTCTGGCTATATCCAACATACTTCTGAATTAATTAATAACTCCATGGCCAATATAGGGCCTACATGCAGCTAGATTGCGGCTCATTCTGGCTATATCCAACATACGTCTAAATTAATTAATAACTCCATAGCCAATATAGCACCTCCATGCACCTAGATTGAGGCTAATTCTGGCTATATCCAACATACTTCTGAATTAATTATTAACTCCATAGCCAATATAGCGCCTACATGCACCTAGATTGAGGCTCATTCTGGCTATATCCAACATACTTCTGAATTAATTAATAACTCTGTAGCCAATATAGGCCCTACATGCAGCTAGCTTGAGGCTCATTCTGGCTATATCCAACATACTTCAGAATTAATTAATAACTCCATGGCCAATATAAGGCCTACATGCACCTAGATTGAGGCTCAGTCTGGCTCTATCAAACGTACTTATGAATTAATTAATAACTCCATAGCCAACATATGGCCTACATGCAGCTAGATTGAAGCTCATCCTGGCTATATTCAACATACTTCTGAATTAATTAATAACTCCATGGCCAATATAGGGCCTACATGCAGCAAGATTGAGGCTCATTCTGGCTATATCCAACATACTTCTGAATTAATTAATAAGTCCATTGCCAATATAGGGCCTACATGCACCTAGATTCAGGCTCATTTTGGCTATATCCAACATACTTCTGAATTAATCGATAACTCCATAGCCAATATAGGGCCTACTTGCAGCTAGATTGAGGCTCATTCTGGCTATATCCAACACACTTCTGAATTAATTAACAACTCCATAGCCAATATAGGGCCTACATGCATCCAGATTCAGGCTCATTCTGGTTCTATCCGACATACTTCTGAATTAATTAATGACTCCATAGCCAATATAGGGCCTACATGCAGCTAGATTGAGGCTCATTCTGGCTATATCCACCATACTTCTGAATTAATTAATAACTACATAGCCAATATAGGGCCTACATGCAGCTAGATTGAGGCTCATTCTGGCTCTATCCAGCATACTTCTGAATTAATTAATAACTCCATGGCCAATATAGGGCTTACATGCAGCTAGATTGAGGCTCATTATGGCTCTATCCAACATACTTCTGAATTAATTAATAACTCGATAGCCAATATAGGGCCTACCCACAGCTAAATTGAGGCTCATTCTGGCTCTATCCAACATACTTCCGAGTTAATTAATAACTCCATGGCCAATATAGGGCCTACATGCACCTAGATTGAGGTTCATTCTGGCTATATCCAACATACTTCTGAATTAATTAATAACTCCATAGCCAATACAGGGCCTACATGCAGCTAGATTGAGGCTCATTCTGGCTCTATCAAACATACTTCTGAATTAATTAATAACTCCATGGCCAATATAGCGCCTACATGCACCTAGATTGAGGCTCATTCTGGCTCTATCAAACATACTTTTTAATTAATTAATACATCCATAGCCAATATAGGGCCTACATGCAGCTAGATTGAAGCTCATCCTGGCTATATCCAACACACCTTTGAATTCGCAATAGGTCCCTGCATATCTGCTACGGCAGGTGCACCAGAATTCTCCATTCTCATGGCACTGTCCGGCATTTTTACACGGAGCTGCATCACACGTAGCTGAAAAGAGAGGAGATGTGATCGCATGAGAGTGATGTAATAGTAGCGACATGGTACAAGTTATACCGGAAGCAATGGCAGAATCGGCTTCCCGGTCGAGTCCTAGCCTGACATTTTGCATTACTAGGATATGGCAAGGACTCGTTAGCTCAGTGTCAGGATAATGTGACTGAGTGTGATATCGGGTCGTGGTGCTGGCGGCCTGATTTCTCAGTGGGGCAGCACTATAAAGTGGCCAGGAGTGCATCCTGTCACAAGTCAGTACCCGTCCTGAAATCACCTTAGATGTTGCAAGGACATAAATTTCCAACAACCAAATGTTATTTGAATGTGTTGTGCAGGTTAAGATGGTGTTCTGAATGTGTGTTTGATGTCCATCTTATATGAGTGATATTAACATGTTGATCAATTTCTATAAGATCAAAATCAAAAAGTGAAATAGCCTTATTTTTCAACTCTGACTTATGCACAATATGTAAACCTTCACATGATCACTGATTCTGTTATTATTTGGAATGTTTTCGGCTATTAATTTGGAAGGCTTTCACTTTTGGCTTCCATGTCACATTAGACTTCCCAGTTTCAGAGAGTGACCATAATACATTCAGCGGCATGACATCATTTCCTGTATTGCGATATTAGCTCACGCATGGCACTCCGGGGCCTTTAATTTACCACCTCCAATCTGCCAAGGTTGGCCCATAATTTCCAAATTGTGGTTGATCCGGCGGGGGAAGCCCAAGACGCTCCTCTTCCCGCGCACGCGCTCCTCCCCCCCCTTCTCCCCTCTGACCTGCATTCGGGCTCCAGCAACACACCAAGCTTGTTCTTTTAGTGGCACCCGTCTCCACCCACTCACTCCTAGGATCCTTAGCATCGCAGGAGAGAAATTAAAAAAGGCACCCACGTTAAATAGCATGCAGAGAACTCGACACACCACAGTGCAGAGAGGAAGGCCGGCGAAGCGCGCCACACGGAGGCCGCCAACTTCCCCGTGAGTCGATCAGAGTGACTTGGATGGCTCGCAAGATGGCGGCGCATCCTGGCAGCCGCCCACGCCACCCACAATGCCGGCGAGACAGTCTGCCCGCCCCAAGAAGCCCTCAGCAAAGGCCAAGCAGGCAGACGGTATGTTGAGGATGCAGGCTTCGATCGACGCGATCGAGAAGCGCTGGTCGGAGTTGGAGAAGCGCGCAGCAAGCCAGAGACAGGAGATGGCGGTGCAGAGCAGGGTGCTCGCGGAAGCCACCGCCGCCCTGACCGCCGCCACCGCGAAGGCGGGCCGGGAGGAACGCGACCGTTCCCCCTCGCTTCCCCGGATCCCCCCGCGCCGCTCCAGGGTCGGCTCGCCCCGAACGCTCCGTCGGAGCAGGGCAAGAACACTGTCTCCAGTCTCTCCAAGCCCCGCCCCTGCAGCAAGACTGGAGCGAGCCACGGCACAAAGCTGCGACGGAGGGTACAGGAGCCCGTTGAGCGACTGGTCGTCCCCCTATCCGCCCCCCCGCCCGCGCAGCATACGCCACCGCGAAGACGGCACGGCCCGCTGCCCCCGCGCCTCCGAGCACCGACAACACGACCAGGATGCATATGGCAGGCACGCCCGGTCGTCGGCCCTGGAAGCCTTATCACGCCACCAGGAGATGGTGGCGCAAGACAATTGCTTGCTTCCCTGGCTGGTTGTACGTCGATACTCCGAGGAAATCTTCACCCGGATCGCGGCCGGCCGGCTCCCAGACGGCTGGCGGGACTCGGCTGCCGTCAACGCCATGAGGGTGGAAATAATCGCCATGGCGAGCCACCTCGCCTCCGCCCCGGCCGCCTCAAGCGACTCCCAGCCGGGAAAAAAGCAGCACCAGAAGGCCAGCCAGGACTCACGCACACAGTATGACAAGTCGAGTATAGGAGCTCCTTGCCAGGCGTGGAATAAGGACCCCCAAATGTGCTATAAAGCCACCAAAGGAGAGCCCCACGGTACGGGGGCGCAGAGGGTCGCACACGTCTGCGGCTACTGCGCGAACGTAAGGAAAATTGTGACCAACCACTCGGAGCCATCCTGCTACTCCAAAAAGGTGAGGGACAAACCCGGTAAGAGAACACTCAGATTTTTAGGCCCCCGGCCGACAGTGACGCCACCGCGACCCTGCCGCCCCAGGAAATCCGTCATGACGTCACGACCTCCGCTGGCCCCCACCCCGGCCGCCCGTTAGCCTTTATGGCACTGGGCACGCTGGAACCAGCGCGCCGCCGTCGGGGGGGTTCTCCCGCGGAACCCCCGAATGACGTCACTGGCCCCGCTGGTGCCGAGCGAGCCGGCGTAAACAACTGCGCGCCCCCAGGATCGCCGGAACAAGCGAGGGCTCCCTGGCCAAGCACTGAGACTCACACAGCCCCGCCCAATCCCAGCTGTGGGAGCTTCTCGGAGTACGCACACGCCGCCCGGATCACCTTGACACCGACCACAACAACCTCCGCCGCCTGCGGGATATGCGATGTGACCGAGGCGGCTCACCGTGTCGGCCCGAGAGATGCAGATCAGAGCGAACTGGTGGATCAGGTGCTCGACCACACCCTGCAGCACTCATGGACCCCCGCGGCCGCCTGCGGCCCCTCCTCGGCCGAATACAAAGAGACCTTAGATGGCTTTTGGCCCCTCCTCTCGGGGGAGGGCTGGGCTAGGTACCCCGGCTACGCGGCAGCCTACGCCGCCGCCCGGGCATCGGCCCTTCCTAACTTCTTGGCCGCCCGAGTCCCGGTCGACTCGGACCTGAACATTGATGCTGGGGCGAAATGCTATGCGGGCACACGGACACCTCCCTAGCAGACCACCTGGAGTTCGGGTTCCCGGCGAATTACACCGCGGCCGGGCTGCCCACGCCGACCTTCCATAACCACCGCGAGGACCCGGCCTACGCCCATCATGTCACGGCGTACGCGGAGTAGGAGCTCCGACGAGGCACCCTGCTCGGACCCTTTGAGGTTCCCCCCTTCTCGCCGTGGGAGCAATGTAGCCCAATTATGACCCGGCCTAAGTCGACCCCCGGGAAGCGCCGGATAATAGTCGACCTCTCCTTCCCCCTGGGTCAAAGCGTGAACTCGGGCATCCGCCGGAAGGAGTACCTGGGCCGCCGTCATCATAATACCCTTCCTGCGGTCTCGGACATCGGCAGGCGCATGACGCTACAGGCAGCTGAGGGCGGACCCCCTATCCGTCCCACTGTTCGGCATCACCGTCAACGACAAGCTCTACCTCGACATAGTCCTCCCCTTCGGCTGCCGCACGTCAGGCGTGGCCTGCGTACGCGTGACCGGGGCCATCTCTTGGATGCTCCGAGAGCGCGGATTCTTCAGCCTGGTTTATGTCGACGATTTTGTCGGGTGTGAGGCCTCTTACCTGGACGCGATGCGTGCCTTCGACGCACTGCGTGACATCTGCGCTTGACTCGGACCAGTGCTGCCCCCCCGCCGTCCGCTTGGTTTGGCTGGGCATACAACTCGACACAGAAGCCATGGTGTTCCGCATCCCCGATGGCAAGCTCGGCGAGGTCCTGGCGGACTGTGAGCTCTGGATGGCCCGCCCCACCCTGATGAGGAAGGCCCTCCAGAAGCTCGTCGGACGACTAGCGCACATCAGCACATGCATGCCTTCTGCCCGGAAGCTTATGTGCAGGATCCTCGCCAGCCTATGTGCCTCCCCCCTCTCATGGCGAGCCGACGTCGACCCCGATCTACGGCGCGATGTCCAGTGGTTTTGCGACTACGCGAAGAGAGGGAACGGTGTCTTTCTCCTGCCGCCCCTCTCCCGCCCCCGCTGGGTCATCGAAGGTGACTCATGCATGACCGGCGGGGGCGCTTTCTCCCGAGACTTCTGCTACTCGGAGGCCTACAGCGACACCATGACCGCGGCCTTCCCCACGATCCACAAGCTCGAGGCCATCAACCTGGTGATGGCAGTGAAGACACTCAGACCCCCTACCCTGGGCGGCTGCGAGCTCATGGTGAACACGGACAACGCGGCCTCGGCCCTCGCCCTCGAGTCTGGCCGTGCCTCCGACCCAACCCTCGGCGCGTGCGCCCGAGAGCTCTGGCTGGTGGCGGCCCTGGGGTCGTTCACAATCGTCGTCCACCACAAGCCGGGCGTCGAGCTGGTACTGGCGGATGCCCTCAGCCGGGCCCATTCTTCCTGGGCCGCCCTCCAAATAGTGCGGGATCATTGTCGGGAGCTCGGTCTGGGTCGAATAAGAGTCTCGCACTCTCCGGAGCTGCTCTCTAACCGTGTTTAACGCTCTCTTCCTCCCGAGATTACGATCCTCGAGAGCACGCCCACCTCATGACCATGCATGCGGCCGCCCTCGCCCCCGGGACATGGCGGAACCGAACGGTACCTCGGCGGTACCTCGAATTTATGCTGGAGCGGGGTGTCGACCACCTCGCCCCTCCCCTACGACGTGGGCCAGTTCATCGCCCAACTTCACGGCGAGCTGCCCTCCCCCGCCTCGGTCTCCAATGTGATCTGGAGAAGCGCGCAGCAAGCCAGATCTCAGGCGCATGCGCCTGGCTCCGCGAGGCAGGCGGCGACCCCGCCCCCTTTGACACCCCCTTTGTGGCCGGGGCGAAGAAAGGCTCTTCGCCGCCCCGATCAAGAGGGCCCTCGCCATCACCCCTGCCATGATGCCCATCATCTACAACCACATGAGGTCCCTCGGCCACCCTGGGGTTGCCCCCTGGGCCACGGTCGTCCTGGCCTACTTCACGTTCCTAAGGCAATCCAACCTCCTCTCGCCCTCCCACGCCCCATGGGGCGGTCGGCACACCCTCCACCGCGATGACGTCCGGCGCGCCCCGGGGGGGCCTCAGGGTCATGATGTCCTCCTCCAAGACCATCCGCTCCGCCACTCAAGCGGTCTCCCTGTACGTGCCCGCCTCCCTGGATCACCCCTGTGTCTGGTCCGGGTCTGGGACCGTGCGGTCGCCCTCCTCCCGGCCTCGGGGGACGCGCCGGCGTTCCTCGCCCGGAAGAACACGCCCTCACGCCACACGAGGTCACGCCCCGGATCCGCGCCGCCTTCGAGGCGGCCGGGATCCCTGACACCACAAGATACACCCTGCATGGCTTGCGCCGGGGCGCGGCCCAGGCCTGCTCTTCCAGGGGCGTCGATTTGTCGGCCATAATGGCCAAGGGGACCTGGGAGTCGGATGCCGTCCACGCCTACATGCCCAGGCAGGTGACGGCGGTCGCCCCGAGAGCCTTAGCCTTGTGTTTTGGCTCGGCTCCCGGGCCTACCTCCTCAGGCTCCTCAGACATTGATCAGGTTGATTAAGTGACATTTTACCTCGACTCAGATTGTTAAACCCTTTACTTGTACCACCCTGTTTATCCGAAATAAAACCCTTCCCTTTTCCTCCCACGCCTGTCTCGGTCTTCCTCTGTCCGGATCGGCCCATAATTTCCGAATTGTGGTTGATCCGGCGGGGGAAGTCCGGGACGCCCCTGTTCCCGTGCACGCGCTCCTCCCCCCCCCTTCTCCCCTCTGACCTGCATTCGGGCTCCAGCAAGACACCAAGCTTGTTCTTCCACACCCACCCACCCTCTTTTTAACTGCCACTACGTGGGGGTCGGCTCCCGGGCCTACCTCCTCAGGCTCCCAGGTCCCCCATACACCCTCCTCAGACATTGATCAGATTGATTAAGTGACATTTTACCTTGACTCAGATTGTTAAACCCTTTACTTGTACCACCCTGTTTATCCGAAATAAAACGCTTCCCTTTTCCTCCCACGCCTGTCTCGGTCTTCCTCTGTCCGGATCGATCTAGAACTCCCTTATATTTCCCCATATTCCAAAGCCCCCCATTGCCTGGACCATCCTATGTGGGGTTGTGCCTAGTTTTGAAAGTTCATGATCGTTGAAGTTTGATAACCTTTCTACCCAGTTGTTGTTATCAAGGGGCCAGATGGTAAATTTGGCTGACTTCACTCACGTGTGGTGCAATCCTCTGCTCTCCAGCCGAGTGGACAGAGACACCTGGTGCCTGTTCGGCTCGAATTGTCGCGGTGGCAGTACCCGCCATTCTGACAGACGGCGGCGCAGGTGGCATTAGGGTGGACGGCAGGCTGTACTGAAAACAGAGATGACACAGCTTTCACACAGTTACACAAATCAACGATTCAACATTTACTTATGTTCATTCTCATTCTAGGTATATGTTTTTATTATAAATAATCGAAGTTGTTTGTTGGTGAGGGCTTACATCCGACAAGCAACATCTAAGGTCATATCAGGATGGACACCGACGTATGACAGTCCACACTCATGGTGATTTTATAGTGCTGCCTCACTGGGAACCCATACCACCGGCACGATGAATCACCACTCAGTCACATTATCCTGATACTGAGCTAATCAGTCCTTACCCTATCCTATTAGTGCCGAGCGTAAGACTTGGTAGTCACAAGTATCACTTTTGTAAGTCAACGGTTTGACTCAGCCGGGGTTCAAACCCACGACTTCCCACGCGGGAAGCCTGGCAGTGCTCTTACTCTTAGCGATTTGGCCATCCCGTCCGAGCATAAATTGAAAGACAAAGCATTTGACCTACAATTAAACATGCACACTAGACCAAATTGATGGGCAGAGTCAGTTTAAATCGGATACTGCAACATCTACCAATATGTACGATCTTGTCTTTAGATTTTCATTAGACATGCCCCAGAACTATTGTCCTATTCACTGTGTGACTAAAGCTTGTTTTATTTAGCGACAGCTCTAGAAGACCTTGGTATTTATCATCGTATTTTGCAAATGGATCCACTAAGAAGGATCGATCCGATGACCGACAGCTTCACAGGTGGACACTCTACCGTCTGAGATATGTCCCACTCCCTTGACTAAATTCGAATGACTTCGCACGGTACTAGTGTCATGCAGCACACAGTCAGGTTCTCCAGTGTGTCATGTACAACAACACACAAAAAGATGGGTGGGTGTATCGTGAGATGCTTTTATTAAGCTTACATAGTCCGATGGTTTTGAGTTTTTGTCATTTCCTCAGATAAATATATTAGGTTGATCTTTATAATCTACCTGAAGTGCAAACATACACAATTAATTTCGGCATGCTTGTCAAAATTCGGACTCCATAGGCTTCAACAGAAACAGGTTCTTTTAACTTGACTTAGTGTGTCCTATACATCAACCAATGCTAAATAAGTGCAGCATTATCAAGTTGGATTATGTAGACTCAAATGTAGATAAGTGTTTTGGTTTTGAAGTCGGATTATGCCACTTTAATCACCCAGACCTAACACTTCTGCCTACTAATGACTTCCAAGATGGTGGTTAAAACCACATTGTCCGAGTCGGGGTTCAAATCTGTTCGAGTCAAACCAATGACTTACAAAATTGATACTTGTCGCTACCTAGCCTGATGTTGGCATTACTAGGATTGGGAAAGGACTGGTTAGCTCAGTGTCAGGATAATGTGACTGAGTGGGAAATCAGGTCACAGTGATGGCGGCTCATCTCCCAGTGGGACAACACAATAAATATTGTCATGAGTGCGCCCTGACACAAGTCCATACCCGTCCTGATATGACCTCAGATGCTGCTAGTATTTAAAACCCCAACACACGAACCTATTTAGCATATGATATATATACACCTTTCTATAATATACTGTATTGCACAATACTATGCTACTTTTTTTTCTTCTGATGACAATTCTATTGACTTCATGCAGTTTCTCGCAGATAACTTAAAGATACCTTTGTGAATTAGAACTCGAACAACATTTTCGTTCGAATCAAGAAGACAACTTTCTACTTACGGTGTGGGTTGATGATTGCATTTTGTGCAAACACTGCAGGGCAGGACATTGCCGCTACCAACAGGATTGCCACAGTCTGCACGAACTCCATTCTGCAAGCGAAGCAAAACTTCACATGACCACCATGTCGCAATAAAGAATATACCTTTCCTGCAGAGCATGCGCGGTGAGCTGCTCCCCCCAAACATTTGTTCTTCGCATTGCTGTCAGAGGAAGTGCTTGTGGTGGAAATAATCTATTAGACCTTTTCCACAGAGCAGAGCGAATTTTTAACATGATACAAAAAGACCATATTTTAGATCCTTCATGTCAAGCATATTTCACAAAGGATGAGGAGAGGTAATTGTACTGTCACATTACGACGTTTCTCGCCAATGCGCAGCAATGTTTGTGATTTTTTGCCGCAACGTCAGGATACGTCAGAAAGCGTTACGTGCGCATTAGGCGCACGTTGGTATTCATTGATGAACGGCGACTTTTGGTGAGGGTCGGCGGCGCACGTCAGGGGATCGGCAAAGTTTTGTGCTTGCACAAAACTTTTGATGTGCGACGACGCACGGGTGTCTACATAATAGATATGTTACACGCGCTAGAATAATGTTATGCGAACGTTATACACACGCCGTGCGCAAGTGAGGGTCGTTCCCACACGTTGCACCAAACTGTCGCTTTGTTTGTTTGTTGTTGTTTTACATCCTACCAACATCTAAGGTCATATCAGGACGGTACGCCAAACTATTTTTTTTTTTCTCACAACATCGGCCGCATGCTACCAATATGTTGCACTGACGCCGAAAAGTTTTACGTGTCTCAACGATTAAAAGTGATTTTGCGCGTTGGCGGTGCGCCGGCGAGAAGCGTCATAATGTGACAGCACCATAAAGTAGGATGAAGTTTTATTCAGTTGTTGGGAAATGATATCATACCAATGTCAAGTGTGAGGTGGTGTGTTCGATGCTGAGGGGTGAAGGGTTTATAGTTCTTGGGGCCACGACTGCTCAATCCTAGTTGTCCATAGGTTCGTCTGTGGTGTGGTGGGTGGGCAAAATTGGGGCCATCTTCGACCCGTTCAGGTTCAAGCTTGGATGGCAAGTGGCGGGGTGTGCTGGTCAGTCATTGGTCAGACGCCATTCCCTTTCTGTGTCTATAAGATGGCACCACAGGCAGTGTTTGATGGTTGCTTTATGGGAGCAGTAGGCCGTCGGTCCGGGCAGCGGGCGCGCATCCGTTGGTATAGTTAGCGCAAGGTGGCGCCACCATAGGGGACAAGATTAAGTGTATGGGAGTGGTTTGTCATCGGCCCCCGCCCCGTGAATGCTTCATGTTTCATATAACAAACAATTAACATACTTCTGAATTATTTAATGCACTATTCACTATGCACTATCTTAGAATATGGAGCTGCCATGCTCTGTACCTATTACTGTCATGCTATGGACCTATTACTCAACCGGCATCCAAGAAAATATAGTATATCAGTTGATTTGATGTCAGATTATGTGCACATTATTCAAAGTATTGTCTTGGAACATGTGGTCATGCTGCATCCCACTAGTGTGTCAGCTGGTTGGCTGGCAAACTATGTGCCCACTACCTAAGACAGAGATTGCTTACACTGCATTGTACTGCTCTTGAAAACTGTTCATTGAGTGGCTATTATCTCCAGACTTCAGAGATACATTTGGTCTGGTCCATCCATTTTCTACCGACCCACTACCCACTACCCAATCCAATGAATGCCTGTTAGAATCAATGGCAAAGAAGATATCAGGCCCCCACCATTCTGTCTGCTAGCACTAAACTGATAGACATGCTCAAACAATGACATATTAACAGTTTACACTATAATTGAAGAGAGACACGCAAAGCTCAGACTGATTCTCCAGCTTGGAATTGTCTGATTAGTGTTAACCTTAAAGCATTAATTAATACTAATACAGCAATAGGATGGCCAATCTAGCTACTAGATTGGTATTTTCCACACTCCTATGTGAGACTGGATGGCTGTGGTTTGGGGAAACTGGATCTATTTTAAAACAGTGGTTGACTGGAAACCTAATTAATTCCTGTAAACTTATATTTGTTGGGGCATTGGGGGTGCTGGGACATAGGGGTTGAGAACTGTGCTGAGGGAAATTGTAGGATAAACAAAACAGGTGATGTCAGGAAGGCAAGCTTCCTCTAAGCGATTTAAAGGGCCTCCCTGGATTTAAGATTGGCCACCTGAATGTACTCAGTTTAACCCATAAGATAGAACAACTAAGACTAGACTTACCAAGATCAGGGTTTGATATATTCACAATATCTGAGACATGGCTCAATAAATCTGTGCAGACAAAGTTAACATCAATCCCTAATTACCGGTTTCTCAGAGCTGATAGGAAGACAAAAGTACAAAGTGGTCAGGTCAAGAATGGTGGAGGTTTAGGGATCTATTGCAGGACTGACCTGCACATGGATGCAGACAAGTATGTGGAACAAAATTGCTCTAATCCAAACATTGAACTCCAATGGGCTGTCATAACTAGAGCCTACACGAAAAGAATATTAATAGATAACATCTACAGACCTCCAAATGGAAACATAAATGAAGCAATAGAGCAAATACGCATGTCAATGAATCAGATCCCAGACATTAACAAGTATGAAGTGCTCCTAATTGGTGATTTTAACATTGACTACAGCACTCAGAGTCACCCACCTGCAGGCTATATGAAACAATTTGCAGCAGAACATGAACTCCAGCAAGTAATTAAAGAACCAACTAGAGTAACAAGGACCACACACAAAACAATAGGCCTTGCTTTCACTAATATCAAGTACTGTACAAAATCGGGTGTATTGAACTACAATATAAGCGACCATAAACCAATATATATAATAAAGAAAAAGCCCAGAAATGACAAAAGAACCACCATCTACTGGGGCTGCACCTACAGGAATTGTAACTTCAATGATCTAGCAGCCACTTTGAGGGAAAACAATACAGCAGAAATAGTATCAGAGGAAGATTCAAACAAATGCTGGGACATGCTACAAGAAATGATTGTCAATGCTGCAAGCAAACACTGTCCCCTGGTTAGACTTGACATAAGAAACAAAACAGCTGGTTATTTGAACAATGAACTGCTAGAATTACAACAGGACAGAGAATATTTCATTCGGAAATCAGATATAACAAGAGACCCTGGGGATCAATTCATAGCTGAATCTATGGTCAGGAAGGCCAGAAACGAGGTGCGAAAAGCCAAGTCTAGGCACTGTTTAGACCAGATAAATAAGTATAAGCAAAATCCAAAGAGATTCTGGCATAAGCTGCAACAAATTAACCCGGAAGCAAAATCCATTATCAGCAACCTCAGTAATGAGGACAACTGGGAGAGAATACTAGAGAGCCTCCTGGCAGAAGAGATTAACAACTACTTCATTGATGTAGGTGAGAATCTTGCCAGAAAGTTGGACCAGGCTGTAAATAGTCAGGACACCTACACGGTCACCACCAATGATCAGATGTATGATTTGACTGAGATAACACAGGAGCAAATGCTCAGAAAGGTCAATGCTGCATCAGCATATAAGTCATCTGGCATTAAAGACATCAGCTCAGCCCTAATGAAGATTTCAATTACTGCACTTATAAATGAATTCACTCACCTGTATAACCTCGTGATCAACACTGGTATTTTTCTGGAAAGCTGGAAACTAGCTACAGTTTCACCCATCCCAAAGACCAATAACTGTGATATATGCGTAATAGAAGTCTAGACACATCTGTAGCTATGCTAATAAGATGACATCGTGGAAAGTTTAGCTGGTGGTTCAGTATCCAGAAGTCAAAGTGTTCAGACGTTGTACTTTCACAATAACCCAAGATACTGTAGTGAGCTGCGCCCAATATCTATTCCCCTCTTCCTGGCAAAATCATAGAACAAATAATACATGATGAGATAAAAACATTTATAGAGTCTTCCAATTACCTAACCACCCAACAAAATGGATTTTGAAAAGACAGATCAACAACTAGGGCATTGGCCTCTCTTATGGATGAGTTATTGACTAACATGGACAAAGGTGAACTTACAATTGCAGTATACCTCAACTTCAAAACAGCTTTCGATACAATTGACCATAGAATACTATTGCAAAAAATCCAGAAAGCAGGACTGGGGAAGAAAACCTGTACATTCATGGCCAACTACTTAACTAACAGGAAACAATGCACAAAACTTAATGACTCTGAGTCAACCATCAGGACTATTAAAACTGGAGTTCCGCCGGGTTCAACCCTGGGCCCCCTTCTGTTTTTAATCTTTATAAATGATTTAGCCCAAGTATCAGAGGATGCAACATTCACATTATTTGCAGACGATGCAGCACTCACAGTACACAATAAAGATTGCCAAATAGCAAAAAAGTTTGATCATTTTGATTACACAGTACAGGCTGAGTGAGCCATCTTGGTATTATAGGGTCTTTGTAAACATAGACACTAATAAAGTCTGTACTAGACTACTAAATGACTGAAATGTACAATCCTCCAAGCATTGTTTATCCCATTATTACTAACAACCTACTTACTCAAACTACTTCATGTAGTCAAAAAACACACCCGAGGTATTAACCTTTTAAGCATAACCCTACAAGCTAACCACACTCTATCTAACAGAATAAACAAACCATTCCACTAACACTCCATCTCAAAATGTTAACTCCAACAACATGATAGTTTTGCAATTCACAACATAGTAGGCATACAAACCTATGAAGGGAAACTATGTACCTAACCACTCCGTAATGTAAAGGTCTAATCAATACACATGTATGTATCAAGTGTGTATGAATACAACATATAACTGCTATTTTTATATGTGAATTGTCAAACTATACCATTGTAAGTCTTTGAATGTTTAATATTGTTATTTCAGGTGATTTGAGCTAGTTGCTGATGACAATATCAGACTACATATACATATATTGTAAATAACTGTATTGTCACATGGCTGGAAGACCAGTGCCACAGCGCTGACGAAAGACTTTATTCAATGAATAAACTATATTTACAAAAAAAAACGAAAAAAAAAAACAATCAGGTTTGGACAATGCTGACCAGGGTTAACCTGTGATGTAGAGAAAACAAACTATCCCTTTAACACCAATAAAACTGAGGTTGTCATTTATGGCACCAAAGCAAGGAAGGCAAGAGCACAACCCATTACACTGCATATTGGCAGAAACCAAATTAAGGAGGCAAATACATACAAGCACTTAGGAACAGTGATTGATTCTACCTTAAATGGGAATCAACAGCTGGCTAGACTAACTCAATCATTGGCACTAAAAATGACTACAATCAGGAAGATGCAGAGCTTCATAAGTGAAAACACTGCCCTACTGCTATATAAATCAACACTTCTACCAATAATATACTATAATGATATAATTTATGGATTGCTCACAAAGCAGCAACTGACTAAGCTACAAAGGATCCAAAACCGGGCGTTAAGAATAATTTATTGGGGCAAAACACTAAGTGTACAGGACAAAGCAAACCTAGATTACCCAATGGTTAGAAGAGATTGACATATCCTATCACTTATGTATAGAAGAGCTAAAGAGACCCAATATATAGACAACACAAAAAGGAATACTAGATGGGCTGATTCCACTCTACTCAAAGTCCCCAAGCCTTCCACAAACAAACTAATTAAAGCACCAATTTACAAAGGCAGCATGATGTGGAACAACCTACCAGCCAGAACCAGGGCAGCGTCCTCATACCTAGAATTTAAAAACTCACTAAGAGTTCATCGAATTGGGCAGGCCCTTATGCAGTTGCAGTAAATTATGTTCCGCGGCGTCACCCTCAGCCTCGGTTTCTCCCCCCCACCCCCCACTTTTTTTATTTGTTGCTGTTCCTCTGTTATCTCCAGTCAACCATATACAATGACAGAGACAGTCCAGGTAAAAATGTAAAATTTAAGACCTAAATGCACTGGGATTGGTCCCACTGCTTCACTGGTCACAGCTGGTCCAGTGTATTATTAACAACCCCACCCCAACAATATAATTCATAAACTCACATAACTAACTACACTAGAGTTACACTAGAATATTCCTAACAAACCACCATTTATATACTGCTTGCCTAACTGCAACTGAACATTAAAACTTACTACAACTTTACCAACTGAATACAGAAGATAACTTCTGCTTACATTCTAAATACTATGTAAATACTCACATTGATCTGACTAATATTCATCTAGTTATATGACACTACTGTTACCATATTGCTATGGAACTTTTGGGTTTCAGAATTCCATTGTGTTACATGGTGGAAATTGTGTATTCAACAGGTATTGTACACCTTATTCTATATAACTTTTGTGTAAATAACCCTGAATTGAAAAATGGCTGGAAGAGGAGTGCTTCGGCACCGACAAAAGACTTATTCAGCAGAATAAACATATTTACCAAATTATTTTTGTTTAAATGGAGAGTTGATCATGCACTGTGTGGGCGGATGACTTTAAATGGGCTGAAGTCGAAAGCTAAAACCCATTTGAATCCACTCCACCCTCAGTAACTATGATGCAATTATGTACAATCATGTCTCTCGATTTTAATTGCACATTCACACAGCTAATTTGATATTCCTTGTTGATCTACATTCTAGTGACGGCTTATCATGTACTGATGTCGTTCAACCCAGAAGGAAGTAATAAGGATAACTGCGTACCTTTACTAGAGCGCCCACATGAGTAGGACTCGTTCTAATGCGCTGCACCAACAGACTGGTATTTACAAGATGGCTTAAAAACAGAGAGGATCGAGAACCAGTCCTTGCAATGTCATAGTAATGCCAAACATCAAGCTACGTAGTGACATATATATCAACTTGCTTAAGTCACTGGCTTGAGTCATTCGGGGTTCGAACCCACGTCTTTCGATGTGGGAAGCCTGCGAGTGCTCTTACCAATTTGGGCATAGTATCCACTGCTTCGAATGTCGAACACCTACTTTCACCTAAGCAACATATTCAAACCCAACCAGAGATGGGATGAATGACAACGCTCTTTAAATGCGAGCAAAACCAGCTTTGGTAAGAATAAACTAAGCCAGATGTGCATGCCATTGCTCCAGTGTGCACGGTTAATGCCCTACAAATGGCAGTCATTCGATGCTCTCGATTAAGCTTTTAAAGTGCATTAATCTACATGATTGATCAAATTTACATGATTTAATCAAATCTACATAATTTAATCAAATCTACATGATTTAATCAAATCTACATGATTTAATCAAATCTACACTCCCAAAGTAGCGGGCTATGATGAAGAAGCCTTTGAAGAATATACTCATATTAGATTGCAAATTCATATGGTTATGCCCATAACCCAGCATTCCGATAATGTTTCTACATGCTTGTTTAAAGCCCTGCCATGGGGTCGCAGGAGTAACTAACTTCGACCATATTCGACCAGACGGGATGACCAAATGAGTTGAGCGTCTGTATCCCATTTTGGTCAGTCGTGGGCTTACGACTCTGGTCGAGTCAAACCAATGACTTAAAAATTGATAGTTGTCGCTTACTAGCCAGGTAGGATAAAGCAAGGACTGGTTGGCTCAGTTTCAGGATAATGTGACTGAGTCGGATATCAAGTCATGGTGGCCTGCTCTGCCATTTGGGCAGCACTACAAAGTTATCATGAGTGGGCACTGTCACGGGTCAGTACCCATCCTGATATGACCCTAGATGCTTCCAGGATGTAAAACTCCAAAAACCACTCTACCATATTCAACAATTCGGTGTCATGTGTTCTCCGTGAATAATTGTAATTATGGCAAGTACATCGCGGGTGAAGAAAAGGCACGCTAATTAGCAGTAACAAACATGTATATGGGACATGGGTGGGACCGGGTGAGCTAAATGTGGGGCAAAAGGGGCGGGGTGCTAGTGTGGAGGGGGGGGGGGGTGAACCACGCCCAGAAAGCAGGAGACTCACCAACTGTCAGCATTCTGAATACTCCAACTGAATACCAGAATGAAGCTGGCACTGCGAATAAACTTAACGTTAATGTTGGTATTGTGTTTGACATACCTGCATCCTGTTTCATGTTGTACATATTTTACAATGAGGTTTCCTTACCCCTTTGGGCCATGGGAGCACACGGGTGCACCCGCCAGTTCACGTGCTTACAATGCGGGAGTGCCTGAATGCACTCAGATTTGGGTAGCACTGTATTTCTACACATTTTCAGGAAAACATCTAGAAATGCAATTCAACTACAGGTGGTCGCAGGTTGTAAGCGCTGCAACTTGCGGGTGCGTTTCGGTGCTCACGTGTTGCCATTCCGGGGGATAGAGTCCGCATCTATAAATAATCTAGGCTTTCTCGTGCAATGAACCTACCCACGCCTACCTGCCAATGTTACATTCTACCTGAGTAGGTCAGTACACCCCCAGTGCATTGATACATTTATAATAGTGGAAGTATCCAACCAGGACACAGGCATGCCAAACATCGCATCATAAATCGTGAGCCCATTCGTCGTGCCAGCCTCGTTCTGGTATCCAGTGCGACACTTCTGAAAGTCCAGAATCTTCCTCAAATTGGCTAAGCTCGTTAGTGAGTGTGTGAGTGTGTGGGTTTGTGGGTGTGTGGGTTTGTGTGTGTGCGTGGTTGTGTGTGTGGGTGCGTAGGTGTAGGTGTGTGGGTGTGTAGGTGTGTGGGTGGGTATGTGGGTGGGTATGTGGGTGGGTGGGTGGATGTGTGTGAGGATGTGTGTGTGGATGTGTGTGTGGATGTGTGTGCGCGTGTGTGTGTGGATGTGTGGGTGAATGTGTAGGTGGATGTGTGGGTGTGTGGATGTGGGTGTGTAGGTGTTTGGATGTGTGTGGGTTTGGGTGTGTGGGTGTGGTTGTGATGTATGACAACATAATTATGTATGCATTCAGGTGGTTGAGAGATAGTTTGAATGATGCCCCACTCCCCTTTTTTTCTGTCTTTCTTGGTGAACACACCCATTGTACATGTCCACTTACTAGGTATGTCTTCAACCCTCAGTGCCACTATGCGGCGCAACAATAACTAAAATTGCATAGGCCGATGGTTTTGTGTTTCACCCATAGATAAAAGGTGGGGGAAATGATTGGGGGACGCCCATTCGTCATCGTTATGGGGCGCAGGGAACCCCAGAGCACCCCCCCCCCCCCGCTACCGTGGGGGTGGGGGTGGGGGGGTAGGGCGGGGCCATGGTCCGGCCCCTGTCAATCACACACACACCCCTCCTGATTCGCCCACAGTGCACCCGAGCTGCACACCGGCCAATCCCTGCGCATCCGTCAGACATCCAACCTCTTCTTGTTTCAGCGCCCAGCTACTGGTGCACACTCTCCCCCAGGAAGTCATGTGAGCCGCACCTCCTGTTTAACCCACCCACCCACCCACATTCCTGTTCAATAATTGTTCTCGTTCGCTCATCTCAGCCATGTAACTGGTGCATTTGTTGCCAGCTCTGCCAATTTGAATTTCCACCGCTGTGTATAACTTACACCGTCATCAAAGGCCGGTTGCTCTCATACCATGTCTATGTGGTGTAGGAGGTTAAAAATCCCCTGGGTCGGTAAAAGTGTAGGGTCGGGCTTTCTATCGACCAGCAGTGGAGAGGGGAAGACCAATCGTCTGTGACTGGGATTTTCCCTGCTTGGGACAACTAATGTACCAACAAAAAAAAGACAAAAAAAGAAGACAAAAAATGAGAGACAAATAAGTGTTCACACTTCCTGTATACCATTCGCTATATCACTATATATTTTTCAAAACCAAAACAATTATCTAAATTTGATTCTACATATCTAACTTACATGGATGCACTTAGTAAGCATTTGTTGCCACAGAGAAGGGAACAGAGAACCATTTTAAAAAAAACTGTTACTGCCGCAGCCTGTGGTGTCGGAGTTTTGGTATGCTTTCCGGAATTAATTTCACATGTTTATGCTTCAAATATCTCAAAAGTCAGCCATTTACAGTACCAGCACTTTCGTACCGGCATGCCAAAGGCCTGTTGCGCTTTCTGCAGCATTGTACATACGAAACCAGTGAACGACACCTGCTATACACGTTCAAATAGGCATTCCACCAGGGTGAACACAAGAGAGTCAGCTATTGCAATGGCGGTTGGGGGAAAATCGACCAGTGTAAAGGATGAACAGTCAGATAATGTTATCGATGTTGACCGGCTGGAGAAGGAGGAAAGGCAGATTAATGAGAGGATCAGGCACCTTGAGAGACGAAAGAAGTTGGCCAAATTGGAACGCATGGAACTAGACTTGTGTGAGGATGTTGCCAACCTCACGCTGGATGTGACCAGTGACCAGAGGAGGGATCGGGCGAGGGATCGTGAGGTGGACCAGACGGACAACACGGGGCACGAACGGAGAGTTGTAGCGAGCGTACATAGTGAGAGCGACAGGCGATCGAGAGGGAGGAGCGACAACAATCGCCGGAGCTTGTCACATGAGAGGAGGAGGCGACGCTACCGCCGGCTCTCATCCAGTTCGTCCTCCTCAGACGAACTTTCGTCAAGCAAGGAGAGAAAAGCCCGAAGTAAGTGGTCCCTCCGCAGACATGTTGAAGACGGAAAGGAAGTAAAAAAACTATCCCCATTCAAACTTATAGAAGCCTCTATGAACTGTGAACAGGTCAGGAAGTACCTGACATTCATCGAGGAATTTAGAGGTTTGCTTTCTCCCCTCCCTTGCCTGTCTTCTCAGGTGGCTCTTTACGTCGTTTGGCTGTCACATACTCTGAAATTCTCCTCCATTACAAACTATATTAGTGCCCTCAATTTTTTCCTGAAAGCTGAGGGCTGTCCTCCGATTGACTTCTCTGACCACCAGATATAAACGGTCCTGGGAGGGTGAAGCGGTTTCTGGGATACTCTGTGAAGAGGGCCGCACCTCTGCTTCCGGGGGAGCTCACTAAACTGTTTTCTTTTATGTCTTTGCGGGAGGGACACGTTTGTGCCCGGGCGGCCCTGCTGACCGCGTTCAGGGCTCTCCTATGAAAATGCCAATTGACAGAGTCTGAGTCTGTCCTAAGGAGATGCGATTTCAAATTTGTTGCATGGGGTATGATCTTGAAAGTGAGGCGCTCCAAGACTCCCCAGTTTGCAGAGAGGGAGCTCCTCATCCCTGTCACCCGGGTCCCTAATAGTAATACTGACCTTTGTGCTGTTTTTTGGACAGAGAAACATTTATATCAAGTTAAGGTGGGGGGAAGTACCCCTGCTTTTCAAATTCCCGCCGTTGGGGAGGGTGGGGGTGGGGGGGGGGGGGGGGGGGTGGTGGCTTACAGGCCTCTTCATTACGGGACCTTCAGGTCACTATCAAGTTGTTCACGGGGGAGGCTGGGCTCTATGCCAGCAAATTATATACAAATGTAGACATGCATGTATCCACATATGTATGCATAAATGTGCATACATGTAGGAATATACATGTATATATACGTCATTACATGTGTATACACGTATGTATATATACATGTACATAGATATGTATATATGTATATCCATTTATATATGGATATATATTGTAAATATATATGTATATATACATGTACATATGTGTATGTATATACATGCGTATAAATATATATATATGTGGTGGGTATATATATATATATATATATATATATATATATAACAACGTATATATACTAAAGTATATGCTGATGTAAGAATCGCATGGTGCTGGCCCCTCCCACCGGTTCGACAAAGCGGGTGGAAGGGGGCCGGCTATTCCACCAGCCGGCGCGACCCGCGATACATATACACCACTGAGCGCGCCTGCTGCTTCAGTTCGCCATTCGCCAGAAACGCCAGAAGATTACTGTACTTTTAGTGGTACATATGTATATATGTGTATATATAGTGTAATGGAGACAAATCGAACACAAAGAGACATACACCATTTCCTACCAGGTCTCATTATTATATTAAAGCTGCATGTTCCGATGGTTTTGAGTGCCTGTCATTTTTCTGAGATAAATATATTGATTCGATTGTTATTATCTACCTTACATTAGTTTGAAGTAAGTTTGATTTTAAATGGCTAACTTTCAACATATTTAAAGCCTAAACATGTCAAATTAGTGTTGGCAAGCATGCCAAAAATCCTCAACCATATTCTTCAGCAGTAACTGATTCTATTAAATTGGCTCAGGTGTTCCCTTCTATGTGGCAACAAATGCTTCATAAGTGCACCAGTATCTAAGTTAGATATGTAGAAACAAATCTAGATAATTGTTTTGGTTTTGAAAATTTGATGATTCATCGGACTGTGCAGCTTTAAACACACAAACTAATAGAGTAATGAAGCCCGCCTACCTGGTGCCGTCTGAAAGGTGCTTTCTGCAAGTCTCTGCTCGCAAAGCCCAGGAATGAGGAATGAGAGCTCCGGGATTTGCAGCGTCTCACTGCGCGCCTCGTTTGGAAGTAGTTCCGCGCTGGGCGTTGCCTGGGCACTACTCCTTCCTCCCTTAGTAACGGACTTGCACCGCTTGCCGCGCTGCCTCTCCTCCACTAATGGCTAGACTAGTGCCACGACGCCGATCCACCGTGCGCACGCGCCCCACACCACTCCCGTGACGTGACATCCGCCGCGGCGGTTCCATAAAGCGTGCGCCGCGTCTTGGACGTTGTGGGCAGCGGAGAGGAGGCGACTGGTACTTGTGGGACGGCCAGAATGGACGCTTATCGTGGGCGCAGACTGTGACGAGAGAAAGAGGGGCGGGAGGGGGGTGGGTGGAGGGGGGGGGGACCAGAGTGGGAGAAAGGGAGGGACAGAGAGGGAGAGGGAGAGAGAGGGAGATATGCAGAGGGAGAGAGAGGGAGAGGGACGGAGAAAGAGGGCCAAAGAGGGCGAAAGAGGGCGAGAGAGGGAGAAAGAGGGCGAGAGAGGGAGAGAGGGGGAGAGAGAGGGAGAGAGGGCGGGAAGTGCAGAGTTTATGTGTGTGTGTGTGTGTGTGGGTGGGGGCTGTTAGGGGGGGGGGGCACCTGTCCTGTATGTACGGAATTAGTCGATGTGTGGCGTGGAAAATCGTAGGGAGAATACTCCCTTATTTTTATGATCGATATTGAGATTCAATTAAGTATAAAAACAATGTCAACAACAACTGATGAGAAAGTTATATCATGCTGCTTGTAATTAGTATATTCTGAATAATTAAATAACCTGAAAACGTTACTATTATGTGAATTTTGATTTAAAGTCGCATAGTCTGATGGTTTAGAGTTTTGGGGCATTAATGTCTAGTACACACCTCCCGTATAGGATTCGCGCACTAAAACTCGGGACTCTACCCGACCAGCTTAAAACTGAAAACGGGCCGATTCATTTTTCGAATCGCGAATCGCAATCGTAAACGGCCGCTTTTATCACTAAAAACTGGGTTTTATGCGCGAATCGCAATCGCTAGGTGTGCGCGGGGAGCGCACACCAAGCGATTTTTGTGGGCGAAACGGGCAGTTTTCGATCGTATACGGGAGGTGTGCGCACACAAATGGTAGGTGTGTACCGGGCATTAGACTAGTACAGTTTGTTGGTCCCGTGGTCCTACAGTCGAAAGCAGTTCAATAAAACCCATTTCCCGTATGTCGCTGTACATAATAAACTCATTGTTGAATGTTTTCTCTTAAGATATCTCCACATTTGACCTTTGAAAATAAAAGTTACTTATAACGACCGACCTAATGTATTTACCCGGTAGAAACTCAAAACCATCTGCGATGAAGCTTTAAATAAAAATGTTTGCATAAAAGAACAGTTATATATTTGTCAAATGAGAATCATTTAGAATGTTTGAGAGGTAAATTGTGCATGTTGGCCCGAGGCTAACATGGGTAATTTGCTCACGAGGCTGCTGTCTGTTTACCTTTCCTACTAAATCGCCCTCTCTGCTCTCAGTCACTTTGCTTCCGACACTGCGACACTGCACACCGTTTCCCCACCCACCCACCCTGATCCCCAACGTGTTACTACCCATCTCCGCATTGGGATGAACTTCCTGGTTATGCATTCCAGTCCGCATATGATTACTGGCCTCTGTCGCTGCCTGATACATCTTTGAACACCTGCCAAGGTCCGACTTGTTTTTTTTATTAAATACTTTATTTAATCCAGTTGCTGCTTTTGTTTCTTTTCTGTCCTGTTTCTCTTTCATTACAGCCGAGTGTAGCGAATTATAATGGCATGCTGTAAATCGGATTTTATGTTCTCTATCATGGTATTAAATAAGTAAATAACGAAAATCCTTATGCTTACCACTGGTAAAGTATTATTCGAGATTACCATTTTTATACATATATACGTAGATGTTATTAAGTATATATAATTTATAAGTCCTGCTCCGAATGATAGCACAATTACAAGTTGGTCTGAGGTATCTTTATATAACACTATCTGGCAAGAAACTCCAAAAAGAGCGATGCGAACCTCCCCAGACCAACTGTAATAACAATTAAGAACAATAATAAGAAAAGAAAATAATAGAAAGTAACAAATTTGTTTATTAAAATGCGAAAATCAAAACAAAACAACAATAACATGAAATTCAATCACCCGACATCCCAGCAGCGACATGTAGGTCGTTAATAATACGTATTGTTAAGGGCGTTTTTCAATGAACAAAAACTGCATCGCTTTCCCAATCTCCCCTAGTGTTAATCTCCTCCAGACTAACCCCACGCATCGATAAATAGGTGCAGCTACTCCTACGGAGCGAGTGTGACGATAAGAGGTCCGGGACCAGGCCCGCCTTCCGGCCAAAATATTAAAACATGTTTGTGTAGGGATGGTAATCTAAAGGTGAGAAGGAGTGAATGTTAAAATGAATTTGTGTCCAGTGCACTGCAAATAAATGAAAATCAGGGCATTTGGCAACCGGTACTAGCAGTACATATATATATACATATATACAGATATATACATATACATACATATATATACATATATATATACATATATACGTATATAAATATATACATATATATACATATATATACATATATACATATATACATATATACATATATACATATATACATATATATAAAGTATGGCTACGTAAGGAAAGGAAGGATACAGACGCGTGTTGGGTCGGACACTTTTATTGAGCGTCTGGGCAAGCGAGATAACAGGCATACCGGTAAAAGTTTGAAATCGAGAATGGAAGTGACTTGCCGGGAAGGTTAGCCGAGGAAAGCACCCGGTGGTGGCGCTAGTAGTGGGCAACCGGGGCAAATCCAGGCAAGTCAGCGATTGGACAATAATAATATATCGAAGTAACATGATGGAATAAATAATAATAACGATACTCCGCCTATTTATATCTGCATAATTAATTATACATACTATAAAGTATGGCTACGTAAGGAAAGGAAGGATACAGACGTGTGTTGGGTCGGACACTTTTATTGAGCGTCTGGGCAAGCGAGATAACAGGCCAAAGGAGAAGCCTAAGCGTCTCCCTCCAACCCAACACGCGACTCATCCGAGCAGAGGGCCGCGACCACCTTCAAGTCGTTCACTATCCACGTCCCCAGGGGGGTCTGCAGGTAGCTATAAACTGTCTCGGAGGCCCAATCACCTCTGACCTTCAGCTCCTCGATTGTGGCCGCACACATAGCAAGGAAAGTGCAACCTCCCCTTCTAAGGGAGTGGGACGAGAGGGTGGACGCGTCAAGCCCCGCCCTAGTGGCAAATCTCTTTAAGGTCTCCTGGTAAACATGGTACGAGAGGGGACAGGAGAGCCCGCCCGAACATGGGATCCGGAAGGAAGGATCAGATGGGTCTGCCCAGATTTGACTGAAGTGTCTCTCCGTCCAATGCACAGCACAGACATCGTGTCGCAGCACCTGGCAATTGGAATCTCGAGCACCCATTCAGTGAATTGGATCGTCTTTGAACGGCCGACCGTCAGGAGCATCCCCCAGTCATAGAAAACAAAGTCAGACCTAAGAAGAGTAGAGTCTGACATGGTCACCTGCGACTTCCGCAAGAGACCTCTAAAGGAGCATAGAACAGCCGCCCTCCATGCAATTTGGCCTGGGTTATTTGTTAAGAGTGCGAAAATTCTTCGCAACATGTGTGGAAGCAGCGGCATCGCCCGTCGAGGTGCATCACCCTTGACCCGACGGATTCCTTTCAAAGTGGAGGCCAAAACAAAACCTTTATAGTCGATAGATGGCTCACCATTTTGCCTAAGAAAATAGTTAAGGCCGCTCAGGTAATTGAGGATAGACCGATATTTCAAGGAGCGGGCAAGCCACGTAGCATAGAGGGCGACCTGCTCGCCGGAACAGGGGATAGGGGGCCTAGATGAGTTAAATGAATCAACATAACCTAAATATTTTTGAATTTGCACCCCCCTTGCGATGGCCGAGTTCTTTGCGTAACACTGGCGCTGATATCCCATCTGTTCCTTCTTTAGTGCCGATATCCCTGCAACAGACAAATGAGGCATCAAAGACGTGGCCACAGCATAGTGCACCAGCAACGTCCACTGCCCTAATCCTGTCCGCGCTGTCATTCTGATTTAATCTACTCAGCGCGTCACAGATAACATTTAGGCTACTACGTATATAAACGGAGCTAAAGACGAAGTTATTTTCAACAGCAAGCCAGAATAGTCTGTGGAGAAAAAACATAATGCCCTTACATCTCGACCTGCCCATGTTCAGTGCTGCCTGAACCACAGCACTATCGGTCACAATCATGACGGTGCTATCGGCCCAGCCAGCACCCCAACGAAGGTAGGCCGCATAGACAGCCCACATTTCCTGGACATTAATGTGTGATGTACCGACGTTAGAAGGGGGGATGACATGGTGGTGGCCGATGTAGGCCTCAAGAGTCTTGCTGGCTCCGTCCATGAAGGAGCCCACTAACCAATCGTTCCCATGTAGGGCCCCGAAACCCCAGTTGGAAGCATCGCTGTAAATTGATATAACGGGGGCGAACTTCCCCAAGATCTTGGCCTTGCCGTTAAACATACTAGCGAAGTTCAACCACCAGTCTATGTCATCCCTCACTCCCTTATTTAGTCGGGCTCTATGGTAGGGTTGCTTTAGCTTGGTCATCAAGTCATAGATACATCTGGTAAAAGTCCTACCGCCCCTGATAACCTTAGCACAGTGAGCAAGCAGGCCCCCAACACGTTCAAGTTCTTTCTTGGAGGCTTTCCTACGACCACGGAGCCTGTGTAGGACTTCCCTTGTTTTCAATAACTTATCATATGGAAGGCTGAGCTCAAGACTCACGGAGTCAACATCGATCCCAAGGAACCGGACCTTGGTGTCGGCTTTACTTACCTTCTTGAAACTCACAAAGAACCCCATCCTCCTAAGGATCCTTATCAATATCATCTGGCCCCGCTCGACCTCGAGCCTGGTACCACCCACGACACAAAAGTCGTCTAAGTAGTTAACTACCCGGTCAAGGCCCTCCCGAACACAGCACCTAACAACAAAATCAGAAATTTTGGAGAAGATGTAAGGGCTTGATGAAAGGCCCATGCTGAGGCGGTTGTCAAGAAAGTAAGCAAAGTCTCGCTCGCCAGGTCTCCTGTATCGGAGACCCTGGCGCTGCCGGTCCTCGGGGTGGATCGATACAGCCCTGTATGCGTCCTTAATATCGACGGTTCCAAGTGCGTCACCCTGCTCCAACATGTCTGTAACGTCCTCCAGACCTTTGTAAGAAAACTTTTGGCAGACCTGGTCGGTGAAATTATTGACAGAAACCTTCGGGGGCATGCTACAATCGATGACGACCCGACTGCCGCCGTCATCCTTGGGGACGACAAACGCATCGTGGGTACATGCTGCGGGCCCATCGATGATGGAGATGACACCATCCCGCTCCTCGTTCAGAAACTTTCTGTCAATTATGTCACCCTCCCAGGTTCACTTACCGCGAGTCTTAGTTGGAAGGTAACTAACTGCGCATCCGGGGTTAACCACCCGGAAACCGAACGTAACTCCGATCATAATATATAACCAATCGGGATCGGTGTCGCCCCGCAAAAATAGCTCAGCAAAGATTCTACAGGGTCTAAGCTGAGTAGCGACACCGGCAATATTATGGACGCACCCACAGGAACCAACCACACAATCCTTAGTGACCTCAATCGTCACGGGTGGCTCCCCCTCCCATTCCCGAATGTGAACAAGGAGGCTACTAGGATCGCCTTGCTCAATGAACAAGCGATCTTCACGACTGGCCCCAGCTGGATGCAGCCAGCGTAAACCCTCACCTAATGCTCCCCCCCCCGTATCTGGGTATCCCCAACCTTCCCGAGACCAACAGCATCAACCCCATCTGAAACATCAAAGGTAACAGTAATATGATCATTGTCAACGGGGAGAGAAGCATGAACGTCAATATTGGTTAGGTTAGGCGTATAATCAGAAACGTCAGGGGCGCTATTGGGAAAATCCATGACCGCGACTACAGCAGTGTCCAGGTCGGCTGTCTGGCAACCGACGTTTTTAGATCGCCTGATCTTCAAACGTCAGTCTTTGTGTTTCGAGCGGGTGTGTGCCTTGGAACCACATAGTGAGCAAGCATGAGAGAAACGGCAATCGGAACGCACGCATCCATTGTCACCGTTCCATGCATAGCATGCCCTACGCACTGCTCTGCCCGGTGAACGCTTCCCCGCACTGTGGCTCCAGTTTGCGGCCTTCTTCAGCTTCATGTTATGAGGACCGTAGTGTTCGATACTCTCGTCTTGGTGCGTCTTGGAGAAGGCCGCAAACCCGATGGTCTCACCCAGCTTGCAGATAGCAAGTACGTGGTCCACGTGTGCGATGTCCTTGTAGTTGTCATCCCTAGCTCTTGAGGAGATAAAACTGACGTGCTCGATGTATGCCCTGTAGTCAGCTATCGTAAGGCAGGGAATGTCCAGGCACCATTGACAGGAGGCTTTTACCAGTTCGTGGGCGTTCATTTTCCGCACGTCCTTCCCCTGCCCGTACTTCCGGAGTGACCACTTACTTCTTCTGCGTCGTGAAGAGCTGCCGTCGCTGCTCGACCTAGACGAATGCCTTCTCCGCCTGCTCGACCCTCTCGACCGTCGACGCGAGCGCCCGAAGGTCGAATGCCCGTCTTCACGATCCGATCCTCGAGTCCACGTCGGTGGTGGCAGTGTACCGTCCGTCGTCCGTCTTCGGTCGTCCGTGTGCAGCATATCGTCCCTTGTCGAATGCAGGATTGAAGTACGATCGGTGGTGGTGGTGGCACGATCGGCGCCCCGTCGTCCGTTGTCATTTGTCGCGGTCGTCCGGCGCCTCGTTCGTCGTCTCTCACGTTCCTCCTTCAGCGCCTCCAGTTCGTCCTCCAGGTCGGCTACTCGCATCTCGGCTTTAATGGTGTCGATCGCCTCCCTTGTATTCCTCTCACGGTCGTCCAATGTTAGCACTGACATTGCGGACGTGGTCGAGTCCATCTCGACACTCTCGGCATGCTCGCCTGCCGATCTTGTGTTTTTTTAAGAAGCTTTGCGACTGCGCGTGGCCATACTACTCTGAGCCAGTGTGTCGATACTTTTCCTCGCACACGTGATCTGGTCATGCTTGTGGGTTGTACCACAATCTGTACAATAGCCAGTGCCTGGCATCGTCTAATCCGTAACCACCTACCGTATTAGCCGTACTACGGTCCGCTTCAATAAGCGGATTAAGCGTGCTCAAGGGTTAAGCGGATTAGCGGCAGTAAGCGCATTAAGGTAAACAAGAGAATAGCTGCGTCGTATGCATAACGGCCGTTAGGTTGAACTGGAAATATTGCCACTAGGATACTCGACAATCATGTGCGCTTCGCATAGATATGGTCAAACATATTAGAGAAAGCTAAAAGTCAATGAATTAAAATAATCAGATAAACCCGACTTGGTTAGTCGATCGGGTGTCAAATTGCTTGAATAAGCGGCTAGTTAACTGTTTTGCAATCCTGAATCATCTCGTCGATTTGCCTGGATCATACTGTTCCAACCCGCAGAAAGGGATCGACAAACATGCAGTATGTAGGCATCTGTAACACGAGTGTCGAGCCGAGAAACGGTCGATCTATTAATGTTTTTACGACACCGTCATCCGCTTGAAGAGATTGATCCTCCTTTGTTCATGTAGAAACGACACACATCGTCGACCGCAGTCTCAGGTTCTCGTCGGCCGCTGCCCCCGGACGACTGGCAGAACATATCTAAACAAATATATGCATATATTGATGCATATCTACATACATATCTACATAATATACATTGATTGATTGGTGGTTGCCTTACGCCGTGTCGTCAGCATAGGCCATATTCACGGCGAGAAGTGTTTGTTTTTTATTCAGACCATCGCTTTTACGTGTAAAAGCAGACAATCAAGCATGTGTCAACAGACATTGATTAAATTAAAAATCTCACAATTATATATTTGTGGCCAAGGGAATAAAATTCCCAACAAAAAAACAAAGGTTGTATTACTAATTGATAGAATTTATTTAGTAAACTATATGAGGTGGTACAGACCAGCTGCCCTCAAAGAGGCTCAAATGTTTTTTGTTTTACTTGAGTAAAAAGGTCATGCCTTGAGCAGAAAAGCATGTGTAAGCCATGAGTGGTCAATACGGCAGTGGCTAAGGACCACTTGATCCTGCCGACCCCCTCCCGCATGAGTCTGTGGTGGTTTTCCCACAGATGGTTCAATTTCTTGCAGTTTATTAATGTTTTCATCCCACTCAGGTTGCCATTTGGATTTTATGTGGGTGACTATTAGTGGTTTAAGATCGGAGTGAGGGATCAGACATGGTTGAAGACCACAGTTCAGGGCCTTTTTCGCATGCCATGCCAGGATCCTTGTATGCTGGCATGGCCAAGCACCCAGCACCCAAGCACCCAGCACAGGTGGATGTCATATCCATTTTATAAATGACCATTGCTAGAATAGGGTGGTCTGTTTTCAGTCCAGCCTGAAGGCAGGAGAATGAATCACTGTATATAACATAGTTAGTCTGGTAGGAAATCTTGATACACTCCAACACGAGTAAGAGTGCTTGGGCTTCCGCTGTGAAAATTGAGTTCTGATCAGGCAAGCATACAACAACTTTTTTCCGTCGACATACTACTGCAGCAGCTACTGGCTTTGGTCTTTCGAACCATCAGTGTATATGGAGAGGTGGTATTCAAACTGGCCTTCAATCTCTGCATATAGTCCTTGGTATTTGAGTGGATGCGTCCCAGACTTCCTCAGTTCCATGAGTCGAAGGATAACCGACAGCTTCCTCAATGACCAACATCCTCCAACATGTCCAAATCCATGCCTAAAGCCTCCAAATACGGTTTCATTTGGAGCCTCAGTGGTCGGATATAATTTGGACTGGCTTCATAGCTGGATTCTTTGTGTGGCTCAAATAGAAAATTGTGTGCAGGCTTCAATGCATTGCTTTTTATCTCGATGACATATTGCGTGGCCAGTTTGATTCTCCTGTTGTTAAGTGATGGTTCGTTGGCTTCAATGTAGATGCTCTGAACTGATGAGGTGTGAAAGGGCCAGGCGCAGCCCCTGGTGATGCACCATGTCTAGCAGCCCAATATACGATTTCCTTGTGGAACTGTATACTATGCTGCCGTAATCGACTCGTGACCAAACCAAGGTTCAGTACACGAGAGCAGAACATCTCTGTCCACTCCCCTCTCTGTGAACCAACTGGCAACGGATGGGTATGACATCCACCTGTGCTGGGTGCCTGGCTATACCGGCATACAAGGAAACGAATGAGCTGATCGGGCTGCGAAGAAGGCCCTGAACTGTGATCTTGAACCATGTCTGATCCCTCACTCTGGTCTGAAACCACTAATAGACACCCACATAAAATCCAAATGGCAACATGAGTGGGATGAAAACATTAATAAACTTAAAGAAATTGAACCATCTGTGGGAAAACCACCACAGACTCATGCGGGAGGTCGGCGGGACCATGTGGTCCTTAGCCGCTGCCGTATTGGTCACTCTTGGCTTACACATGCTTTTCTGCTCAAGGGGGAACCTCCCCCTGAATGTATTGGGTGTCAGTCCCCGCTGACACTCAAACACATTTGACTAAGTTGCGTTGATTTTTTTGGTCCTGCGCCAACAATTCTAAACTGCAGACAGTATGCATGACCTTTTTACTAAAGTAAAACAAGAAAACATTTTAGCCTGTTTGAGGGCAGCTGGACTGTACCACCTCATATAGTTTGCTAAATATATTCGATCAATTATTAATAAAACTTTTCTTTTTCTATGGGAATTTGTTTCCCTTGACCACAAATATATGATTGTGAGCTTTTTAATGTAATGAGTGTATATTGGCACATAATTGATCACATGTAAAAGCGATGGTTTGAACAAAAAAGAGACATTTCTCGCCGTGAATATGGCCTATGCTGCCGACACGGCGTAAAGCAACCACCAATCAATCAAAAACCCCTCTCTGATCTGGACAGCACCCTCAGAATATCTAGTGCTTTCAGGCATCAGGATTTTAGGTACTTGATATGTGGCGCGAAAGACAGTTTTGCATTGAAAATGTGGCCAACTAATGTGGTTACCTCAACGACTTTAATGGGATCCCCATCAAGGGTCAGCTCCGGTTCCGCATGCATTCTATGCAGCAGGCAGAAGTGCATGTAGACTGTTTTGGCCTTGGAAAATTTGAATCCATTCAGAACCGACCATCGATGAATATTGTTTATGCTTAATTGTAGCTGTCTATTGATACAAACACCGAATGAAACCTCATTTGTCATATTAGCACCACTGTAATATGAAACAAATTCATCCATGGAAAGACCACAGGAGACCCCCCACTTTACAGCGGCAGCAATACCATTGACCAAAAATGGTCACGGCCAGTATGCTGCCTTGGGGTCATAATATACATATTTGGGTCTTTTCATGGTAAATGGGGCCAAAGTGTTACATGAGGGCTAAACATTAATATTGTGTATTTATCTTTTTTTCTCTTTTTTTTCCCCACTGAGTAGTCAACTCTTGGCCATACATATACTAGTAATGTGAAGGAAAAGATAGTTTAGGTTACCATCTTGCCAGAATAAGATAAATTAATTGAGTAGCCAGCCTCCTGTGGGGATGTAACATATGATTCATTAATAACAACACTTTTTTAACGGTAATTTAATGCATAAAACAATTAATTGTTATGCTATGATACCCTAAGTATACAACTGCACTATAAAAAAATTGTTACAGGAAAGTTATAGTCTTCCCAATTTTGAGTTGTGGACATAACACAATAGAAGGGGACACCAACATAAGTAGGGGACTTCAACTTCAATTATTTTCATCCATCTTTGTTGAAAAATGCTATTACTAGTTATTGTATTATAAAATAGGCTTATACATGCAACAGTGGCAAATGTTTTCTTACTGAAGCTCTGGTATTCCAGAATAGCATATTCCCTGACGACCCATTTACATATATATACACATATCACATATCAATGGTTGAATTCTAACAAATTGATCCAAGAAGATCACCATTTAATTCTCAAATTACATAGATATATTTATAGATGCTCAGAGTTAAATTCCATGAAATGAATCAATAAATAGTCTAACATGATTAATTACCCTAGGCACAAGGAAAACTCGGGATAGCAAATTCATTGTGGAAATACATTAAGCTGTCATTGATTTGTTTGTTGTTGTTTTACGTCCTAGCAACATCTAAGGTCATATCAGGATGGGTACCGACTTGTGACAGTACACACTCATGGCGATTTGATAGTGCTGCCCCACTGGGAAATCAGGCTGCCGGCACCATGACCTGAATTCCCACTCAGTCAAATTATCCTGACACCGAGCTAACCAGTCCTTGCCCTATCCTAATAATGCCGAGCACCAGGCTAGGAAGTGAAAAGTATCAATTTATAAGTTATTGGTTTGACTCGACTGGGAACCGTACTCGCAAACTCCCGATCTTCCGCACACGAGGCCTGTGCTCTACCGATTTGGCCACTGCGCCCGGTCATAAGCTGTCATTGAGTACTCTGCCAGTCAGTATAGGTATGCCCCTTACATGTTGCTAGGTTAGTTGTTGGGATTTTACATCCTGACAGCATCTAATGTCACATGAAGACAGGCACCAGGTTGTGACAGTAGGCACTGTTCGTGACTTAATAGTGCTGCCACACTGGGAGACTATGCCACCGGCACCATGACCCGATATCCCACTCACTCAGTCAATCACATTATCCTGATATTGAGCTAACCAGTCGTTGCCCCATCCTGGTAACGTCAAATGCCGGGCTATGTAACGACAAGTATCAATTTTGCAAGTAATTTCTTTGACTCGGCCAGGGTTTCAAGCTATCGACCTTCCGCACGGAAAGCATACGGATTCAGGCACCGCATCTGGTGCTAGGATCAAACCCTTCCATCCCACCCTCCAAAAAAGTAAACATTAGGACAAATAAAATAAAATTGGTGATTGTCCTTTTGAAATAAAGATCAGGGTCGAAGGGGTGGTTTTAAATTCTATTTCACATTTCCCAGCATGTGACGTATACATAATGCGTAACCAGACGCGATATTGAGCATCCACCTCCCATTCTGGTAGGTCGTAGGATTCGAATCCCTGACCAAATGCTGCGTGCTGCTAGCCCCACACAGTTGAAACCAAAAAAAAACAGACCAGCCGAATTGTCAGGCAGGGGCGGGGACAAACACCAATCTTTAACATTAATCTGGCCTTAGTAGAGAGGATCCCTCTGGTTCAACGTGACCTCTCCCAAGGGTGTGGTGGTGACGTCATGCCGTTTATCGACATGCTGTGGGAGGAACCGTGACTAAATTAACCGCGCCCCCTCTTTACAACCAAGAAGTAGAAATAATTAGCCCATCTAAGGGAAAGAGAAGAAGCAGCAAACATTGCACCAGGTCGACGCCCAATCTCCCCCCCCCCCCCCCCCACTGCGTCTCATCGTATAGAATATTCACTCATTTCGGTTGTGTTTTATTCAACTAAAAACATGCAGTAAGGTCTCCCTTCCCTCTCTCTCCGTCTCTCCGTCTCTCCCTGTCTCTGCCTCTCTCTCTCCCCCATCCCTCTCTCCCTATGTCGCTCTGTCCCCTCTGTCCCTCCCTCCCTCCTCCATCCCTCTCTACCTCTTTTTCTCTCTATGGTTTCCCCAAGGGGTGATCGTCCAGCCAAGCAACCAATGTTATATTAAATTAAAGTGTGTACTTAAGCAAATACATTGCTATTGCAAATCTGCAATTGAAATCTTGACCTAGAATCAGATAGGGTTGTATATGTATACATATATGTAAGCACTTCATTATCTCGTCACCTCCATCAACTTTATCGCACTCACTGCTCTGACCAGATGAGATGGCCGAGTGAGTTGAGCATCCGTCTCCCATTTGCTGGAAACTCGTCTTTGGCAAACTGCCTCCAGGGCTTTCTGGCCATCAAGGAACGCCAAGAGCGAAAGCTCTTGGACCTTTCCTCCGATGGCGAGGAGCACTACAACTCCCCATTCAGTATGGGTGAGTTGAGGTGTTCTTTGGAAAGCTCGCATGACACAGCAGTTGGACCTGATGGAATTCATTATCAATTTTTGAAACATCTCACTGAACCTGCACTGAGACTGTTGCTTCAACTCTTGAACAACATCTGGGAGTCGGGTGTCATCCCCACCTCTTGGCAGGAGGCAACAGTAATACCGATTCCCAAACCTGGTAAAGACCAGAGTGAAGCCAACAACTATCGTCCCATAGCCCTCACAATCTGCATCTGTAAAACCATGGTGTGCATGGAGACCTTCAGAAGAGATGCCTTCCTTAAGAAGGAGTACATTGTGGCTCTCTTTTTCGACCTCGAAAAAGCCTATGACACAACGTGGCAGCATGGCATCATGGCATCATGGAGGATCTTCATGCGATTGGCCTTCGTGGCCACCTGCCAATTTTCATCAGGAACTTTCTAGCCTTCAGGCATTTCTGGGTCCGTGTCAAGACTACCTATTCCAGGTTACACTGACAGGAACTAGGAGTACCTCAAGGCAGCATACTGGCCGTGACCCTTTTGGGGGTCAAGGTCAATGGTATTGCTGCTGCTGTAAAGCGGAGGGTCTCCTGTAGTCTTTTCGTGGACGACTTTGTTTTATATTACAGCGGTGCTAACATGAATGTCATAGAGAGACAGCTACAACTAAGCATAAATGGGATCCATCAATGGTCAGTTCTGAACGGTTTCAAATTTTCCAAGACCAAAACAATCTGCATGCACTTCTGCCTGCTGCGTAGAATGCATGCGGAACCGGAGCTGACCCTTGATGGGGATCCCATTAAAGTCATTGAGAAAACCAAATTTCTGGGCCTCATTCTCGACGCAAAACTGTCTTTCGTGCCACATAGAAAGTACCTGAAAACAAGATGCCTGAAAGTGCTAGATATTCTGAGGGTGCTGTCCAGCTCAGAGTGGGGAGCAGACAGAGATGTTCTGCTCTCCGTGTACAGAACCTTGGTTCGGTCACGAGTGGATTACGGCAGCATAGTATACGGTTCTGCAAGGAAATCATATATTGGGCTGCTAGACACGATCCACCACCAGGAACTGTGCCTGGCCCTTGGGCCCTTCTGCAGCTCACTGGTTCAGAGCCTCTACGTTGAAGCCAATGAACCACCACTTAACAACAGGAGAATCAAACTGGCCATGCAATATGTAGTCAAGATAAAAACTAATGCATTGAATCCTGCACACAATTGTCTATTCGAGCAACATGACAAATCCAGGTATGAAGCCAGGCCAAATTATATCCAGCCACTGAGGCGCCAAATGAAACCTCATTTGGAGGCCTTGGGTGTGGATTTGGACGTGTTGGAGGATGCCAAAGTCCCAGAACATCCCCCGTTGTCGTTGAGGAAACCATCGGTTATCCTCCGACTCATGGAACTGAGGAAGTCTGGGACACATCCACTCGAGTACCAAGGACTGCATGCAGAGATTCAAGGCCAGTTTGCAGACCACCTCTCCATATACACTGATGGTTCAAAATACCAAAGCCAGGTACCTGCTATGGCAGTCTCCCGACGGGAAAAAATTGGCGTACGCTTGCCCGATCAGAGCTCAATTTTCACTGCAGAAGCCCAAGCACTCCTTCTCGCATTGGAGTGTATCGAGGTATCCAACCACACTAACTATGTTATATGCAGTGCCTCCTTGCTGTTGCTGGACTGAAGATGAATCACCCTATTCTAGCAACGGTCATTTATAAAATGAACCAACTGGCAATGGATGGGTATGACATCCACCTATGCTGGGTGCCTGGCCATGCCGGCATACAAGGAAACGAATGAGCTGATCGGGCTGCGAAGAAGGCCCTGAACTGTGATCTTGAACCGTGTCTGATCCCTCACTCTGATCTGAAACCACTAATAGCCACCCGCATAAAATCCAAATGGCAACATGAGTGGGATGAAAACATTAATAAACTTAAAGAAATTGAACCATCTGTGGGAAAACCACCAGAGACTCATGCTGGAGGTCGGTGGGACCAAGTGGTCCTTAGCCGCTGCCGTATTGGCCACTAGTGGCTTACACATGCTTTTCTGCTCAAGGGGGAACCTCTCGCTGAATGCATTGGGTGTCAGTCCCCGCTGACACTCAAACACATTTGACTAAGTTGCGTTGATTTTTTGGCCCTGAGCCAACAATTCTACACTGCAGACAGTATGCATGACCTTTTTGACTAAAGTAAAACAAGAAAACATTTTAGCCTTTTTGAGGGCAGCTGGACTGTACCACCTCATATAGTTTACTCAATAAATTCTATCAATTATTAATAAAACTTTTCCTTTTCTATGGGAATTTGTTTCCCTTGACCACAAATATATGATTGTGAGCTTTCTAATTTAATGAGTGTCCATTGGCACATAAATGATTGTCTGCTTTTACATGTAAAAGTGATGGTTTGAACAGAAAACAAACATTTCTCGTCGTGAATATGGCCTATGCTGCCGACACGGCGTAAAGCAACCACCAATCAATCAATCAACCCATTTTGGTAGATCATGGTATTCGAACCCATGTATTCGAACCCTGGTCCAGTCAAACCAATGACTTACAAATGTATGCTTGTCACTTCCTAGACAAGTGCTTGGCATTATTAGGATAGGCCAAAGACTGGTTGACTCAGTGTCAGGATAATGTGACTGAGTGGTATATCAGGTTTTGGTGCTGGCTGTAATATATGCGTAAAAGACATCCAGGAATGAGCAGAGAAAAGTTACTATGTAAATGAGATGACGTCAGAGGCACAGGGTGCGGGCGGGTCAGGTCCATGGATGGTGAATAAAGCATTCAGTATCCAGAAGTCAAATTGTTCAGATGTCATACTTTCACATGGTGTCAGATAAGGACAATGCCGCCTGCAAACACACTCCTGGGCCTCAGGTCGCCAGGTCAGCTCCTCCTCTGCAACAACCCACGATCAAACTGGAAAACATGGATCAGAGCATACAATATATATCCCATGGCTTCAGGAGTCGTTATGAAAACAGAACGAGTGCAATGCTGTATCTTCCCTCACGTCGTGGGCGAAGAAGCCCAGAAAGTTTTCGCCAACATGGCCATCACGCTTGACGAGCAGGACAATATCGGACAGTTAACAGAGGCATTCCAAGCATACTGTACCAGTAAACCAAACTTAATAATAACACGCTACTGCTTCAACTCACATAATCAAGCCAGCGAAAATATGTCCACATATATCACAGTCCTCAGGGACAGAGTGAAAGATTGTGAATATGGACCGATTGAAGAATCGCTTTTGTGCGATCGTTTGGTCGCGTTTGGTGTCATGAACATGACACTCGAAAAGTGCATTAATCTGTGTGAACTCAGTGAATTTAGTGCTGACCAGTTGGAAGAAAATAAATCAGAAGTGGAGGTCAAAGAAATTGATTTTCTGAACAGATATGCAAATGCTCATACCGGTGCACCAGTGGTTCATCCGGCTGGGCCACCATCTTGGAAGTCACCATCTTGGAAGACCGGAAATGCTACCAGTGCAGCCAACTTCAAGATTCAATGTCAAAACTGTGGTTACGAATACCTACATGGATTTTGTCCGGTGAAGGGCAAGATTTGTGTTGCCTGCACGAAGGTCAGGCACCTCAGGAAGGTTTGCCGGAGCAAACTTGGCAGGGTCGATGAGTTGACCATGGAAGAACCCGACCCTCACAACGTCAAACAAGACCCAGATCTGGTGGAAGTCAATGTGTTGACGACGGATCTGTTTGTCGGTGTTATTGAGCGCAACACCGAACAAGACACCGAGCTCTGGTATGCGACTGTCCAAGTGAACGGTCATCCAGTCAAGTTTAAGCTAGACACAGGCTCAGAGATGAATGTTCTTCCGAGGAACATCTTCGACAGGATCGCATCGGTGCGACTGACGAACACCAGATGTTCGCTCATGAAATTCTCGGGGCATCGGATCACTCCTGATGGCGAGGCTTCGGTCGAGATCGACGGCAGAGACTTTGTATTCCAAGTGGTACAGGACTGCCAACCTATTTTGGGTAAACAGGCTTGCGTTGTGTTGAGCCTGTTTAGCACACGTTGATGAGGTGAACTCTAACATGCCAACAAACATTTCCACCCCTAACAACATCCACAGCCCCCGAGTCGACGATCTGGTCAGCAAATATAAAGATGTTTTTCACGGTTTAGGCCTGATAAAATCACATACTGTCATTCAAATTGAAAAATCTGTACAGCCTGTTGTCGACCCACCAAGGAGGGTTCCGTATGTAATACAAAATAAGGCGCATGATGAACTAAAACGCATGGTAAAAATGGGTGTTATTGTCGAACAAAATAAGCCAACTGAATGGGTAAATTCTATAACCATTATTAAAAAACCTAACAAAATAAGAATCTGTCTGGATCCAAGAAAATTGAACAAAGCCATCAAAAGAGGACCATTCACAACTAAAACTATTGATGAAATTATCGCCAAAATGGTGAACGCACAATATTTCTCAGACTTAGATGCCATGACAGTGTATTGGCAAATCGAACTAGACTATGAAAGTTCACTGTTGTGCACGTTTAATACTCCATGGGGCCGGTACAGGTACACCTGTCTTTTGTAAGTCATTGGTTTGACTTGATCGGAATTTGAACTCCTGACCTTTCGCATGGAAGGCCTTCACTTTACTGATTCGACCACCACGCCCGGTCCCAGGAAATCCAGTAGTTACTTCCATTATAATAATATTCATACAAAACACCATTTTTTATATTGCACATACCACTACTAGTATGTAACAAAGCCACAGCTCGCTATTGTTGTCTAATGGAGAACACCATGTCCATTACAGTGTACCTGATATGCCCCAGCATGGTTATTCCACAGCGGACTATTGTTGTCTAATGGAGGACACCATGTCCATTACAGTGTACCTGCTCGGCGCGGGCAAGGTTATTCCACAGCAGACTATTGTTGTCTAACGGAGGACTCAATGTCCATTACAGTGTACCTGTTTTGCGCCAAGATGGTTATTCTACAGCAGACTATTGTTGTCTAATGGAGGACACCATGTCCATTACAGTGTACCTGCTCGGCATGGACTATTGTTGTCTAACGAAGGGCACCATGTCCATTACAGTGTACCTGCTTGGCACCAGCATGGTTATTTCACAGCTGACTATAGTTGTCTAACGGAGGTCACCATGTCCATTACAGTGTACCTGATATGCGCCAGCCTGGTTATTTCACAGCAGACTATAGTTGTCTAACGGAGGTCACCATGTCCATTACAGTGTACCTGCTGGGCGTCAGCATGGTTATTCCACAGCGGACTATTGTTGTCTAACGGAAGACACTATGTCCATTACAGTGTACCTGCTGGATGCCAGCATGGTTATTCCACTGTGGACTATTGTTGTCTAACGGAGGACTCCATGTCCATTACAGTGTACCTGCTGGGCACCAGCATGGTTATTCCACAGCAGACTATTGTTGTCTAATGGAGGACTCCATGTCCATTACAGTGTACTTGCTCGGAGCCAGCATGGTTATTCCACAGCAGACTATTGTTGTCTAATGGAGGACACCATGTCCATTACAGTGTACCTGCTCAGCATGGACTATTGTTGTCTAATGAAGGGCACCATGTCCATTACAGTGTACCTACTGGGCACCAGCTTGGTTATTCCACAGCGGACTATTGTTGTCTAACAGAGGACACCATGTCCATTACAGTGTGCCCGCTGGGCACCAGCATGGGCATTCCACAGCGGACGCTGCAGACTAGTCACTCATTACACACCAGATGGCGCCACAGTAGTGGTCAGTTGACCTACATGACCACTTCCCGGCAACTGACCATGACGCCTCCGTTCGCAGCTTCGGTCGTCTGCTTACGCTACGAACAACTAGGACACGCGCAAATACGTCACTTGCGTTATATCGCCGTTGGGATGAAGCCAGTTAAGAGTCAGGCCACTGCCATTAGGTTGATTGGTATAATCGAATTTACTTTAGTTTGAAGTAAGTTTTATTTTAGATAACTAACTTTGGAGATACCTGAAGTGAAAACATATGAAATTAACTTTGGCAAACACATCAAAATTCGGACACCATATGCTTCAGCAGTAAGACATTCTATTAAATTGACCTTGTTTCTCCGTTTATGCAACAAGAAATGGTTAGTGAGTACACCAATATGTAAGTTGGGTATGTAGCATCAAATCTAGCTGTGTGTTTTGCTTTTGAAAGTTTGATGTTTTCATCGGACTATGTAGTTGTCTGCCACTTGCGACTAGTGTTGGTGATGGTAGCGTAATTGATTAAATCGAACCTAAAGTTAGGGGTATGTGCAAAGGTTATATTACTGATCATTACAAACACGGGGTTGTGTGGTTGTGTCTGTGACGGGGGACTATGGAAAAGGCTTAAAAATAACCGTGATCTAATTTGTGAACCTCCCCTTCCGCAGCCACGCCAAACAGGTGAACAAAAGATATGTTTGTTTGTTGATGTTTTAGGTCCTGGCAACATCTAAGGTGATATCAGGACGGATGAAAACAAGAAACGAACATCAATATGACGACTAAAACTTGGCTGACACTCTCCAGTATGCCCTGTAACATGTTGTAAAAAGGCTAAGGCTCGAATGTGTGGCTGTGTAGGCAAGCTATAGTGAAATCAATACAGACAAAGAGAAAGGAAGAGTATAAAGTGTAATGAAGAAGAGAGAGTCAAGCCCTCTGGTTTATTATTTATATGGTTACATGGGTTCATTGCAGAGTATCACCCCACCCCTTCCCCCGAATGGAAAACAAGCATTATTGGCCCTACCAATAGGGATCCAGCATTCCCAGACCCAGACCTGCCAGCACCACTATGTCTATTTACATCCCACTCAGGCACCACCAGCCCATACATATATACATATATATTATATATATATATATATATATATATATATACCTACATGCGCCTGGTCACGCACACCGATCAGTAATAGAAGATCTGCATTCCCCTATGCCGTACATCGGAATATTTTACAATGTGACCTGTAGTTATGTACCTGTAATTAGGTCTCGCCTCCCTCCAAAGGGGGGGGGGGGGAGTTGGGGGCGGCGGTTAAGTAGGTTAGCAGCCTGGCGAGAGTGAGATAAACACTGATAAAGCAAAGAACCATCTAAATGGAAAGAAATAAGAAAAAATAAAAGTTAAAAATAATGGCGAGTTGACGCCCTAGTGCTTTATTCGTGTGTATTGCCTGTAAATTAGGATATAAAATGAACCTGTAGTAAGCTGCGTTTACACGGGCAAGTTAAAACGCCCCAGCTGGAACCAGTTGCCTAGATCGGTTCACATTTGCCCATGTAAACGCGCCTCTGAGGCGTTTTAGGGCTGAAACGTTCCAGCTGGAACGTTCCGCGAATACCACCTCAGGAGGTGATCTACAGGAAACGTTTCAGCTTGTTCCCGGGCGGCGGTAGTATAAAATAGTAGTGCGTGCCTGGGAACAGGGGGAGCAGTAACTAATCGCTGGTGCCCGGCAGTGTTAGGGCCCGATTACGCCGAAATCTAGTGAATGCGATCATATTTAACAGAATTAAATCCTCAAATAATGAAATTTAATTAAATTAACCATAAATTCCAAGCGATATTAACGTAGCAGCTACATCGGCGTCGAATCGACGAGTGTAAACAAAACAAATAGCAGTGATCGCCGCAACCAGCGAAAAATCCGCGCATGCGCAGAAGCCACGAAAATATAGTTTTTTGGGGAGTTTTCAGTCGCATTGGTGCGCTGAAGGCTGCCGTGTAAACGCGCCACGAGAACGTTTCAGGTAGAACGCTTTGTCTTGAATCGTTTTACTTTTGGCCGTGTAAACGCAGCTTTAGATTTGTTTTGTTTCTTGCTTTGTTGGAGTTTTACGTCCTGTCAATATCTAAGGTCATATCAGGACGGGTACCGACTTGTAACAGTGCACACTCATGGCAACTTTATAGTGCTGTCCCACTGGGAGACAAGGCCACCCGTACCATGACCCGATATCCCACCCAGTCATATTATCATGAGACTGATCTAAGCAGTGCTTGCCCTATTGTAAGAATGTTGAAGGGTGAGTTGGTAATTGTTTTTATGCGTGGCGGGAAGGTCAGACACGGCGTGAGAAGCAGTGCATGCGATTGTTATCTGGATGGAGGGAGGGTTGGTGGGTCGAGTAAAGAAAAAGGCTGTGGTGAGCGCCTGCTTAAAGTTACATAGTCCGATGGTTTTGAGTTTCTGTCATTTTCTTAAATAAATAAATTAGGTTGATCGGTATATTCTACCTTAAATTAATTTGAAGTAACATCGCTTTAAAATGGCTAACTTAGGAGATATTTGAAGTGTAAACATGCATGTCAAAAATTATAATCTATAGGTTTCAGCAGTAATACTAATAGGTTCTTTTACATTGATTCAGTATTCGGTTCTATGCAGAAACACAAGCTTAATAAGTGCACCAGTGTCTAAGTCTGGTATGTAGGTTCAGTTTTAGATAAGTGTGTCGGTTTTGAAAATGTGATGCTTTCATCGGACTACGAGGCGTGTGGTGGCTGCACAAATCTGGCAGGTGGTGATGTATTGCTGGAGTTGGTGGCTTACAGAGTTGTAGGTGGCGCCCCCTCGCCCAGCAGAACTGGGCAGAACTGGAGGGGACGCTGGTTCCGGTTGGTGCGGACTCATGGATTGAACCCAGGCAGTATGCTCCAATCGCGATAATGCAGACATATTAAAGTGTGCACTGATGACATAGTGGTAAGAGGTCTAAGTGGTCTGGGTATGTTATTAGAGTGTACACTGATGACATAGTGGTGAGAGGTCTAAGTGACCTGGGTATGTTATTAGAGTGTACACTAATGACATAGTGGTGAGAGGTCTAAGTGATCTGGGTGTGTAATTAGAGTGTACACTAATGACATAGTGGTGAGAGGTCTAAGTGACCTTGGTATGTTATTAGTGTGTGCACTGATGACATAGTGGTGAGAGGTCTAAGTGACCTGGGTATGTTATTAGAGTGTGCACTGATGACATAGTGGTGAGAGGTCTAAGTGACCTGGGTATGTTATTAGAGTGTGCACTAATGACATAGTAGTGAGAGGTCTAAGTGGTCTGGGTATGTCATTAGAGTGTACAATGATGACATAGTGGTGAGAGGTCTAAGTGTCCTGGGTATGTTATTAGAGCATGCACAAATGACATAGTGGTGAGAGGTCTAAGTGACCTGGTTATGTTATTAGAGGGTGCACTGATGGCATAGTGGTGAGAGGTCTAAGTGATCTGGGTATGTTATTAGAGTGTACACTGATGACATAGTGGTCAGAGGTCTAAGTGGTCTGGGTATGTTATTAGAGTGTGCACTGATGACATAATGGTGAGAGGTCTAAGTGTCCTGGGTATGTTATTAGAGTGTACACTGATGACATAGTGGTGAGAGGTCTAATTGACCTGGGTATGTTATTAGAGTGTACACTAATGGCATAGTGGTGAGAGGTCTAACTGACCTGGGTATGTTATTAGAGTGTGCACTAATGACATAGTGGTGAGAGGTCTAAGTGGTCTGGGTATGTCATTAGAATGTTCAATGATGACATAGTGGTGAGAGGTCTAAATGTCCTGGGTAGGTTATTAGAGCGTGCACTAATGACATAGTGGTGAGAGGTCTAAGTGACCTGGGTATGTTATTAGAGTGTGCACTGATGACATAGTGGTGAGAGGTCTAAGTGATCTGGGTATGTTATTAGAGTGTACACTAATGACATAGTGGTGAGAGGTCTAAGTGGTCTGGGTATGTTATTAGAGTGTGCACTGATGACATGGTGGTGAGAGGTCTAAGTGACCTGGGTATGTTATTAGAGTGTGCACTGATGACATAGTGCTGAGAGGTATAAGTGTCCTGGGTATGTTATTAGAGTGTACACTGATGACATAATGGTGAGAGGTCTAAGTGACCTGGGTATGTTATTAGAGTGTGCACTGATGACATAATGGTGAGAGGTCTAACTGACCTGGGTATGTTATTAGAGTGTGCACTAATGACATAGTGGTGAGAGGTCTAAGTGGTCTGGGTATGTCATTAGAGAGTTCAATGATGACATAGTGGTGAGAGGTCTAAATGTCCTGGGTATGTTATTAGAGCGTGCACTAATGACATAGTGGTGAGAGGTCTAAGTGACCTGGGTATGTTATTAGAGTGTGCACTGATGACATAGTGGTGAGAGGTCTAAGTGATCTGGGTATGTTATTAGAGTGTACACTGATGACATAGTGGTGAGAGGTCTAAGTGGTCTGGGTATGTTATTAGATTGTGCACTGATGACATGGTGGTGAGAGGTCTAAGTGACGTGGGTATGTTATTAGAGTGTGCACTAATGACATAGTGGTGAGAGGTCTAAGTGACCTAGGCATGTTATTAGAGTGTACACTAATGACATAGTGGTGAGAGGTCTAAGTGACCTTGGTATGTTATTAGAGTGTGCACTATTGGCATAGTGGTGAGAGGTCTAAGTGACCTGGGTATGTTATTAGAGTGTGCACTAATGACATAGTGGTGAGAGGTCAAAGTGGTCTGAGTATGTCATTAGAGTGTTCAATGATGACATAGTGGTGAGAGGTCTAAGTGTCCTGGGTATGTTATTAGAGCGTGGACTAATGACATAATGGTGAGAGGTCTAAGTGATCTGGGTATGTTATTAGAAGTGGTCTGGGTATGTTATTAGAGTGTACACTAATGACATAATAGTGAGAAGTCTAAGTGACCTGGGTATGTTATTAGAGTGTGCACTAATGGCATAGTGGTGAGAGGTCTAAGTGACCTGGGATTCTCATTAGAGTGTGCACTACTGACATAGTGGTGAGAGGTCTAAGTGACCTGGGAATGTCATTAGAGTGTGCACTGATGACATAGTGGTGAGAGGTCTAAGTGAGCTGGGTATGTTATTAGAGTGTGCACTGATGACATAGTGGTGAGAGGTCTAAGTGACCTGGGTATGTTATTAGAGTGTACACTAATGACATAGTGGTGAGAGGTCTAAGTGACCTGGGTATGTTATTAGAGTGTACACTAATGACATAGTGGTGAGAGGTCGAAGTGACCTGGATATGTTATTAGAGTGTACACTAATGACATAGTGGTGAGAGGTCTAAGTGACCTGGATATGTTATTAGAGTGTGCACTAATGGCATAGTGGTGAGAGGTCTAACTGACCTGGGTATGTTATTAGAGTGTGCACTAATGACATAGTGGTGAGAGCTCTAAGTGGTCTGGGTATGTCATTAGAGTGTTCAATGATGACATAGTGGTGAGAGGTCTAAATGTCCTGGGTATGTTATTAGAGCGCGCACTAATGACATAGTGGTGAGAGGTCTAAGTGACCTGGGTATGTTATTAGAGTGTGCACTGATGACATAGTGGTGAGAGGTCTAAGTGATCTGGGTATGTTATTAGAGTGTACACTGATGACATAGTGGTGAGAGGTCTAAGTGGTCTGGGTATGTTATTAGAGTGTGCACTGATGACATGGTGGTGAGAGGTCTAAGTGACCTGGGTATGTTATTAGAGTGTACACTGATGACATAGTGGTGAGAGGTCTAAGTGACCTGGGTATGTTATTAGAGTGTGCACTGATGACATAGTGGTGAGACGTCTAAGTGAGCTGGGTATGTTATTAGAGTGTGCACTACTGACATTGTGGTGAGAGGTCTAAGTGACCTGCGTATGTTATTAGAGTGTACAATAATGACAGAGTGGTGAGAGGTCTAAGTGACCTGGGATTGTCATTAGAGTGTGCACTGATGACACAGTGGTGAGAGGTCTAAGTGTCCTGGGTATGTCATTAGAGTGTACAATCATGACATAGTGGTGAGAGCTCTAACTGGTCTGGGTATGTTATTAGAGCGTGCACTAATGACATAGTAGTGAGAGGTCTAAATGGTCTGAGTATGTCATTAAAGTGTACAATGATGACATAGTGGTGAGATGTCAAAGTGTCCTGGGTATGTTATTAGAGTGTGCACTAATGAGATAGTGGTGAGAGGTCTAAGTGGCCTGGTTATGTTATTAGAGTGTACACTAATGACATAGTGGTGAGAGGTCTAAGTGACCTGGGTATGTTATTAGAGTGTGCACTAATGACATAGTGGTGAGAGGTCTAAGTGACCTGGGTATGTTATTAGAGTGTACACTAATGACATAGTGGTGAGAGGTCTAAGTGACCTTAGTATGTTATTAGAGTGTGCACTATTGGCATAGTGGTGAGAGGTCTAAGTGTCCTGGGTATGTTATTAGAGCGTGGACTAATGAGATAATGGTGAGAGGTCTAAGTGATCTGGGTATGTTATTAGAAGTGGTCTGGGTATGTTATTAGAGTGTACACTAATGACATAATAGTGAGAAGTCTAAGTGACCTGGGTATGTTATTAGAGTGTGCACTAATGGCATAGTGGTGAGAGGTCTAAATGACCTGGGATTCTCATTAGAGTGTGCACTACTGACACAGTGGTGATAGGTCTAAGTGACCTGGGTATGTCATTAGAGTGTACAATGATGACATAATGGTGAGAGGTCTAAGTGACCTGGGTATGTTATTAGAGTGTGCACTGATGACATAATGGTGAGAGGTCTAAGTGACCTGGGTATGTTATTAGAGTGTGCACTGATGACATAGTGGTGAGAAGTCTAAGTGTCCTGGGTATGTTATTGTAGTGTACACTGATGACATAGTGGTGAGAGGTCTAATTGACCTGGGTATGTTATTAGAGTGTGTGCTAATGGCATAATGGTGAGAGGTCTAAGTGACCTGGGTATGTTATTAGAGTGTGCACTAAAGATATAGTGTTGAGAGGTCTAAGGGACCTGGGATTGCCATTAGAGTGTGCACTGATGACATAGTGGTGAGAGGTCTAAGTGTCCTGGGTATGTTATTAGACTGTGCACTAATGACATAGTGGTGAGAGGTCTAATTGACCTGGGTATGTTATTAGAGTGTACAATGATGACATAGTGGTGAGAGATCTAAGTGTCCTGGGTATGGTATTAGAGTGTACACTGATGACATAGTGGTGAGAGGTCTAATTGACCTGGGTATGTTATTAGAGTGTGCACTGATGACATAGTGGTGAGAGATCTAAGTGTCCTGGGTATGTTATTAGAGTGTACACTGATGACATAGTGGTGAGAGGTCTAATTGACCTGGGTATGTTATTAGAGTGTGCACTAATGGCATAGTGGTGAGAGGTCTAACTAACCTGGGTATGTTATTAGAGTGTGCACTAATGACATAGTGGTGAGAGGTCTAAGTGGTCTGGGTATGTCATTAGAGTGTTCAATGATGACATAGTGGTGAGAGGTCTAAATGTCCTGGGTATGTTATTAGAGCGTGCACTAATGACATAGTGGTGAGAGGTCTAAGTGACCTGGGTATGTTATTAGAGTGTGCACTGATGGCATAGTGGTGAGAGGTCTAAGTGATCTGGATATGTTATTAGAGTGTACACTGATGACATAGTGGTGAGAGGTCTAAGTGACCTGGGATTGTCATTAGAGTGTGCACTAATGACATAGTGGTGAGAGGTCTAAGTGTCCTGGGTATGTCATTAGAGTGTACAATGATGACATAATGGTGAGAGTTCTAACTGGTCTGAGTATGTTATTAGAGCGTGCACTAATGACATAGTAGTGAGAGGTCTAAGTGGTCTGAGTATGTCATTAGAGTGTACAATGATGACATAGTGGTGAGATGTCTAAGTGTCCTGGGTATGTTATTAGAGTGTGCACTAATGACATAGTGGTGAGAGGTCTACGTGGCCTGGGTATGTTATTAGAGTGTACACTAATGACATAGTGGTGAGAGGTCTAAGTGGCCTGGCTATGTTATTAGAGTGTGCACTAATGACATAGTGGTGAGAGGTCTAAGTGCCCTGTGTATGTTATTAGAGTGTACACTAATGACATAGTGGTGAGAGGTCTAAGTGACCTGGCTATGTTATTAGAGTGTGCACTAATGGCATAGTGGTGAGAGGTCTAAGTGACCTGGGTATGTCATTAGAGTGTACAATGATGACATAGTGGTGAGAGGTCTAAGTGTCCTGGGTATGTTATTAGAGTGTGCACTGATGACATAGTGGTGAGAGGTCTAAGTGTCCTGGGTATGTTATTAGAGTGTGCACTGATGACATAGTGGTGAGAGGTCTAAGTGTCCTGGGTATGTTATTAGAGTGTACACTGATGACATAGTGGTGAGAGGTCTAACTGACCTGGGTATGTTATTAGAGTGTGCACTAATGACATAGTGGTGAGAGGTCTAAGTGGTCTGGGTATGTCATTAGAGTGTTCAATGATGACATAGTGGTGAGAGGTCTAAATGTCCTGGGTATGTTATTGGGGCATGCACTAATGACATAGTGGTGAGAGGTCTAAGTGACCTGGGTATGTTATTAGAGTGTACAATGATGACATAGTGGTGAGAGGTCTAAGTGATCTGTGTATGTTATTAGAGTGTACACTGATGACATAGTGGTGAGAGGTCTAAGTGGTCTGGGTATGTTATTAGAGTGTGCACTAATGACATAGTGGTGAGAGGTCTAAGTGACCTGGGTATGTTATTAGAGTGTGCACTAATGACATAGTGGTGAGAGGTCTAAGTGACCTGGGATTGTCATTAGAGTGTGCACTGATGACATAGTGGTGAGAGGTCTAAGTGTCCTGCGTATGTCATTAGAGTGTACAATTATGACATAGTGGTGAGAGTTCTAACTGGTCTGGGTATGTTATTAGAGCGTGCACTAATGACATAGTAGTGAGAGGTCTAAGTGGTCTGAGTATGTCATTAGAGTGTACAATGATGACATAGTGGTGAGATGTCTAAGTCTCCTGGGTATGTTATTAGAGTGTGCACTAATGACATAGTGGTGAGAGGTCTAAGTGGCCTGGGTATGTTATAAGAGTGTACACTAATGACATAGTCGTGAGAGGTCTAAGTGACCTGGGTATGTTATTAGAGTGTGCACTAATGACATAGTGGTGAGAGGTCTAAGTGACCTGGGTATGTTATTAGAGTGTACACTAATGACATAGTGGTGAGAGGTCTACGTGACCTGGGTATGTTATTAGAGTGTGTACCAATGACATAGTGGTGAGAGGTCTAAGTGACCTGGGTATGTCATTAGAGTGAACACTAATAACATAGTGGTGAGAGGTCTAAGTGACCTGGGTATGTTATTAGAGTGTGCACTGATGACATAGTGGTGAGAGGTCCAAGTGATCTGGGTATCTTATTAGAGTGTACACTGATGACATAGTGTTGCGCAGTAGCTTCCATTTACTACTTGCTTAGGCCATAATGGGAACAGCGCTTATATTTTGGCTGCAATAAAACATCAAAGTTGTCTGTATTACGGATGATATCCAAATCAAAGAAGAAGGAATTCCTTTGAAGAGTAAACATGTTTACAACACCCCTGCAAAAAAAAGCCAACCGAAAAAAGAAAGTGTAAAATGGTGAACTGGAGTGTCGGCTCGTTAGGTTCATTTTAACATCGTATAAGGAAGTGGTGCACCGTGCTTGGATTTAAAACTGCACAGTCTGAGGAAAATATCTAATTTTCAAAACCGTTATCTAGATTTGATTCTACATATCTAACTTAGGTACTGTGCACTTATTAAACATTTGTCGCCACACAGAAGGGAATACTGAGGCAATTATTTAATAGAAGCTGTTACTGCAGAAGCCTATGATGTCAGAGCTTTGGTGTGCTTGCAAAATTAATTTTGCATGGTTGTACTTCAAATATCTCAAAAGTTATTCGTTTAAAATGAAATGAAAGAGTTACTTCAAACTAAAGTATGGGAGGTTGTATTGATTACTCTGATATACTTTTCTCTGAAAATGACAGAAACTCAAAACCATCGAACTATGCAACTTTAACGAGACAAGGCGTTTGGGATCTTGCCTCGGAAGTCAGTTCTAGTAACATGTTGGAAAAAGTTCTATGACACTCAGGTTTGTCGTCTCCCATTTCTGATGATTGTAGGGTGGGTGGGCGGCCAGAATATGGGAGAAGAAGGAACCTTACCAAGCGGGTTTGGGTCCAGGTGAGAAGTGGCTGAACTACTCCAGTCGCTGGTGGAAATGGATATGAACCTACTAGATCACAGGGCGATGGTTATCAGGGTTGCAAGTTTGAAATGACAGGTGGCGTATGTAGTGGCAGCTGATGTGACTTTTGCCATGTTGTGAATTACCCATTGGCAATAGTTATGGTGTTATGGTAGGGGCCTGCTGGCATTCGTGAGGGCCAGCTTAGAGAAGTGGTGGGGGGGTTATGGTAGGGGCCTGCTGGCATTCGCGAGGGCCAGCTTAGAGAAGTGGTGGGGGGTCCTGATGTCACGGAAGGAGGGTAAATTACGATGTGTGGGTGAGACAGGTTGGTGGGGGGGGGGGAGGGGGTCCTGATGTCATGGAAGGAGAGTAAAGTACAATGGGTGGGTGTGTAGTATCAATGAAGACAAACAAACCTCTCGATGTCCAGGATGCAAGTGGTTTATTTTGGGCCTTCCCCAGCCCACCCCTCTGGTCGTGACGTCACCGCGGTCACCAGCTATACACACAGTCTCATACCTTACATCTTCCCCCTTTTTTTTCTATTTTTTTAGAACATAGACAATTATGACAGTTAAAGCTTGCTATACATTTACAACATATTAACCGATCATGATTTGCTTTGTGTCGGCTCATTTTTTAGCAAAGTATAGTGAAAATTAACTTAAATTCTAACATCGTTGATACTTAATGACTAACAGACTTTTGTCTATCGACAATATCATATTTCAAAACCTTTTAAACTATGACAAAATAGGTTTATTCTGAATACAATATATATATATAAATGTTTTATTAGCTTAGATTATTTTAGTGTACTTTATGCTATAACAGATTTTAATATTCGATGTGCAACCTGCCTTTTGGTGTTATCCAACACTATTCACTTTTAACATGTGAATCCTACAAGTACACCTGACTTATCCGCTACTATTAGGTTGGTTGGGATCTTACCCAGCCTGTATACATTAGTTAGAACACATGTAGTGTAATTGTTTCAGTTATTTTAGTATATTGCGCACACGGTAATTACTGAACCCTGTGCTGTCGCTAATTGTTTTGCCTCACCTGAGTCATACTTATTTTTAGCTTCCCTCTCCTATTCCTAGCCAACTTGGTGGGCGTGATACTCGCCCACTCCTCGTTGAGTGTATCCTGTTCGTTTTAGGGGGTGTTTGTTGCCTGCATGCAACTGTTCTATTTATAGGTTTACCACTCAGTTGCTTTTCCGCAGTGACTGTGGGTTGGAAAGTGTTTTGAACAACCGATGGTATTTTGAACATGTGTATCTGTTTCGGTGTACTGTCTGGCCTGGGCCATTTGTTATTTCATAATCTCTTTGATTTGCTGTATTTGAACGTGTGATAGTGCCTGCTTTCCAAACCCCTTCATGGTTTTTATATTTGACATTATCCGCCACCTTTAGGATTACATGACTACCTCCAGATTTTTTGGTCATAATAGTACTTTTGCATTTTTTGTATCCTGAGAACTTCATTTCTTTTAGACTTCTGAGCTTGGGGTTTCAAATGTGTTTTACTTGAGGGTAATTTAGAGCATAGCCGGCGACTCATAAGTAGTTGTGCCGGAGAGGCATTCATGTGTCTCAGAGGGGTATTTCAGTAGTTCAACAAATATAGATTGAAATCTTGATTATTCTCATGTGCTTTTTTCATCATTGTCTTTATCGTTTGAACATATCGTTCTATCTGACCATTACTTTTAGGGTAGTATGGGCTCGAATATATGTGATTGACATCATACTTTTTTTACAAAGTTTTTGAAATCTTGACTTGCAAATTGAGGTCCGTTGTCAGATATCAATGTGGTTGATATTCCATACCGCCCAAAAATGTCTTGTAGGGCCTTAATGACTGTTTTAGAATCAGTCGTGTGTAATTCTGTTACTTCGGGAAATTTCGAATAATAATCTACCAGAATCAGATATGTTCTGCCATGGCATTGAAATAAATCGACCCCCACAAAATGGTATGTCTGGTATGATATGAGGAATCATGGGCTCAGCACTTAAAGAATTTCTATGATTTTGACAAGTATCACAACGTGCTACTGAATCCTCAATTTGGCGGTTCATACCTGGCCAGAATACGCTGTCCTTTGCTAGCTGTTTACACTTGATTATTCCCAGATGGGTCTCATGTATAATACTGAGCATTTCTTTTTGTAGACTACTTGGAATTATTACTTGCTGCCCTTTAAATAGCATCCCATCTGTCATAACTATCTGGTCTTTACATGTAAAAAATGGTTTTGCACAAGATTTTACTAAATTATTTTGGCTTGGCCAACCCTCTTGTACTAACCGTGTGACCTCGGTGAGGGCAGTGTCTGTCTTGGTAGCTGCAACAATGCGGTCATTCATGTTGTATGCGATATCTACAGTGGCAATTGAAATTTCATTGTCAAACAAATCATTTGGGGTTGTGTTGCTAGTATGCGCTCATGTCAGAGTATCTGTGAAGAACATTTCCTCTCCTTTTATGTATTTCATTACAATGTTATAGTTTTGCAACCTCATCCACATCCTTTGCATCCTGGCAGATAACACATGTAACAGTTTTGCCATAATCGCTACAAGTGGCTTATGATCAATTTCAATTATTACTTCTTTCCCATAAACATAATCATGGAATCGGATACAGCCAAAACACACCGCTAATAGCTCTTTTTCTATCACCGCGTAATTAGCTTGGCAATCATCCAATGCTTTAGATGCCATAGCAATTGGTCTTTTTTGTTGAAAAATGGTGGCCCCTAAACCTGATTTTGAAGCATCAACTTGCAATGTAATTTGCTCATTAACATCATAATACTTTAGTACTGGTGCTGCTATTAATAATTTCTTTAATGTTTGAAAAGCCTTTTCTTGTTCATGTTGCCAGAACCATACTACATTTTTAGATAACACTTGTCTCATCCGTTTGGAAATTTCTGAAAGATTCGGGATGAATTTCCCAATGTATCCGACCATTCCTAGGAACCATTGAATGCCTGCTTTATCAGTTGGGGTGGGCATTTCAACAATGGCCCGCACACGTTCAGCATTTGGCTTAAGTCCATATTGCGTTAACGTATGTCCTACTTAGTTAACCTCAGTTTTACAAATCACAGATTTATCAGGGTTCAGACGCAAATCAGCTTCTCTAGCTTTAATCAATACTTTCTCTAAATTTTCATTGTGCTCTTTGATGGTGTTCCCGAAAACTAATATGTCATCAGCAATTACATTTACCCTTGGTAACCCGGCTAATATCTTATTCATTTCCCCAATCAAAATATCTCCTGCCATTTTAATTCCAAAGGGTAATCGGGTATATCTAAGATGCCCCCAAGGCATATTGAAGGTACATAACTTAGAGCTTTCATCGTCTAGTTCTATCTACCAGTAACCCTTATTGGCATCAATAACTGAACAATATTTAGCCTCGCTGGTATTTGCAATTACTTCCTCTATCGTTCTGGTTGGGTAGGGAGTCGTTAATATAGCTTTATTGAGCTTGGTTGGGTCAAGACACACTCTAATTTTATATGGTTTTCTAACAATAGTTATTGAATTTACCCAGGGTGTTGGTTCTACTTGTTTAACAATCACTCCCAAATCTAACATTTTGTCCAGTTCTTGCTTTACTTTGTCTACTATCGCATGAGATATGCCTTGGAGGGTCAACTACAGGAGCAACACTATGATCAATATGGATTTTCGCATTACTTTTAATATTGCCTAACCCTGTGAAAACGTCAGCATATTTCTTTACCAAATGGTTTGCTGCCCCAACGGATGTAGTCGCCTCTCTTGTTCATACTGCAATCTCTCCTATGCGTCGGATGAGGTTCAGCTGCAGGCACGCTTCCTTCCCCAAGATCAGTGTGCCGTGCGCCGTTACTTGAAATTTCAACGGCACCCCTCCAACGGTGATTACAGCCTCTCCCTACAGTCGTATGCGACTACCTGAATAAGTGATGAGCCAACACAGTGTTTTTTCAGAGCAGCATAGATATCATGTGGGACTATATTAGCTTGGGATCCGGTGTCCAGTTTAAATTTAACAGGTATGTTCTGCAAGTTATATTTAATGTACCATAAGCTGCTGCGTGTTGCTTCATCCGTTATCTCCCCAACGAACAGATCATTTACTCCCTCTCGGTCGTCTTCTTCTTCTGGAATTTCACGTTCCATGGTTACTTCGTTCATTTGTGCCCGGCTTGCACTTGCCCATTGTGTTCTACATACTTTTTGAAAGTGTCCATAGCGCTTGCAGTGCATGCACTGCTTGTCCACAGCTGGGCAAGTGACATTCCCATGCTGATATCCGCACCATGTGCAGGTCGCACGTGGTGACGAGGAACGCCCTCCTCGGTCCTGCCATGTGCACGCTCGTAGCATTGTTGGAGGCTGCCCTGTGCGTGGTGTATAACCTCCTTGTTGTTTGTTTCACCGTATCCACATGTTCCTCAATATTGTTACTCCCTTCTTGAATTAGCTAGGCATGTGTGTTTTTGCTCAAACGACACATTTCTAGACACCTATCCAATGTCAAGTTTGGTGTCTGCAACAACTTATCACGCAGCTTCCTCTCTTTCACTCCGCACACCAACCTATCACACAACAGTGCTTCCTCCATTTCCAAATAGTCACAATACGATATCCTGTGTTTCAATTCGTGAATGTAGTTGTCCATTGATTCAGTAGTTTGGTTAAACGAATGAATGTGTACCTGCAATGTAAGTTTGTTTTTCCAACACAATATTCCTCAAATGCCTTTACCAAAGGTTCGATTTTCTCCTTCTGAGCATCAGGTATCTTGAATGATAAGTGCAGTTTCTGTGCCTCGGGTCACGCCACGTGTAGAAAAATGCAGCATTGGATCTTTTCTGTCTCGCTGGCCACTCCAGTAGCCACACTGTATATTTCATATGCGTGATACCACGTACGCCAATTCATTGCTAAGTTCCCCTCTAGGCATAATGGCAGTGGCGATTTCAGAGCTGAGAGCGCGATGTTTCTTTTGTGAGCGTTTTTGGTTTTTGGTTACAATCTGACACCATGTAGTATCAATGAAAACAAACAAACCTCTCGACGTCCAGGATGGAAGTGGTTTATTTTGGGCCTTCCCCAGCCCACCCCCCTGGCCGTGACATCATCGCGGTCACCAGCTATACACACAGTCTCATACCTTACAGGTGAGACAGGGAGGAGGGATCCTGATGTCACGGAAGGTGAGTAAAGTACAATGTGTGGGTGAGACAGGGAGGAGGGATCCTGATGTCACGGAAGGAGAGTAAAGTACAATGGGTGAGTGAGACAGGAAGTGGGGGTCCTGATGTCACGGAAGGAGGGTAAAGTACAATGGGTGGGTGAGACAGGGAGGGGGGTCCTGATGTTACGGAAGGAGAGTAAAGTACAATGGGTGGGTGAGACAGGGAGGAGGGATCCTGATGTCATGGAAGGAGAGTAAAGTACAATGGGTGGGTGAGACAGGGAGGAGGGATCCTGATGTCACGGAAGGAGAGTAAAGTACAATGTGTGGGTGAGACAGGGAGGAGGGATCCTGATGTCACGGAAGGAGAGTAAAGTACAATGTGTGGGTGAGACAGGGAGGAGGGGGTCCTGATGTCACGGAAGGAGAGTAAAGTACAATGTGTGGGTGAGACAGGGAGGAGGGATCCTGATGTAACGGAAGGAGGGCAAAGTACAATGTGTGGGTGAGACATGTTGGGGGGGTCCTGATGTCATGGAAGGAGAGTAAAGTACAATGTGGTGGGTGAGACAGGGAGGAGGGATCCTGATGTCATGGAAGGAGGGTAAAGTACATTGTGTGGGTGAGACAGGAAGTGGGGGTCCTGATGTCACGGAAGGAGAGTAAAGTACAATGGGTGGGTGAGACAGGGAGGAGGGGTCCTGATGTCACGGAAGGAGAGTAAAGTACAATGGGTGGGTGAGACAGGGAATGGGGGTCCTGATGTCATGGAAGGAGGTAAAGTACAATGTGTGGGTGAGACAGGGAGGAGGGATCCTGATGTCACGGAAGGAGAGTAAAGTACAATGGGTGGGTGAGACAGGGAGGAGGGGTCCTGATGTCACGGCAGGAGGGTAAAGTACAATGGGTGGGTGAGACCGGGAGGAGGGGTCCTGATGTCACGGAAGGAGGGTAAAGTACAACGCGTGGTTGAGACAGGGAGGAGGGGTCCTGATGTCACGGAAGGAGGGTAAAGTACAAAGCGTGGGTGAGACAGGGAGGAGGGGGTCCTGATGTCACGGAAGGAGGGTAAAGTACAAAGCGTGGGTGAGACAGGGAGGAGGGGTCCTGATGTCACGGAAGGAGGGTAAAGTACAACGCGTGGTTGAGACAGGGAGGAGGGGTCCTGATGTCACAGAAGGAGGGTAAAGTACAAAGCGTGGGTGAGACAGGGAGGAGGGGGTCCTGATGTCACGGAAGGAGGGTAAAGTACAAAGCGTGGGTGAGACAGGGAGGAGGGGTCCTGATGTCACAGAAGGAGGGTAAAGTACAAAGCATGGTTGAGACAGGGAGGAGTGGTCCTGATGTCATGGAAGGAGGGTAAAGTACAATGTGTGGGTGAGACAGGGAGGAGGGATCCTGATGTCACGGAAGGAGAGTAAAGTACAAAGCGTGGGTGGGTGAGACAGGTTCGGGGGGTCCTGATGTCATGGAAAGATGGTAAAGTACAATGGGTGGGTGAGACAGGGAGGAGGGGTCCTGATGTCACGGAAGGAGGGTAAAGTACAACGTGTGGTTGAGACAGGGAGGAGGGGTCCCGATGTCACGGAAGGAGGGTAAAGTACAAAGCGTGGGTGAGACAGGGAGGAGGGGTCCTGATGTCACGGAAGGAAGGTAAAGTACAAAGCATGGTTGAGACAGGGAGGAGGGGTCCTGATGCCATGGAAGGAGGGTAAAGTACAATTTGTGGGTGAGACAGGTTGCGGGGTCCTGATGTCATGGAAGGAGAGTAAAGTACAATGGGTGGGTGAGACAGGGAGGAGGGGTCCTGATGTCACGGAAGGAGAGTAAAGTACAATGGGTGGGTGAGACAGGGAGGAGGGATCCTGATGTCATGGAAGGAGGGTAAAGTACATTGTGTGGGTGAGACAGGAAGTGGGGGTCCTGATGTCATGGAAGGAGAGTAAAGTACAATGGGTGGGTGAGACAGGGAATGGGGGTCCTGATGTCATGGAAAGAGGGTAAAGTACAATGGGTGGGTGAGACAGGGAGGAGGGGTCCTGATGTCACGGAAGGAGAGTAAAGTACAATGGGTGGGTGAGACAGGGAATGGGGGTCCTGATGTCATGGAAAGAGGGTAAAGTACAATGTGTGGGTGAGACAGGGAGGAGGGATCCTGATGTCACGGAAGGAGAGTAAAGTACAATGGGTGGGTGAGACAGGGAGGAGGGGTCCTGATGTCACGGAAGGAGAGTAAGGTACAATGGGTGGGTGAGACCGGGAGGAGGGGTCCTGATGTCACGGAAGGAGGGTAAAGTACAATGGGTGGGTGAGACAGGGAGGAGGGATCCTGATGTAACGGAAGGAGGGCAAAGTACAATGTGTGGGTGAGACATGTTGGGGGGGTCCTGATGTCATGGAAGGAGGGTAAAGTACAACGCGTGGGTGGGTGAGACAGGTTGGGGGGGTCCTGATGTCACGGAAAGAGGGTAAAGTACAATGTGTGGGTGAGACAGGGAGGAGGGATCCTGATGTCACGGAAGGAGAGTAAAGTACAATGTGTGGGTGAGACAGGGAGGAGGGATCCTGATGTCATGGAAGGAGGGTAAAGTACAATGTGTGGGTGAGACAGGAAGTGGGGGTCCTGATGTCATGGAAGGAGAGTAAAGTACAATGTGTGGGTGAGACAGGGAGGAGGGGTCCTGATGTCATGGAAGGAGTGTAAAGTACAATGTGTGGGTGAGACAGGGAGGAGGGATCCTGATGTCATGGAAGGAGAGTAAAGTACAATGGGTGGGTGAGACAGGGAGGAGGGGTCCTGATGTCACGGAAGGAGGGTAAAGTACAATGGGTGGGTGAGACAGGGAGGGGGGTCCTGATGTCACGGAAGGAGAGTAAAGTACAATGCGTGGGTGAGACAGGGAGGAGGGGTCCTGATGTCATGGAAGGAGGGTAAAGTACAATGCGTGGGTGAGACAGGGAGGAGGGGGTCCTGATGTCATGGAAGGAGGGTAAAGTACAATGCGTGGGTGAGACAGGGAGGAGGGGTCCTGATGTCACGGAAGGAGGGTCAAAGTACAAAGTGTGGGTGAGACAGGGAGGAGGGGTCCTGATGTCATGGAAGGAGGGTAAAGTACAATGGGTGGGTGAGACAGGGAGGAGGGGTCCTGATGTCATGGAAGGAGGGTAAAGTACAAAGCGTGGGTGAGACAGGGAGGAGGGGTCCTGATGTCACGGAAGGAGGGTAAAGTACAAAGCGTGGGTGAGACAGGGAGGAGGGGGTCCTGATGTCACGGAAGGAGGGTAAAGTACAAAGCGTGGGTGAGACAGGGAGGAGGGGTCCTGATGTCACGGAAGGAGGGTAAAGTACAACGCGTGGTTGAGACAGGGAGGAGGGGTCCTGATGTCACAGAAGGAGGGTAAAGTACAAAGCGTGGGTGAGACAGGGAGGAGGGGGTCCTGATGTCACGGAAGGAGGGTAAAGTACAAAGCGTGGGTGAGACAGGGAGGAGGGCTCCTGATGTCACAGAAGGAGGGTAAAGTACAAAGCATGGTTGAGACAGGGAGGAGTGGTCCTGATGTCATGGAAGGAGGGTAAAGTACAATGTGTGGGTGAGACAGGGAGGAGGGATCCTGATGTCACGGAAGGAGAGTAAAGTACAAAGCGTGGGTGGGTGAGACAGGTTCGGGGGGTCCTGATGTCATGGAAAGATGGTAAAGTACAATGGGTGGGTGAGACAGGGACGAGGGGTCCTGATGTCATGGAAGGAGAGTAAAGTACAATGTGTGGGTGAGACAGGGAGGAGGGGTCCTGATGTCACGGAAGGAGGGTAAAGTACAATGGGTGGGTGAGTCAGGTTGGGGGTCCTGATGTCACGGAAGGAGGGTAAAGTACACAGCATGGGTGAGACAGGTTGGGGGGGTCCTGAAGTCATGGAAGGAGGGTAAAGTACAACGCGTGGGTGGGTGAGACAGGTTGGGGGGGTCCTGATGTCATGGAAGGAGAGTAAAGTACAATGGGTGGGTGAGACAGGGAGGAGGGGTCCTGATGTCATGGAAGGAGGGTAAAGTACAATGTGTGGGTGAGACAGGGAGGAGGGATCCTGATGTCCCGGAAGGAGAGTAAAGTACAAAGCATGGTTGAGACAGGGAGGAGGGGTCCTGATGTCATGGAAAGAGGGTAAAGTACAATGTGTGGGTGAGACAGGTTGGGGGGTCCTGATGTCATGGAAGGAGAGTAAAGTACAATGTGTGGGTGAGACAGGGAGGAGGATCCTGATGTCATGGAAGGAGGGTAAAGTACAATGGCTGGGTGAGACAGGGAGTGGGGGTCCTGATGTCATGGAAGGAGAGTAAAGTACAATGTGTGGGTGAGACAGGGAGGAGGGGTCCTGATGTCATGGAAGGAGGGTAAAGTACAATGTGTGGGTGAGACAGGGAGGAGGGATCCTGATGTCACGGAAGGAGGGTAAAGTACAATGGGTGGGTGAGACAGGGAATGGGGGTCCTGATGTCATGGAGAGAGTAAAGTACAATGTGTGGGTGAGACAGGGAGGAGGGGTCCTGATGTCATGGAAGGAGGGTAAAGTACAATGGGTGGGTGAGACAGGGAGGAGGGGTCCTGATGTCATGGAAGGAGAGTAAAGTACAATGGGTGGGTGAGACAGGGAGGAGGGGTCCTGATGTCACGGAAGGAGGGTAAAGTACAAAGTGTGGGTGAGACAGGGAGGAGGGGTCCTGATGTCATGGAAGGAGGGTAAAGTACAATGGGTGGGTGAGACAGGGAGGAGGGGTCCTGATGTCACGGAAGGAGAGTAAAGTACAATGGGTGAGTGAGACAGGGAGTGGGGGTCCTGATGTCACGGAAGGAGGGTAAAGTACAAAGTGTGGGTGAGACAGGGAGGAGGGGTCCTGATGTCCTGGAAGGAGGGTAAAGTACAATGTGTGGGTGAGACAGGGAGGAGGGGTCCTGATGTCATGGAAGGAGGGTAAAGTACAATGGGTGGGTGAGACAGGGAGGAGGGGTCCTGATGTCATGGAAGGAGGGTAAAGTACAATGTGTGGGTGAGACAGGGAGGAGGGGTCCTGATGTCATGGAAGGAGGGTAAAGTACAATGGGTGGGTGAGACTGGGAGGAGGGCTCCTGATGTCATGGAAGGAGAGTAAAGTACAATGGGTAGGTGAGACAGGGAGGAGGGGTCCTGATGTCACGGAAGGTGGGTAAAGTACAATGGGTGGGTGAGACAGGGAGGAGGGGTCCTGATGTCACGGAAGGAGAGTAAAGTACAATGTGTGGGTGAGACAGGGAGGAGGGATCCTGATGTCACGGAAGGAGGCTAAAGTACAATGGGTGGGTGAGACAGGTTGGGGGGGTCCAGATGTCATGGAAGGAGAGTAAAGTACAATGTGTGGGTGAGACAGGGAGGAGGGGTCCTGATGTCATGGAAGGAGAGTAAAGTACAATGGGTGGGTGAGACAGGTTGGGGGGGTCCTGATATCACGGAAGGAGGGTAAAGTACAATGGGTGGGTGAGACAGGGACGAGGGGTCCTGATGTCATGGAAGGAGAGTAAAGTACAATGTGTGGGTGAGACAGGGAGGAGGGGTCCTGATGTCACGGAAGGAGGTAAAGTACAATGGGTGGGTGAGTCAGGTTGGGGGGTCCTGATGTCACGGAAGGAGGGTAAAGTACAAAGCATGGGTGAGACAGGTTGGGGGGGTCCTGAAGTCATGGAAGGAGGGTAAAGTACAACGCGTGGGTGGGTGAGACAGGTTGGGGGGTCCTGATGTCATGGAAGGAGAGTAAAGTACAATGGGTGGGTGAGACAGGGAGGAGGGGTCCTGATGTCATGGAAGGAGGGTAAAGTACAATGTGTGGGTGAGACAGGGAGGAGGGATCCTGATGTCATGGAAGGAGAGTAAACTACAATGGGTGGGTGAGACAGGTTGGGGGGGTCCTGATGTCATGGAAAGAGGGTAAAGTACAATGGGTGGGTGAGACAGGGAGGAGGGATCCTGATGTCATGGAAGGAGAGTAAAGTACAATGGGTGGGTGAGACAGGTTGGGTGGGTCCTGATGTCATGGAAGGAGAGTAAAGTACAATGGGTGGGTGAGACAGGTTGGGGGGGTCCTGATGTCATGGAAGGAGAGTAAAGTACAATGGGTGGGGGAGACAGGGAGGAGGGGTCCTGATGTCATGGAAGGAGGGTAAAGTACAATGTGTGGGTGAGACAGGGAGGAGGGATCCTGATGTCATGGAAGGAGAGTAAAGTACAATGGGCGGGTGAGACACGTTGGGGGGGTCCTGATGTCATGGAAGGAGGGTAAAGTACAAAGCATGGGTGAGACAGGGAGGAGGGGTCCTGATGTCACGGAAGGAGGGTAATGTACAAAGGGTGGGTGGCTGAGACAGTTTGGGGGGGGGGGGGGGAGGGGGGAGGGCCTATTTGTGATGATTGGGGACGAATTACAATGTGCACTGTTAGGTGTGAGCCCTGCATCTATGATTGGTTGGTTGGTTGTTGTAGTGTTACGTCCTGGCAACATCTAAGGTCATATCAGGACAGGTACCTTCTTGTGACAGTGCACACTGATGACGACTTTATAGTATTGCTCCACTGGGGAATCAGTCCACTGGTGCCATAACCCAAATATCCTGCTCAATCACATTATCCTGACACTGAGCTAACAGTCTTGCCATATCCTTTTAATGCTGAGCGCCCGGCTAGGAAGCACCAAGTATCAATTTTATAAGTCATTGGTTTGACTCGACCGGGAACCAAACTCCCGATCTCCCCCACGCGATGCCCACGCTGTACGGATTCGGCCACGACGCCCCGTGCTGAACCCGCGATGTGCGAGGTGTCAGATGAGTGCAGTTTGGTGAATGCTCAGTAAACATTATTTTATTATGTCCAACACAATGCTCGATAGCCCCAGCACTACCCTCGTTTAGACTAAACACTACTTGTGATCAACACTGGGCACACCACTACACTGGTTAAACGCCAGGGAGGAACTTAATACCAGGAACGTAGCATTATACCGGTATAAGATCCCTGCCCTCCTGGTAATATCCTACTATTATATTGGCGAGGGCAAAAATACATTGAGAGCAATTGTATGCATTTTCACTAACCTTTTTCTGAAGTGGAAATGGGGAGAATAATACATTATGTGAAGATTATTTAGGCTGAAGTCCATTTGCTCCTGCTGTAGTATCGCTATGTTTCTATGCTCGATTGCTATGCTCCATGCTGGAGTTCCTAGTGGTACATATATATTATTATTGTTTATTACTGTCATGTCTGGCTTCGCTTCTACTTGTATATACGTATCATTGCCTTCACTCATCCCAGAATTGTCATTGGTATCAACCGTGGGGCTTTTCTTTTAGAGGTACCATCCAATCATATTGTGTTGCTTCTTGTACAAGCGGAAGAATATAAATAATATCCAGTGTGGACCAGTGCAAGATAACTCCTGCTGTCCATGCCCTGTGTGTAGGTTACCACACACTGTTTCTTTGCTCAAATTTTACCACCCCCACCCTAAATTTATCAAACAGTTGAGATTGTGTGTGTGAGTTGAGGTATATTGGGCAGTGCACCCAAGAGATCACAAACTCCAACATGTTGTCAACAATCAAGAGCTATAATATACTACTGTCTTCCGTGTCTCTGAATTGGAGCCCAACTGCAACAGGTCAGCGTAAATACACGGGGAGTGAATACACACTGTCTATCTGGTAGCGTTGAGCTGCTGGTTCCTTCGAGTCATCTAACTGATCCATGCCTTCCACCCTCCATGTATCAAGCAGTTGATATCAGCTACATGACTCGAAGGAACCAGCAGCTCAATGCTACCAGATAGGCAGGGTGTATTGGCTCCCCGTGTATTCACACTGACCTGTTGCAGTTGGGCTCCATTCAACAATTCAGAGATACTGAAGACAGTAGTATATTAATTATTATGGTTCTTTATTGTTCGCAACATGTTGGAGAGTTGTTTAATTCTTGGATGCACTGCCCAATTCCAACTCAAGCCTACAACCTCTACTATCGGCGGCTCCAGGTTTCACTCGATCGCCAAAGTTCGCCGTAGCCATCCCGATGCAATCATATAGCTTACCAAATCAGTAGTCGATAAGTGTCAATGTTTATTGGGGTTTCACATCCTAGCAACATCTCTGGACACACCAGGTCGGCTACCGACCCATGGCGACAGTCGGACTTAATAGTGCTGCCCCACTGGGAGACCAGGTCGCCAGCACCATGAACCGATATCCAACTCAGTCACATTATCCTAATATTAAGCAAACCAGTCCTTGTTCTACCCTAGTAATGCCGAGCGCCAGGCTAGCTATCGACAAGTTTAAATTTTGTAAGTCATTCGTTTGACTCGGCCAGGTTTCGAACTCATGACCTTCCACCCGGGAAGCCTGCACTCTAATGATTGGGCCACCGCGTTCGGTGTAGTGGATAAGAAGGATGAGATTTACGTGGGGGTATAAATAAGTCAGCACAGTGTCATTATGTTATAACAAAAGACGACTGAAATCTGCATAACTGCATTGTTTTGGGAGTATAACTTTATGCAATAATTAATCATATGATATAATTGTAAACACACAGACTCCAGATTGTGTACACTCATTACGACATGCCCTTCTATACAGGATGAGGTGGTCACACGTATGTACAATTACAATGTCAGCTTTCTTTCCCGGGAGGGTAAAATCCATTGAGGATGCCGCCTGTATTAATGCATACCTGGTGAGGACGACACACAAGTTTACACATGTAACGTAACCAATTTGAAATTAAATTAATAGTGTATTGCCATGTATTTATACGTTATGCATTTCATGTAATACATAATACTATGTAACACATATAAAATATGTAATAAATATGTAATATATATGTAATATATATAATATATATAATATATAAAATATATATAATACATATAATATAAATAATATATATAATATAAATAATATATATAATATAAATAATATATATAATATATATAATATATATAATATATATAATATATATATACAATATATATAATATATACATAATATATATAATATATATAATGTATGTATATGTAATATATATAATATATATAATACATATAATATATAATATAATAAAATATATTATAAATAATTAATATAATATATAATGTATATAATCTAAATAATATATACAACATATAATATGTAACATATAAATACATACAACATAAATGTAAAGATAGACTAAATATATACTCTATATAGTATATATTGTACAGATTATATATAATATATATATATATATTACAACATATATAATATATATCTTATATATAAAATAAATCCTATATATAATCTATATTTAAGGTATGCAATATATATAATATACACTATATAATGTATATATTATATATATTATAAATATATAATATATCATATATCCTACATATCCTATATATGATGTATAATGTATAATACATATAATAAGTATAATATATATTATAAACATAATATATATAATATAAAATATATAATATATGTAATGTATATAATATATAAAAAACCTATTTATTATATATACTATGCATATAGACAATATATAACATATACAGTGCACATAAGATATATATATATATACTATAAAATATATAACATGCATATTATTCTTTACCTAAAACAACACATGATGTGATTTAGGCAATACTTACTCATCCAGGTAACAATTTTAAGTTAAGATCTTCAGCCTACCTTCTTCGGTGTAACCCCACTTCTAGATTCATTAATACAGGTGCCTTTCTCAATAGGTTACTTATTGCGTCTGTAAAATCCTGGGTTCAGCCTAAGAAAAAACAATATGCCTTCTGTCCATTCCGCAAATCCAATTCCCATGAAGGAGTGGCATATATTATATTAACTATAATGGTGATCTTGGAAGCATCCCCCAGAAATAGCTAATTAGGTTAACACTTGAACCTAAACCTGGTTAAACAGTTAACACAGATCAGGCTGTCAAGCTCAACAAAAATGATCAGGGGCTGGGTTATAACCCTACCCAACCATTGCAAAACAGCTGAAACACCTCATTGACTCATGAGTCTACCTTTCGTTCTCAAACACCACATACTGATATAATGAACTAACTATTAACACAACAAGTTGGATTTTTGAACACAAGTTTATGAATAAACCAATTAACTACCCAGATGAGGGCGTGCTAGATAGAATAGAGGCAATTGAAAAAGCCTCTTCATCTCCACCTTTACGCAGGCTTTGAACCTATTCTGCTTCTGAAAAACCTTTGTGGATTACCATAGTTCTTTACAATTTACTATACCACGGGTACCGAACAGGGCCACTATCCATATATAATAACCTACGAGGTTTGCTATCATTCCTTGCTAACGTTATTAGTACCATTTGACCAGAGCTACTTTCAGTTTAGGTCAGTTCTAAATGAAATCGCCTGACACTGCACAGGGAGACCCGGTTACAGAGTCGGGACAAGAAACAACCAGACAGAAGAGTTGAGGCGCAAACCCCCGTACACGCCAATCCAACACTTGAATTAAAGTAACACACTTCTACCTGAAGTTAAGTTTAATCCTCACTAATTCCACTTTGCTTTTGCACAAATAATTATGGAGTAATGAAAAAGAAAATAGGAATGCAAAAGAAAAGAGTTTTGTGAATGTTTAATTCCAATGTTTATAAGACTTGTTCGGATTGGCGTTTACATAGATTTGCGCCTGAACTCTTTCACAGATTCAACTTTACATTCTGCCAGCAAATAAAGACAAATAAAGACAAATACAGACAAATAAAGACAACGGTGTTGACAAACTAAGGAGTTGGCGCATATAATCAAACACATCTCATTTCCTTGAACGTTTATTATTAAATAAATATGGATTGACATATTTTCGGAGAAACACTTTTCAGAAATATACCTTTACTGTGTCAGTTTGTTTCAGAAATGGAGAACACAAATAGTCACTGAATGTTTTTCGAATTATGTAACCAGCATAAAATAAATTATAACAAATTTGGCATTTCTAAGTATTAAGAAAGCAATAACTAATTAACATGCTCTTTCCGTCATTCAGGTCAGACTTAGCTATCATGGACTGATATCAGACTACACTCAGCCCAATCAATTAACCAGTTGTATACATGGCAATCTGCAATAGGTGTATCCGGTGACCTTGATTCGGACAGAGGAAGCTCGAGACAGGGGTGGGAGAAAAGGGTTTTTAATCAAGGAAGAAGTACAGGTAAACAATGTAAGGTCAAGTGTCAATCTCAATCAGTCCACCTGGTCGATGTTAGAGGAGGGCATGAGGAGGAGGGCCCGGGAGCCGTGCCAAAGCACAACACCAAGGCTCTCGGGGCATCCGCTGAGACGATCTTCGGGACGTAGGCGTGAACCGCGTCCGACTCCCAGGTCCCCTGGGCCATGATGGCGGAGATGTCGACCCCCCGCACCGAGCAGGCCTGCGCCGCGCCTCTGCGCAGGCCGTGGAGCATGTACCTGGCGGCCTCCGGGACCCCTGCGGCTTCGAGGGCTGCTCGAAGGAGGGATGTGACGCCTCTGGGGGTGAGGGGGGTGCCCGCGCACGCGAGGAAGGCCGGGGCATCCCCTGGCGCGGGCATGAGGCCGATTGCCCTGTCCCAAGCTCGCACCGGGCACAAGGGGGAGCCCATCAGCGTCAGTACAAAGAGGGAGACCGCCTGGGCGGGGGAGCAGATGGTCTTGGATGACGCGATGCGGAGGCGGTGGCTGCCCGGGGTGCACTGGACGTCATCTCGTCGGAGCGGGTGTGGGCCTCCCCATGGGGTGTGGGGGGGGGGGGGGTCGACAGGAGGTTGGACTGCCGGATGAAGCTGAAGAAGCATATGACGACTGCGGCCCAAGGGGCGACCCCAAGGTGTCGCATATGGGCATAGATCACCGGCATCATCTGGGGTGTGATGGCCGAGGCCCGTCTGATGGGGTTGGCGAAGAGCTTCTCGCCTCCGCGCTTGACGCGCTCCGCGAAGGGCGCGTCGAAGGGGGCGACATCCCCGCCCGCCTCGTGGACCTAGGACCGACTCCCAGAGAGGGCGTTCGCGACTGAGGCGGGGGAGGGAAGCTCGCGGTGGAGGTGGGCGATGTAGTGCCGAACGTCGTAGGCGGCCGGAGCAAGGTGGTCGACGTCACGGTCGATCATGTATTCCAGGTACCGCCGTGCATGGCGATCGTGGTTGCGCCAGGTACCTGGAGCGAGGGCGGCCTGGTGCAGGGTCATCAGGTGCTGTTGGGCGCGCCTGTCATAATCTGCAGAAGAGATCACAAGTCATGGGTGAGTATACTGGGGGAATGCGTTACCCTCACGCTCCCCAGTCCCCTTAGTCAACATTGATCGCGGACTATGTCCAGAGTGGCTCGGGAAGAGTGCGCGCGGCTCAGGGCGTCCGCCAAGACCAGGTCCGCCCCTGGCTTGTGGTGGACCGTGATGGTGAAGGATCCGAGCGTGGCCAGGAGCCAGATCTCCCGGGCGCAGGCGGTGAGGGTGAGGTCCAAAGCTCGGCCAGACTGGAGGGCGTGGGCGGAGGCCTCGTTGTCCGTGTTGACGATTATCTCGTAGCCCCCCTGGAGCCGAGGGGAATAACGTCTCACTACATTCCAGGCCAGGGTGCAATTGTCTTGCGCCACCATCTCCTGATGCCGGGATAGAGCCTCCAGGGCGCTGGCGGGGGAAGGCACGCTGGTTCTCTCGCCGCTTTAACCCCAACCTGTACTCTTCCCGAGTCGCTTCCCCCTTTTTTACGGCTTTCCCCTCATCCGCCCTCTCTACTAGGTCATACAGGAACAAGTACTTAGCTGGTATACCTTTTTTGCGACTGTGTGACTTGCCGTCTGCTGCCGTGACTATGAGGCGAACCGCCTCCTCCGCCGTTGAGTAGGCGCCCCTGCCATACGCGTCGTCGTCTTGTTGGCGGTCGGTCCGGCGGGACAGGTGGTGGGGCTCGCCGTCGCGACCCCCTCGGTGGTGCAGCGATGGGGAGGGAGACGACCACACGCTGATGGGGGATCCGTAGCGGCTCGCCCGGTCTGCGTCTCTACCTGCCCGGCTCCTGTGCATGTCTTCCTTCGGGGAGGCCGGCGACAGCATCCGAGCGTGGCTTCGGAACCACCTGGATGATGATCCATGGCGTGGGTGGCCCGATGCTCCGTGGCGTGGCCGGGCCATGGCCGGGGTGTTGGTGGGGCGGAGGGCGACATGGTGGCTTCCGGGCTGCGTGCATTGGCTATGGCGGCGGTAAGCGGGCCGGTGGCTTCCGTGAGCACCTTACTGTGTGCCACCATCTCATCTCTCTGTCGAGCGGCGTGGGCCTCAAGAGCGCCCCACCGCCTCTCGATGGCGTCGATGGACACCTGCATTTTAACCATACCGTCAGCCTGCTTTGCTCTAGCCGACGGCTTTTTAGGTCGGATCGACTTCCGGGTCAGCGGGGACCATGGGTTGGTAGGTGTGCCGCCATCTTGGGCGCCGGGCGAGTCGCTTGGGTCTGGTTGCAGGGATGCCTCCACTCTCTTGGTGGTGCGTTTTGCCGGTCGGCCCCTCGGAAATGTGGCGCGTCGTTTCCTCTGCATCTTGCTTTTTAATGTGGGTGTGTTTTTTCCCGCTGTATGTGCGGCTTTTTGACGTGGGTATGGACGTCGGTGGAAGCGGGCAGAAACGGACCGTCACGTTGAAGGATGGAGCCCGAATGCAGGTCACAGGTTTAGGCGGGAAGGAGGAGAGGGAGGGGGGGGGAGGTCTCGGGCCTCCTCCACCGAATCATTACATGTACATAATTATAAATATGCATACACATATATACATATGTGCACACACATATATGTGTATACACATACATACATATATGTACATACTATACATATATACATACCTACATACATATACATATATATGAAAACACAGACGTATATAAATATATGTATGCATATATACACTATTGTCCCACTAAATCCGTAATGAATCGTTTGCAACGCAGGTTTCACTTCAGTTAACGATTTTGACAAAGTTTGTTTTCTTCTCGAGAACGCGATACCTTCAGGATAAAAAAGAAAATATAATGAAAAGAACATGCTTTCAGCGTCGCGATTTGTTTTCTGCTTGAGAAACACCGTCGTGAGAATTTAAAATGTATCACCTGTTCCAAATAATACATATACGGAGATATTTCATATTTCCAAGAGCAGAAAGTAAACTTTAAGCACAAAAAAAACCACCTAAAACCCCAGAGTTATGCATACTGAATCCTATTCGCCCAAGATATTTTAATAATTTGTTTTACTCCTGAACTTGTGACCGGCGTCACATGAATCAGACTAATACCCCAGTCACACAAGAGCCAGCGTTCGCCGCCAACCTCCTTACGGCCAAAACGACGCCAACCTCCCAGCGTCCCACTCGATACATTGATTCAAATATGCGGTCGGCGGCAGGATGGTGGCAGGGCAGCCGCAGGGTGGCGCCAGGGCAGCGCCAGGTCGGCGGTGGCGGGGCGCTGGATCAGCACTGGGACGGCGCTGTCAGCACCGGGGTGGCGCTGGGTGGGCGCCGGGTTGGGCCCAGGGCGGAGCTGAGTCGGGGCCAGGGCAGCGCCGAGTCAGCACCCTGGCGCCGACCACACGGTGAGTGTGGCATTGCATGACCAGGTCGATGCCAGGTCATCGGCAACCAAGAGGTTGGTGACCTGGCAGTGCCAGGGTGGCACCAGGTCGCCAACAAATTTTGAATGGCGCCATCGGAACAGGGTGCAAGGAGGTTGCAGGTGCAGCAGCTGCATCCTCCTTGCGTCCAAAATTTCCGAAATGGACGCCGGGAGGTTGGCATCCTCGTGGCACCAGCACTTAAGGAAGGGGTAAGGAGGGCGCAATGAGGACGTTTCGACATCGCGAATCGATCGTAAGTGAATGCAGGCCTCATGTGGCTGGGATATAAGCAACCTGCTAGTCATCTTCCGCCATTAGTCTCTGAACCCAATAGACTTGGTACAATAAGTCATGGACTATCAACTTGTTGATTTGGTGAAAGGGGTTATTTGAGAGCCTTTCAGTAATGCCCATTATGTGCGTAGGTCATGTATTTGGGAGATAACTAGGTTCTGTAGCCTTTTCCATCTCTTCAACCATTATGTATATATGTATATATCTATGTATATATATGCATATATATGTATATATAGTATATATTTGCATACACTATGTGTATATATGTATATATAGGTATTATAAATGTAAATATATGAATATATGTATATATGTATATATAATATATGCGTATATACATACTTCATGTGATGTCAGCATAGATAAGTAGGTGTGTGCGTACGCAACTTGGCTGCAAAACAGCACCGGGTTGCACTGAGTGCAGCTATGAAATCACAATTCTGAGTGACCAGATTTGTCTAGATCTTAATGCAGATGGCATAAGGCGTGTCGATTAGTTTGACGTAAATGCAATGCTAGATAAAAGATTCACATCTTAATGTATTATATCTTCATTTTTTCATTAATATTCTACCTTTCAAACATTTCTATTAATTTCGAATAAAATTAGAGATTTGCACTGCGCGTATCGGCAAACTCAATGTCCCTGTGCATTTGTTTTGCAGCCAAAGTGCATGTGCATGGCCAGTCAGTTTGCCGATACGCGCATTGCTGCTGCTAGAGACCTGCAGAAAAAACATCAAATATAATATAGGCTTCAAACCAATGTATTCTGATAAAGCCGTTTAAGCTCTTTAATTTGACATATGAATGGGCTTAATATGTCAAGTAAAAGCAAAGTTTTTAAATGTAATGTACCTGGAAAATAGGCAGGAGTTTTAACTGGCGTGTCATCGAGCTGCCATGAAGCCAATATGGCAAACTGCAACAACCCTAAATCTTCACACAGAATAAGTGAAATATCTCTAAAACCGCACCACAGAAACAAACTGTTGTGCAAACAAACAGATAACATGTGAAACAAACAGATTATCTTAAATTTATATGTTTATTGTTCTGTATTTCTATTCATTTTGAATAAAATTGAAGTTTTGCACTGCGTATACCGGCAAACTCAATGTCCCTGTGCATTTGTTTTGCAGCCAAAGTGTGCACGCATACACACTGCTTGTAAACATTGAAAGGGGTCTATATATGTATATATATTTATTTATATGTATGTATGTGTATATATGTGTATATATGTATACACATATGTATATAAGTGTGAACAGTAAAACAACCTAATATACCACGAAAACCATATCAGTCTTCAAGTCACACGTAAACGTACTGACAACTCTGTAACCATGGAAACACGAATTGGCCCATAATTTCCGAATTGTGGTTGATCTGGCGGGAAGCCCGAGATGGTCACGTCCCCAAGCAATGCATGCTCCCTCCTCCTCCTTCCCCTCCCCCCGCCTGACCCGCATTCGGGCTCCAGACTCCTCCTGCATGGATTTAACGTCTACCACTCCCGTCTCCGCCCAAGTATCACCCACGTCAAAAAGTTTTAAAAAGGTTAAAAAGGCACCCATGTCATGCCAGAAGATGCAGAGAACCCGCAGAGCCGCAGCACCTAGAGGCCGCCCCGCTAAGCGCACCACCAGGAAGGCTACCGCAACGCCACTAGCCGACACGAGCGACCCAACCGACTCGCAAGATGGTGGTGCGTCCCCGCAGCCGCCCACGCCGCCGGCCCGGCGCTCACCTCCCGCTCGGCAGTCGGCCCGCACACGAAAACTGACAGCAAAGGCAAAGCAAGCCGACATCTCTTCAGGATCCAGGCGTCCATCGACGCCATCGAGAGGCGGTGGGGCGTACTCGAAAGGCAAGGGGCCAACCAAAGGCGGGAGGCGGCCGAGCAGAGATCGGTTATGGCGGCACAGAGCAAGGTGCTCGCGCAAGCCACCATGGCAATGGCGGTGGTAGCGCCAACCTGCGCCACCCGGACCCGCCATCAACGCCCCCGTCAACACCACGCAACCCGCCGAACCGCCCCCAGCTCCCGGCGCAGGACCATCAATGTCACAGTTGCCGACAACACGACAACGGCGACTACGAGAGGGGCGCCCGTTCAACGGCCGAGGAAGTGGTACGCCTCATCATCGCGGCAGCGGACGGCAAGGCTCACGCACGAAAAAAAGGTATTTCCAACAAATATTTATTTCCTTATGACCTTGTGGAGTGAGGGTATGAGGGAAAGGCAGTTAAAAAGGGAGAGGCGATGCGGGAGGAGTACGCGTTGGGCCTCAAACGGCTTGAGCACCAGCTCGCGTTCCCGGCGAACGGCCTAGCGGCGCTGTCCAACCACCAGGAGATGGTGGCGCAAGACAATTGTACCCTAGCATGGCGCATTGTCCGACGCTACTCGGAAGAGATATTTACCCGCATAGCGGACGGCAGACTGCCGAACGGCTGGAGGGACGAAGCCGCAATCAATGTGGTGCGGATTGAGATCATCGCGATGGCGGGCCACGCCATTGCGACTGCGACCGCCTCGGCCGATCACCAGCCCGGGCGCCAGCAGAAGGCAGGAGCCGACCCCCGCGCCCAGTACGACAAGGCAGTGATTGGCGCCCCCTGTCCGTCCTGGAACAAAGACCCGAGTTCATGCGACAAAGAGGCGAAGGACTGATCGCACGGAGCCGGCGCCCTCAAACTCGCGCACGTCTGTGGTTACTGCGCGAACATGCGAAAAATCGTCACGAACCACACAGAGGCGAGCTGTTTCTCTAAAAAATCAAGGGACCGACCTGGGAGGAACTCGCGCCGGGATTATTAGCGCGCCGGCGGGAAGACCAACTACCCGGCCCGCCCCGCGCGATCCCGCCCCGACCCAAGGAACGCCCACCGACAGCCCGCAGAGCGACCAGCTGCCCACACCGTGCAACCCCCGCTACAGTTGACATTGCCCCGGCCCCGACTGGCTTCAGCCGGGGCACCACCGGCGCCGCCGGGAGTTCCCCCCATGACATCATGCCGCAAGCTGTCCCCCGGCAGAGCGGTGCGCCTGCCGGAACAAGCGGAGGGGGTTCCCCACCTCTGACGTCACGCGGGATGCCCTGCACTGGCACCGCCTGGAGGAAAACCCCCGGTACCAGCGGGAAAGTAAGCATTGACACTGCCCCGGCCGGCTCTGACGGCATGCGTGACGCGCCGCACTGGCGCCACCTGGAGGAAAACCCCTGTACCAGCGGGAAAGTAAACACTGACACTCTCCCGGGCACCCAGGCCCTGGCGGGGGACCCCCGGATGACATCACGCCACACGTCCCGCACTGGCGCCGCCTGGAGGGAACCCCCGGGACTACGGAAGTAAACAATGCGCCCTGTGGGGGCCGGCGGCCACCCCGCGCACGCCATCATACGCCAGCTTCGCGGAGCAGGTTGGGGCCCCTAGCAACACCTCTACACTATTGGCCCCGGACCCCATAGTGCCCTGTGTGCTGTGTGACGTGACCGCTCGGGTCCCCGCTGGCGGGGCCGGTGCCGACGAGTCGGTGGAGGGGGTACTCGACCCTCTCCTCCAGCGCTCTCTCCCTGCGGTGCCGACCTGCGGCCCCATCCCAGCCAAGTACAGCACCACCCTCGACAGCTTCTGGCCGTGCTCTTGGGCGAGGGTTGGGCCGCCTACCCCGATTACGCCGCGGCGTATGCGGCCGCCTGGACCTCGGCCCTCCCCAACTATTTGGGCGCCCGAGTTCCGGTCCCATCCGACCTGGACATTCCAGCATGGCGACGGATGCTACGTGGGTACGACGACCCCCTCCTCCTCGACCACCTGGAGTTCGGTTTCCCGGCAAACTACAGCGCAGCCGGGCCCCCGACACCCACCTACAACCACATAAGCACCTGCATACCACCTGGCAGGAGGTTCATGGCATGAATCCTCCGCAGCCTCAGGGCGGCCCCCATGGCAGGCGCCGCAGACGTCGATCCCGACCTCAGGAAGGACGTCCGTTGGTTCCGTGACTTTGCGGTAGGCGGGAACGGCGTCTGCTTCCTCCCCGCCCGCGTCCGTCCTCAGTGGGTGATCGAGTGCGACTCGTGCCTGACAGGTGGGGGGGGCCTTCTCGAGGACTGCATGCTTCGCCGAGCAGTACAATGACGCATTCTTCACTGCCTTCCCCACCATCCATGAACTCGAGACTGTGAACCTCGTTCTCGCGGTCCAGGCACTCAAACCCAAGGTCTCGGGAGGCTACGAGGTGGTGGTGAACACCGACACTGGCGCGTCAGCCCAGGCCCTCGAGTCCGGCCACGCGATCGATCCCACCCTCGGCGCCTGTGCCCGAGAGATCTGATTGGTCGCCGCCCTTGGGTCCTTCACTATCAATGTGCGGCACAAGCCGGGTGCGGAGCTGGTGCTTGCCGATGCCCTCAGCCGCGCCCACTTCTCCCGGGTCGGCCTCGACCTTGTACGTGATCAGTGCCGCATAAGGGGTCTATTTAGAAGCAGAGTGCATCATTCACCGGCACTACTCACACATGACCTCTAACTCATTTCAGACTATGGACTGACGGCGCACCGGCACCTCATGGAGCTGCATCGCACTGCACTGGCTCCGGGGATGTGGCGCAACCGCGACCGACATGCCAGGAGGTATGTGGAGTTGGCCCTCGAGCAGGGCGTCGACCACCTGGCCCGCACCCTCTACGATGTCGGGCAGTTCATCGCGCACCTCCACCGGCTGCTTCCCTCCCCGGCCTCGGTCACCAACGCGTTCTCCGGCGCCCGCTCCTGGGTCCGGGAGGCGACGTCGCCCCCATTTGACGCCCCGTACGCGGCGCGCGTCAGGAGGGATGGTGAAAGGCTCTGGCCTTCCTGGCGCGCGCGGGTGTCCCACTCACCCCACACGACGTCACCCCCCTCCTCCATGCCGCCCTTCATGAGGCCGGCGTCTCCCTACACGGCCTACGCAAGGGGGCGGCGCAGGCTTGCGGCTCAAGGGGGGGTGGACCACTCCGCGATAATGGCACAAGGAACCTGGGAGTCCGAGGCAGTACACACGTATGTCCCGAAGATCACAGCCTCCGACGCCCCGAGAGCCTTAGCCTTGTGTTTTGGGTCGGCTCCCGGGCCTACCTCCTCCCAGAGTGCTACTTCTCCTTCCGCAGACGTGGACCAGGTGGACTGAACCCTGGACACTCTCACCCACTAGACTGATACCTTGTGTCATTATATGTTATATAGTCTGTAATAAACCTCTTTTCTCCCATACCCGTCTCGGTCTTCCTCTGTCCGGATCAACTATGTATGTTATGTTGCCATGGTAGTTGGATACTTATTAACATGATTACTTCCTGCAACATCCCCTGATGTACATACATCAGGACATTCAAATTGTGTAAAGAACTGTGACGTCACAGAGCCTGAAGGCCAGTGCCTAGGCGCTGAAAAAGAAAAACACTTTGTTCGTTGAATAAAAATATTCCATTAAACGAGGTTATTTAAAAAGGAAGGAAGGGTGGTGGCACTAACTGCAATGGTGAAATGGAAGGTGACGCTTTCAATCGCGTGACACTAAGGTCAATAAGGGGTATGTGTGTCATCATGGGTGTATGTATGGATGAGTGTACATGTGCATGTGTGTGTAAAAATGTGTGGGCACGTCTGAGCCATTCTGTGTGAAAGATCGGGAGTGAGAGATGGAGGAATGTTAGACAAGAGGAGGTTATGCAAACCATTACTTTAACACATTAACCATCAAGCTGAAGTTATTCACCTCACATAATAACAACAATATTAATCAAAGATCACAATTTAAAATGTAACAGAGCATACTCACTAGCAGAAGCAATTCTAAGGCGCGCTACAGTGAAACCATGCTATGACATATTTACAAATTGGTTACAATCAGTGGAAGAGAGACATTTCATTTACCATAAAAAAGCTACATTACACAAGTGAGTTTTGACGACAGATTAAAATTCATCAAGAGAATACAACCCTGCCCATAAAGTCTACATGCAATGACCCTTGAAAGCAGCATGTATCCATAATATATGTACATAATTATATATCTATGTTTTCAGAGCTGATGTGGTAAGGTATTGTTTGTATCGAAAGCTATGGTTGTACACAAGTGTATGCATATATAACATCTGGTAGATGAACAGAAACATTTCAAATGCGCTGAAGCTGAAGGCTGAGTGCTATTCTAAATTCACTACCAGCGATTAGAAGGAATATAAGTATGCCCAAGCATATATTATCTTTAATTGTACATGCATTAGGTTAATTTGCTAAGTTCATTATGGAACCTTGTTCTGAGAGTGCATATATGGAACTCGTTTCATCAGATCGTGAAGAAGCTAGCTGTGTTTCAAAGTAACACCTGCATATATTTTAAGTATTTACGCCTGTCTCAAATGGTACCAGTTGCAATACATATCCTCTAAGCTTGGTTGGTTAGTTCTTCATCTAAGGTAATATCAAGACGGGTTTCCTCTAAGTTGATGATACCCATTGGAACTTCGAAACGCCGGCTCATCAAAATTGATCTCAGACTGGCCTGAAGGCAACTAAAAAGCACCTGCATGGGTTTCTTTGATTAGTTTATATATATGCTTATATATTTTGAAGGTTCAGCTTTACTGAGCAAGAGGTAATATATATAGATACATATATATATATATTGAAAGCTAGTGATGTAATCGATGCATTATCGCCCTAATATAGAACTTGCTTCACCCGAGCGTCTGGAACATGGATCCACCTTTACTTTGCGTCGGCCAATGCTTATCCGAGTGGGTCCTAGGTCTTAAACCCATAGCAGACAACGGATCAATATGTATTTTATATGTGGAACTTACAATAAAAGAAAGAGTAATTGCATCAGCCGACTACAAAGTTCCAACTTCAAGATTCTCCCCCCTAGCAACCAATCAGTACCACATCCACAAATGTGCACAGACGCTGTTCAAGTCTTAGGCAATATTTCACATCAAACCAATGGAACATTAAAAAGAAAAAAACAGTGAAAGTAACCAGATTCGAAAATGGCCGCTCGTTGCAGTTATCGCTTAGTGCATGGAGAGCATTACTTATACCCGTAAGGGTGTATATAGTCGATCAGGAACCGAAGTTGAAAATGTCCCAGTGGAGCCATCAACCATTAACATGACATCACTTATTACTGTAATATATATATATATATATATATATTTATATGATCACCATTGTATCCTTATATTTCTGTTTCATCTTATATGGTGTTTATTTTTCAGTTCTGGAAAATCATATTCAAACAGGAAAATGAAATTGGATAAAATGCTTTGTTCATTATTGGTGAGCCCAATTGTTGAACGATGATCAATTAAATAATTTTATTTTGGGTGTCATTAATGCTCAAATATTGTCTATGATAATAGCGTCTTTGTGTATAAATTCCCCATGTAATTGAAATAATAATGTACCAATACTTAACATGCCTTAATAATTATTGGGGGCCCGAGTGTTGATAAAGTGACTTAAACAATATTCTCTTGGCCGTACCCCAGACAAATAAATAAAAAGACCGGGACATTTTCAAGTTCACGAATTCTTCTAAATTTCCAAAGCTCCCTCCTCCGCCAAACAAGACCCACCAAAAAGACAGAACGAAATTAATGTAATTTTAGTTTTACTACCGCAAAGGGCCAGCAGTATCTCACCAGCTATTGTGAAAACACACACACACTCTGCAACACACACACTGGTGCTCAAGAGTTTATCCAAGAGACACATCAGCAGGTGATTGGTTGACAGAATCAGTGATCTAGCTGTCATTTAAGATGATTTGACAATGTCTACAACACGCAAACAATTGCAATATATATATGGCATATAATCCGTAATATTTATATGAATAACAACAACCAAACACATGCATTAATTGACTATTTTCTCCTGCCATGTTGCCTCCCAGTCACAGCCGTACACTGACGCCAACCGCGTGTGTACCTCTGCACGCTCCAGTGACCATCAAACTGCAAAGGCGCCAAGTCTCCACATTTGGCGGGAGATCTCCCTAAGATATAGCAAAATAACCCCAAGCTCCAGATTTCCCACTTTTAAATAATAATCTCCCATTAAAGATTGGTTTTAGATTTTTTATTATTTCATTACATTTTATTTTATTTTACACATATATTCTCTCAAAACTCACCAGAATGTACCACTTTGTGTTACTCTTTTCGCCAAAATATTCTAGGGACCGCCCCCCCCCCCCAGGTCCCTCCCCCCACATGTAGGAGGCCATTAACCCCTCCCCCCACCCCCCGGCCACACCATTTCCCCACAATGTGTGTATTATTAGGGAGATCTCCCTACTCACACTCTTATCTTCTTGGCACCTCTGCAACCATAATGGCCTCTATCGGTTCTTCTTTGAAGCGTTAAATACAATTATAGTCGAATTTAACCTTTTCCTAAAGGCACGCGCCATATAGACCTTTATTAGTAAACATCTCAAACTGTAGGAGATGTGAATAAAATCGCCATCATATTCACCAAGTTTGTGTGAAAAGAAGCAGATTTTCGAGGACACAGCCGAAACAAAAGTGATGTTTCCCCCACCGAAACCGTTTGGATTTTTATTTGTTCAGTTTTGAACAACTGACTTACATCACATGAGATGGTGTGAATGACTTGAGTGCCTGTTTCCCGTGTGGCAGGTCGTGGGATTCGAAGTGCAGGTTTCAATTGAACCCTGGTCGAGTCAAAGGCCATGATTTACAAATCAATACTTGTCACTGCCCAGTCTCACTCACCCTTAGCATTACTAGTGTATGTCAATGGATCGTCCAATGAGCAATATTAATTGCTTCTGGTCTGGTAAGAACAACATAAAGCAAAGCCTTAGCATTGTAAAAGCGAAATAACAATAAAGCCTTCTCAGACTGATGTTGTGCGTTGATATGCTTGCGTCGAATAACCCAAGATACCCAATGATATTAAGCTAAGTTCCCAACATCTATTCTAAGAAGAATGAAAAGAAATTCAATATTTTACTGCAAAGCAACGCGGACCCAGGAACAATAATTGTATACAATAGGAGTAGGCCTACTTGTAAATATAACACTGTGTTTTAAATTCTGTTACATTTTGCATTCATTGATTAATGAGGCAAAATGTCAAATTGTAAACAGTTGGTCTTCCTCCTTCCACTGCTCCTGATGATGTGGAGCACTAGGCAAGGTAGTGACACTTTTAATTCTTGTAAGTCCTTAAGTTGACTTGACTGGGGAATGAAAGCACGACCTCCTGCACGAAAAGCGAATGCCGTACTCGTTCGGAACATAGGGCCCATCATTAAGGCGATAAAGAATTTACCAAATATTTTCTTTACAAACTCATTCACCACTCAAAAACAATTGGTTGCAATGCTTCACTGCATTTGATTCTGTGGGAACGATACACCACCACTGCCACCGCCACCTTTACAGATTTGACTTTGGCTCGCTGGACCGTGGACTCATCCATCCATCGACCCAATTACCCAGCAGGCATTTCACACCTTCCTTTTGGCCATCTCCAGCAGCTCGTCACTCGCTCCTCAAGTATCAGCGAGCCAGTGACATTCACCCCGACCCTCCTACTATGTGTTACTTTTTTCCCACCCGCCAGCCCTTCTTATATTTTCTTTTTCTTTAGAGCTGTGCCCAAGTTAAATAAACTCCATTTACCCGCCCACCTCCTTGTTGTGTCGTTCCTTACTGAATCCTGAATCTTGATTCATCGATATATAGAACACCCCCACCCTGGCTTTCAATAGTATCCCACCCCCCTTTGTGACCTATGTGACCTATTTGACCTATGTGAAATTGGTGACAATTGTACACAGCTCAACCTGGCTTCAAGAACTCATTCATCCATGAAGAGATCAATGTCATTCACTCCGTGTCCAACGTAGTAATACAAACTGCACTTACAGGATCCATGTTCTTAACATGCACTATTTGTTGACGGATAACATATATATGTGCCACGTATGTATACACAGTAAAACCTCTCTAAATCAAGCGACCATGGCCCCCATTTTAAATGGTCCATTTAGGGAGGTAGCCGGTTTGGGGAGTTTTTTTTATTGTTACAGTTTTAACAACGGTATTGTATGGGCAATTGGTTGGGACTCAAATAAAGCAATCGATGTAGGAGAGTGGTCAATCTGCAGCAGGGGTGGTCGGTTAGAGAGGTTTTACTGTATATAATTACATACCCGGCTCATCGTCTTTTTACATGTATACTTGCTCGCTGACATTGTGCATCGGTCCGGAGAATGACACCGCCTGTCTTATTCGTTTGTTGTTGTTTTGTGTCCTAGCAACTAATAGGGTTATATCAGGATGGGTACCGACTTGTGGCAGTGCACACTAATGGCAACTTCATAGTGCTGTCCCGCTGGGAGACGAGGCCACTGCCACAATGATCCGATATCCCACACAGTCACATTATCCTGATACTGTGCGAACCAGTCCTTGCCTCTATCCTAGTAATAATACCTGCCGACCTTCGGCACGGTAACAATGACTGTTAGCCTCACGTTCACCCGGTGCTTGCCAGTACGCGTTTCCCAGTAAGACAAACAGTGGAACTCTCCCGTCTAGGAACCGTTGGGGAGACTCGCTACCTTCCCGAACACGCTCGTCAGTTTGAACATCGTAGGAATGCCATACCCCGGGTTAGGCAGCCGTCGCAGTCTGTTCAGTATTCAGGTCATACATGCAGTGTGCAACACATGTACACACATGTACGCACATGTACACACATGTACGCGCATGTACGCACATATACACACATGTACGCACATGTACACACATGTACACACCCGTACACACACGTACACACATGCACACACATGTATGCACATATACACACATGTACACCCATGTACGCACATGTACGCACATGTACGCAAATGTACGCAAATGTACGCACATGTACGCACATGTACGCACATGTACGCACATGTACGCACATGTACGCACATGTACGCACATGTACGCACATGTACGCACATGTACGCACACGTACGCACACGTACGCACACGTACGCACACGTACGCACATTTACACACATGTACACACATGTACATACAATTACACATATGTATGCACATGTGCACACATGTACACATACATACACACATACACGCATGCATACACATGTACACGCATGTACACGCATGTACACGCATGCACGCACATATACACACATATACACACATATACACACATACACACATATACACACATATACACACATATACACACATATACACACATATACACACATATACACACATATACACACATATACACACATATACACACATATACACACATATACACACATATACACACATATACACACATATACACACATATACACACATATACACACATATACACACATATACACACATGAACACACATGTACACACATACACACATGTACATGCATGTACACACAGGTACACACATGTACATACATGTACACACAGGCACACACCCATACACACATGTACACATACACACATGTACACACATGTACATACATACACTGTGGCGGAGTGGTTAGAGTGTCTGACTTTTTTCTAGGTCAGACTCCTAATCTGAGGGTCGGCGGTTCGATTCCCCATGCCCCCAGCTCTGCCAATTTGGATTTCTACTGCTGTGTATAACTTATAGTGTCATCAAAGGCCGGTTGCTCTCATACCATGTCTATGTGGTGAGGGAGGTTAAAAATCCCTTGGGTCGGTAGAAGTGAAGGCTCGGGCTTTCTATCGCCCAGCAGTGGAATGAGGAAGACCAGTCGTCTATGACTGAAATTTCCCCTGCTTAAACAACTAATGGACCAAAAAAAAAACTAAGAAAAACATGTACACACATGTAGATACATGTACACACATACACACATGTACACACATACACACACATGTATACACATGTATACCCATGTATACACATGTACATACATGTATATATATATATTTATATATATATGTGTAGATATAGGTATATGTATATGTACATAGAGGTATATGTATATATATGTACATATGTATGTAAATTATAAGCATGCATATGTATATATACGTATATATGTATATATGTGTATGTATATATAGATGTATGTATGTATAGGTATGTATATATAACACTAACAGCAACATGGTAGTATAGACAACAACTTTGAGACAAGTTTGAGACTTAGAGTATTACAATGAATTCGCGGGAATCATTTCTATATATGTCTTATTTGGAAATGAGATTTCCGGATTAAACAGGTTCAGATTAACGTGAGTTGACTGTACATATATATATATATATATATATATATATATATATATATATATATATATATATATATATAGTATAGTTATACAAATCTTACCTGGGTATAGATGATGGATAACTGTTGTTTTCCCGAGGTAGAAGCCTCGGGTAGACGTGGGCTAGGGAGAAGGAAGCACGTGAGGTACCAGCAATTTTAACCTACTTATTCAGGATAAAAATGATCTTTCAATACAATGGATACTATGATTTTCCCGTAATGGTACACCAACGGGATAGACGTGGTAGGGTGTGGTGGCTGGGCCCTAGCCCACGTCTACCCGAGGCTTCTACCTCGGGAAAACAACAGTTATCCATCATCTATACCCAGGTAAGATTCGTATAACTATACTATTTTACCTCGGTATACAGCCTCAGGCTAGCCTCAGGCTAGGGAGACCTTTACATAATTCATTTTTATCCTTAATATCATCCATTCTTATTATAATATTCAACGTTTTTGTTCTCACCTATTCTTGTTAGTTGGCGAGCAGGCGCTTTGCAATGCCGGTAGGCTTTTCTAGTCGCTTGTTGTAATGTTTTGCAAACGACTTAGCCGTCTTCCAGCCTGCATGCGCTAGTATTCTTTTCACAGAAATACATAGCAACCGTGCCTTGGAGACCATGGCACCTCTAGTTGAGTGGGAAGAGTATTTGCCCGTATCCACTCCAGCCAATTTCAACACCGTAATTGTCCATCTGGCAAGGGTGTCTCGTGAAATTGCCTTATGTGGCTTTATAAAGCTCACTAATAGTTGTTGTGATGCACGTAAATCCTTTGTCTTAGATATATAAGCCCGTATGGCTGACACAACACATAATTTCCGATCATTCGGAAAGCAGTCTAAGTGAACCGTAGATAAAGGGTCACCTAACGTGTTCGATTTGAGCAATTGTGCTAAATCAAACGTAGCTTGTTTCTTGTCTATTTCTAATCCAGTTAAGGATAAAGCAACAATCGTCTGTCCTCTGTGTCAGGTTACTAACAATAACAGGACCGCGACCTTAAAACCTAATTGTTTTATATCTAACCACGAGTTGTGAGGCCAAGCCTGAAACAACATAAATACTATAGACACATCCCAAAACCGACTATACTTTGGTTTTGGAGGATTCCTTTGATAAATTGAACGAAGTAGATAACAAAGAACATAATGTTTTCCAACTGTTTCGCCATCAATTCTAGGTAATATGATTGATAACGCACATCTTGCCGCATTGATCGACCCAAAGGATAGTCCTTCATCCTCTAGAGAACGAAGAAAACGAGCTACTTGTGAAATTGTTGGATTTGTTGGCTTGACTTTCATTAACAAACAATGTACACCCCATTTCTTTAAATAGGATGTGTACATTTTGACAGTTCCTGGCCTCCAGGCATCAGATACTATCCTATTCTCAGTAATTTTGTCCAATCCAAATTGCTGCAGCTGTTTCCTTAGAAAAGGAATGCCAATAGGGCGTCGTTGACACGTCGCCGTGAACCACTAGCGGTCCGTGGTGTGTCAGATTCCCGAGTTTTCTTGGGAATCATATATGTTCTTTTGCCAGTTGTGAAACTGCTGGCAGCCAAGGTTGCGTGTCCCAATCGGGCACCACCAGTATAGCATGTGTCCTTTCCAAACCGATTTTCCTGACAACTCGGCTGATAATGCTAAACGGTGGGAAAATATAAAAATAATTATTTTCCCAGGTAATAGCAAATGCATCTACTTTCCAAGCCTCCGGTTCAGGATGCCAAGAAACATAGCAAGGTAATTTGTTATTATTTCGTGATGCAAACAAGTCAACTTTAGGTGTACCCCATTTTTCACAAATGAAGTTAAACAAAGGTGTAGAGAGAGACCATTCTAAATGGTCATGGAAATTTCTACTTTTATGGTCTGCAAGTGTATTTTGTGACCCTGGAATATGCACTACAGTCAGCCAGACTTGTTGAGCCTGTGCCCAGTTCCAAATCAGTTTAGACAACTGATTGCAAGGCTTTGATTTGGTTCCACCCATGTTACGAATATATGCCATGGCAGTAGTATTATCAGTTAGTATTCTAACTTGTGATTTATGTATCTTTACTAAACTACATAAGCCCAGATAAATAGCACGCAATTCTAGCGCATTAATATGGTCTGATTTTTCATCATCAAGCCATCTACCTCCTGTTGTGACCCCATCTCGATGAGCTCCCCAACCTTCTAACGAAGCATCAGTAGTAATTACCGTATTAGGTTCCGCCATGCGGATTGGATTTGGTGAACTTGCTATGTGTTGCATCCACCATGCAATATCCTGTAGCCCTTCTTGCGAAATAAACATCTTTCGCTCAAAATTCCCTTTAGTTCGTGTTAACGCTAAATTTTTATCTATTTCTAGAGATTTAATATGGGCCTTCCCGTATAGAATAGCGGGTGCATACGATATCATTATCCCAATAAGGACTGCGACCTGTCTAATTTTAGGTTTTGGTAACTTAATAAGCTGGGTCGCTGTATTCATAAACTTAATTAGTTTTTGTTCTGTTATCGACACTGTAAGAGACTGTGTATCCAGAATAAACCCTAAACATTTGAGTTGTTTTGTTGGTTTAAACACTGACTTTTGTGGATGTACATAAAACCCCAATTTAGTAAGTAATGCACATAAATCCAAAACTGCATTCACACAATCAATTTGTGTTGATGCTATAATAAAGGAATCATCTATGTATGGAAACATTATATGACCCTTCCGCGCCATTACTGAGAAAACAGGTTTAAGCAGTTTCGTGAATAAACGAGGGGCACAAGCTAACCCATTTGGCATGCATGTAAACTCATAGAGTTGGTTATCCCAAAGAAAGCGAAGAAATTTCCGGTCTTTTTCCCTTATGGGAAGCGTATAATATGCATCTTGTAAATCAACACTAGCCATCCACGCATCTGGCGTAATCAGATCTCGTGCCATATCTAGCGAGAACATTTTAAAATGTCGATATTCAACCATTTTATTAAGGATTGTTAAATCCAGGATCATTCGAACCTCGCCATTAGGCTTTGGTCTCGAGAAGATGTTTGAAATAAACTCTCCTGAACAGTATGTCACTTTTTGTATAATTCCTTTCTCAAAGAATGTTTGTACCTGTTTAGTTAGTGCCTCTCGTTCAACCGGTTCAATGCTATAAGGAAAAGGTATCCTGCCTTGTACCGGAATTTGTGTGAAGGGAATGTGAACACCCGTAACTATTTGTAAAATTTCTTGGTCACTAGTAATTTTGTGCCACTCAGAAATATGATTATTAATATTACCAGCCACAAAGTTGCTTACAGTTTGTGTGGTTTTAGAGGCTGGAAGGACTTGTAACGTCTGTGTTTCAACCTCTACTTGGACCCGCCCCTGGGGAAGGGTCTCGGCGAGTTGACGCCTCGGCCTAGTGGCCGTGCGGTGTTGTCGGTCCAGCCTGAGCGAGCGCCCCGGCCCCGAAAAGCTTGACCGAAGTTTGAGCCCGGTCTGGTTCCCCTGGTGAACCGCTGTGGACGAAAATCCCCTCGTGACCTTTTGAAACGAGGAGTTTCCTGTTTCTTCTTACCATCCATGTTTTTGCCACTCTTGGCTGCAGTTTCTACCTCTTTATAGAGGTATTGTAGTTGACCGCCAAACGTTTTCGTGTTATCTAAAGGTTTCCCTTTAATGGGCTCTGGAGCGAGAAAGAGCGTAAACTCTTTCCCATCATTATCCGTAATCTTCTTTGAGCGAGCCACTTCTTTGCCAGCATCTGTGCAAACCGACTTGAAGACATTTTCATATCTTCGATACGACAGGTAATTACCTGCCGCCGCCAACAATGCAATTCCTTTGTCCATCGTCTTAGCCAAAGACGAGAACTTATTTTCCCTTTGCATTCTATTTGCCACAGGAGCAATAGCCGTTAGGGTACCAAGCACCGCCTTATGCACTGTGTGCAACACACCCTCAAATCTCTTACGGTCATCCGTCATATTGACATCTCGATCCATCTCCTTAATGATGGAGTTGGGAACACCTTTAATGCCTGTTAACTCATCTGCTAACTTGAAAATAATCTCCGCCGGCTTAAACGTGCGGAAATGGCCATTAATGTTCTCACGCATAAGCGTAGTGGTTTTCACACGCTTAGCCCTTGGCTTCTCCACTTTCTTAGCCACTTTGCCACCAATGGCAGCATAGACACCTTCATATTGCGTGTCTGAGTCCGATTCCGTGGAAGTGGAATCTGTGGACGAATCAGAAGAAGAAACTTTCCTCTTCTTCTTCTTCTTCTTCTTGGACTTGGTCTTCCGCTTTTTGCGAAGTCCAGTCTTCCCCCGTTCCTCGGTGAAATCATCACCAGAAGAAACGATATGTTTCTTCTTCTTCCTCCGTTTAGGAGAAGGAGGAGGAGCCTTAAGCTCCATCGCTGAGTCTGTCCCCGAGAAATCCTCAAAAGAAGACTCCTCTTGGACACTCGGCATTCGCCGTTTACGAGACACCGGTGGTTTGAGAGCCATAATATGACTCTCCATCGCCGCAAACCGCGTCTCCCAATTTTGAGCCGCGGCGCCGTCAGGCACTATGTCCTCCTCGGAGAGAATATGTGCCCCGGGCTGTGTCGAAGGCCCTGCCGACAACACGGGTGAGGAGTCGTACTCCTCGTCCAATCCACTCGGAACACGCCCCTCGGCTGCTGCTGCACCACGCTTACTCCGCTTCGTGGCCATCGGGAACTGAAACAAAGATTTTTGGTCAGTCCCGGTATATATATATGTCACAATATGGTTGTTTCAAACTCATTTGGACATCTAGTGGTGTTAGAGAACGTGTTTATACCGTTATAACACAGGCGTAATAAGCTAAATTTGTGCGTGGATTGTGGGTCAAGCCCAAACCTTACGCGGGGTCGGGACCAGTGTACCGGCCCGCCCATCCCTCTGTTCCGCACACTTCTCCCACCTGTGACTACTACGTCAACAAGTTGGAGAAAATGCTACGAAACTCGGAGAAACGCCTGAAAAAGTTTGTGGGGAGTCTATAAAAGAAACCCAGGAGCATCTCCAACATTACTCTCTATTAGAGTACGAGAGAATTTCCACAGGAGACGAGGCAGAGCCCACATCTCTACCCATAATCACATGGTGACTCGGGTGTTGACAGAACCGCTAATGATCGGTTTCAATCCTTCGAGAAGGAATTCTATCCTTGGTTTTTTATAACCAAATAACTCGTCCAAAATGGACCAAAGAAAGTCTAAACTTTCCATAATGATGCTCTAATGCATCATGATTAAGCTAACTACAGTTTTTATTATACTTACTGCGTATTTGCTTGTATGTAGACTAAATTTGCCGGAGCAACCCAACGACACGTAATCCAGTTGTGAGTTGTATATGCTAATTGCTGGTACCTCACGTGCTTCCTTCTCCCTAGCCTGAGGCTAGCCTGAGGCTGTATACCGAGGTAAAATATATATATATATATGTAAATGACATATGCTCCATTACCCTTTATGAACACATGTATATTGGTCGTTCTCAGAAGTTGTGTACCAATAGTGTGACATCAGTACCACAAAATCAAAATGCTGCCAAAGTCCTATAAACAAGTTTCCTCAATGTTTATGTCCTTTTGCATCTGAATAATTGAAAATAAACATATTCTGGCATTTTTAAGTAGGTCAAATGATGCTCACACCAAATAAATAGCAGTATAGCATGGAAATCAATCTGACTCCAAAATCAAATATTCTCCACACAAAACTTGACATTTTTAGGACATTTCACATGCCACTTGCTTTATAAACAGCTTTTGAAACCTCATTGATATGGTTTTGTCTTATTTGTGAATATTAAAGAGAAAAGCAAAACAATATTAGCAAGGTAACAGTCAAAGTGGAAACAAACACTTTTACTCAAATGTTTGGCTCAAATTTCAATGCTTAGGGGCAATTTCAGGATTTATCTTTTACTATACCATAACTGGGTTCATGCATAGAGTGTCAAACGGTGACAATAGTTCCTGTACTGTATCTGTACTCAGTGTTTGATACAGAGTTTCATAGTACTTGCAAGTGGAAACGAAATGTTATGATGTTAATGACTCCAGAAAAGGTTAACTATTTCATAATTTTAATTTTTTTTTTTTAGAAATAAATGTCTTCAACTTAATGAAGACATTGTATATGACCATTTGAAGTGAAATGAGCTGTTGTTCAGAGGTTTTCATTAAGTTTGTGACACTTTATTTTCAATGCTGTTGACAATGTCACAAATTAGTGATGTAATTGTCGATGTATTTAGCTACATCCATTCCAATAAGATACATAATACACAATATTAACATTTACTTTTGATCTAAAATATCTCCCACATTATTGGGCTAAATGATGAAATCTAAATATTGACACTCCAATAATGGGTTTCTTTGAAATATGCATTTCAAGTAGACTACCTCAAGTGGTACACAGTTTCTGAGAACGACCCATATACACATGTATGCATAAGTATATATATGTATGTATAAGAATATATATGCTTATATGTATCGTATATGTGCTTACATGTGTGTATAATTATGTATATTCCGTTCTAATAAGACCTTAGACCTTGCCAGGACGTAAAACTCCAACAAACAACAATGGATACGTATACATGTATACATAGTATATACATATATATGTTAATGGCCACATTGCACAGAACACTACATAAATGCAGTGCAAATGGCACGAGGCTACAGGCCGAGTGTCAAATACAACATGCAATGGAAGCGTCAACCAGACTGTACTGGGAGAGGCAGTCAGGAGGACAATTAAGGCTAAGCAACGATATTCAACAATGCATTATCATTTATATATTCTACAACAAATCCAAACAAGCGTAACATATGACCTATGTCATAATACCGACCACTCAACTGAAATAGTTGATAGTAAGCCAGCTAAGCATCTCAACAACATCCAGAATGTGCTACAATCAACGGGTCGCTTGCACAACAAGAGAACGCTTCCGCTAAACTACACTGCCATATACATATATCACCCTAAAATGTTCATTCACAGTCCATTCAAATCCTTCACATCTACAGAACAATGTCATACCCAACAAACACAGTCCAGATTCATTTACATTGTGAAATAAACATAGAAACTTCTTCTGACATGACAGCAAACATGTTCTCCTACCGCAAATGCGCACACAGCTGCGAATGCATCTGCATTTGGCCCCGGAAATAAAAAATATCGTTATTAGTATAAATTACAGAAATCACACCATGCTGCCCGACTTCGATTAAGCTCTTCGCTGGTCTCACTCGATCCAACCGACTGGAGAGGATTTCCCCTGTCTAGGTATGAAACAAGTGTATGTTTGCATAACTTCAAACCTTGAAAGAAGATTATTACCTCTGTGCACAGAGTCTTGTTGGTTGTGGTAACAGGGTAATTCGCATACAGATACATCGATCTGACCACGTGATCCGTCACTGTGCAATCACATGCACAGACAAAACTGAGTGACTCGTCTTCATCTACGTGTGTTCTTTGTAAACCGACAGCCTTTGTTTTATAATGTTGTTGCCGTGACAATGTTATAAACAGACCAGTGGTTACTGCTACGAAATCAACTGTACAGAACACCAGAGTGACCTATCTTCTTCTAAATATCTTCTTTTTAAACCGACTATATTTACTTAGCAATTTGTGTTGCCATGAAAAACACTGTTATAAGCAGATCAGTGATTATTGCTATGCAGTCAACGGACTGACTCAACTTCTTCTACATATCTTCTTTGTAAACTGACCTTATTTATTAATTAATTTGTGTTGGTATGACAAACAATGTTATGAGTAGATCAGGGGCTACTGGTATTCAATGAACTGTAGAGAACAACCGAGTAACCAGTCTTCTTCCACGACGTGTCTTCTTTGAAAACCGACTGTATTTACTTATTAACTTTTGTTGCGATGACAAGCAATGTTGAAAGTAGATCAGTGGTTACCGGTGTGCAATCAAGTTGTTATACACAGAAAAACAGAGTGACTAGACTTCTTCTGCCTATTTTCTTTGTAAACCCCACCGTCTTTCTTTCATAATGTTGTTTCCGCCAATATTGGTTGAGGATAGTAGTATATCAGGGGTTAAGGATCGTACAGTATATCCATCATACACTTGGATTACATTCGTGGGTTGCAATATACTGATATAAGTCTTCCGAGATACTGACGCAAGGACCCAACAGGCCACTAATCAGGGTTAGGTGGAGGCACACTGCATTAATCCAGACAACTGGTGCAGTGGAAATGCCATACAGGGGTGATGCACACGGTGGTGGCGCCCAGGGTGGTCAGTGTGTCTAGGGTGTACTGGTGGAGAGCGGTGAACTCTGCTGCCTGCACACCGGGCTGGAGATGGGGTTACCAGGGCCGCGTTCAAGGTACGCCTTCGCGATGTCTCGGAGACGTCTCGGAGATGCCTTTTTGGCCTATTTCCGTTCAGAGTGCGTCTTGGAGACATCTCGGAGACGCCTCCCATTTCAGACAGGAGCCAAAAAGTGCCTCGAAAATGGCCACTGTATTCAGTGGTTTCAGTCAATCAGAGCAGTTCTTTTCCATTGCAAATGGCTGCTGCCTATGGGGTCAGCCATTTTCGAGGCGACCAACTGCTTTTGCTGTTCAGACTAGCATGACATCAGGGATTTCCCCCGAGATGTCTCGGAGTTGTACCCTGAATGCGGCCCAAGGTCACTCATTAGGTCAGGGCACACCAGAATCAGGGTGCACTGTCACAAATCGGTGCCGGTCCTGGTATGGCCTAGGATCTTGCTGGGGCGTAAAAACTCAACCAACCAGAGGACCGGGGTTGGGTTCCTAGATTAACTTGTTCTCTCCACCGCACGCTGTCCTACCCCAACCCGCTTGCTCTCTGACCACTACCCACCGGAAGCCAACTCCCAGCTACATAGGACCGCCTTTGACGGTGCCCATGCCCATACAGTGCTGGAGATTTGCAGCCTTCAGTGCGCCAACACGACTGAAAACTCGCCAATAAGAACATGGGGTTTGTGCTGCATAGTTGACGTGTCAGAACGTGCGGGGAGTTGGTCAACATTCACACAGGAAGTGGTATTTCATCTAACCTAAGACAAATGGACAATTTCGCCACATATTTCATTAGAAACACAAGTTTACTCATCAGGATCAATGTGGTTCAATGGTCAACGTGATTTTTAAAGCTGCGCCTTAAGTGTCTATAGTGCCTATAGTGCCAATAGTACCAATAGTGCATATAGTGCCCATGTTACCTATAGAACCCATAGTGCATATAGTGCCTATAGTGGATGATAGATCTGAGAGGGACGCCAGACCCCAACTTCCGGTGTGCAAACACACTGAGTAGCAACTTCAGTCCTTTCTCAAAGACCAGCAGCTAGTACCTCGGAATATCCATATTAGTTACATGTTAGACAATCAGTTAAAAAAAGTCAGTTCTTCAAATATTTTCTAAATTCTATATTTTAAATTTCAAATAATTTCTACATAAGCCACTCGCATACCGATAACACCTCCATGTTCTATTCCCTTATCCCCCACAGCACACCGTTATATGTGTGTTATGAGGACCACTTTAAACAAATTTCTAAATCTAGAACTACTGGTCTATGAGCCCCTTCGTTTAAAACCTTCTTATATCTTACACCTTTCCTTTTGGTAACTAATTCAAACATACATAATCACACATGCACCATAAATAATATATATATATATATATATATGTCTATATGCATATGCTTAAGCTATGCGCATGTACATGTTCATATTGAGCATCAGGGTACTTATAGTATACTAGACATAATTAATACTGGCATGGCTAGTAAAATAACAACAGCAATTTGCATTGCACAATCAACTGGTCGCACATCATGTCCGCATCTCTAGGTTCTACTTGTTATATATAGGGGTATATACCTAACTTCAACCGCTCAACATATATGGCTAAATAGATGATGTTACGACGTTTATATATATATATATATGATTAGTATAATCCATTGGGACTATGTACATACATATATGGCTACTCTAAACAGATGCGAGTGCGCACGAGGGTGTGCCGTTACAGTGAAGATTCAATTGTGTACGCGATCATAGCACGCTTTGTCTCGAAATACTCAGACAAATGGTACGGCTGAAATAGGCTGTATAGAAATGTGGTTATATATACATATATTTGTCTATATATACATATATATATGTGTATTTATATGAATATAAACATATGTATCAACATAGTGTATGTATATACATATGTACCTATATATACATATGTATGTATCTACATATATACATATATACATATGTATATATACATATATATTTATATATATATACACATATGTATATATATGTACATATGCATGTGTATGCACACATGTATATATGTATACATATGCATGCACCTATGTGTATATATGTATGTCTACATATATGTATATATACGTATGTATACATATGCATGTGTATGCATATATATGTACATATACATACATATATACATACATATATACATATGTATACATATATATATCTATACATATATACACACATATATATTTCATGAACGAAAACAACAGGTTTTCCAGCGATCCTTTAAAAACCCCAAAACATAGATGAAACCCTTCGTTGTGATGAAAATGCTAATTAGCAAATGGGGTCAATTCGTCAGCCATCATAGAACTAAATGCAAAGTTCTACATATTCAAACATGTTCTACTTTAAACTCGGGATATATCACTAGATCTAAATCACAATAGCAACATCGCAGCCTGCGTGTGTAAATTGCGACGTAGAAACCTGTCTCTTGGCAATTGAAAAGCAGAGAGTTATTATTTAACTGTCTGTTCTGAGCTTAACGGGTAATTTTCATTTAAAAAACAACCTACAAACAAATTTCTAAGAAAACAACCTCCCCCTCTGCAACCCCCCAAATGTGAAATTCCTCCGTGAAAAGGACCATGCATGTAACCTTGGACCATTCCCCTCTGAACCTTTTGTGTGGCATGCAGATGACGGTGAGATATATATATATGTATTTTATATATACATATACCTCTACACAGATGAGCATGATGACCTTGACTTGCGAATGTGACCTTGCCAGCTAGCCACACGTAATAAATAACCTACTGCGACGAGAATGACGTAGAGGAATGACCTTGGAAAATTGGTGATTCTGGCGGCTTTGGTTTCTGTTGGTGCACCTTGACATTGGATGACCTTGACCTTGGATGACCTTGCACAGTACCTCCAGATGAGCGAGGTGGATGATGCGGTCTCAGACGTGGTTGACCTCCTTCTCGGGGATACTGAGCTGTTTGTAGAAGGGGTAGTGAGGAGCGTACTCCAGGTGTCCTCGAGTGTACTCCGTGTCTCCGTCCTCGGTGATGTTCTTCTTAACGGAGTACTCCTCGTACGTCGGTCGTGGCGCTGAAACAAACACATTATTATTTTTCTGTGAGTACATTCGTTAAATAAGCGGCAGGATTTTCCATTGCGGACAATTGGTCTTTCTCTTTCCACTACTCACTGCCCTCTCCCAGTCATCCCGAGCGCCAGGCTAGGTAGCGACACATCTCAAGTTGTAAATCATTGTTTTATAAATTTACTATGTTGGTGCATTAGCTGATTAAGTAGGGGACATTTCAATCGTAGACGATTGGTCTTCCCAATTCCACTGATCCTTGCCCTGTCCCAGTAATGCCGAAGGCTAGGTAGCGTATCAAGTTGTAAGTGATTGGTTCGCTCTTTGTTGCAGCCTTTGTTGGTACATTAGTTAATTAAGCAGGCGAAATTTGAATCGCGGAAAATAGGTCTCATCATTCCACTGTTCTTTTCCCTATTCCAGTAATGCTGAGCGCCAGCCTAGGTAGTGACAAGTATCATTTTAAAAGTTATTTGTTTGACTCGACCAGGGTTCGAACCCCCCCCCCCACACACACATACATATATATTATATATTGCAAGGTTCGAATCCCACGACTAACCAGAAAGACAGGCGGCAGTCAACTCACTCAGGCCACCCTGTCTGGTCAACATAAGTATAATATATAACAACACAAATAATAGACACTTTCCTCCAACAACCCGCCCTTTGATGGCAATGGCAAGAAGTACGATTCTGGGAAACAACATACAGCGCAACATGCATAGCATTCCGTGCAAGAGGGACTTATCGACGACTTCCACTACACACCCGCCCTCTGATGAGAGTGGTGAGAAGTACTGTTCTGGATAACAGTACACCCTGCAGCATGCTCTTTGGAAAATGTCTTATATATAGTTATAGAGGATTTCCACCACCAACCCACCCTCTCATGACAGTGGTAAGAACTAACGTTGTGAGTAGCAGCTCACTGTGCAGCATGCTGTGGAAAAGGCCTTATAGAGGATTTCCACTGCAAGCCCACCCTCTGATGATAGTGGCAAGAACTACGGCTTTGGGGAGCAACTTGCTGTGCGGGACGCTCTGTGGAAAAGGTCCATGGAGGTTTTCAGCCATGAACCTGCGCCCTGGTGGTTGTTGCAGGAACTAAAGTTGTAAGTGATAGCCATTGCACATTGTTTGGGGAAAACGTCCATTATTTTAACAAATTGACCAAAGGACTTTGCTTTCTTCTGATGCTTGACTTAAGTTAGATTATTACACTTATTAATTACCCTGTTGAGTCAAACCAATGACTTACAAAATTGATTCTTGTCGCTTCCTAGCCTGGCGCTCAGCATTATTAGGATAGGGCAATGACTGGTTAGGTCAGTATCAGGATAATATGACTGGGTGGGATATCAGGCCACGGTGCTGGCGACCTGATTCCCAAGGGGCAGCATTGGATGGTTACCATGAGTGCGCACTGTCACATGTCGGTACCCATCCTGATATGAATGTAGATGCTGCCGGGATTCAAAACTCCATCAACCAACCATCCATGGATCTTAAATAAACCTAATTTCTCATAAACTTGTGTCTGTCCCCCCTTTCTCCGAATCACATACACACACGCATTATATACACATATATACACACACATATATATATATATATATATATATATATATATATATATATATATACCAGCCATCTAAGCACATTCTGGGTCACGTGCGTGTTTGGCAAGCACAGGGGGAAATTAGAGGCTGGTGCATCGGTCACGTATGTGTGGATACTCGGTGAATAGTTAAGCAACGTGGCCTCATTCGGATGAAAGCTACGCACACCTTGAACTTCTACGTCATGGACATACAATGAAACACGTCGGTTAATCCCCACAATGCCTAACTAACACACGCTCAACTGCCACAAGTATTATATACAGTAAAACCTCTCTGAATTGACCGAGCATGGGACCAGCTTTAAATGGTCCATTTAGGAAGGTGGTCGGCTTAGGGAGTTTTTCTTTATCATTAAAATGGTATTGTATGGGCGATCGTTGGGGACCCAAATAAAACAATAAATATGGGGGAGTGGTCGGTCTGTGGAAGTGGTCGGTTAGAGAGGTTTGATTCTACCCAGGACGCCACACTGTCACTCGTGCCCGAGAATTTTGTTTAGCACATAGTGCATAGTATATAGTATATAATATATAGTATGTAGTATATATTATATAGGAAGTAGTAAAATATAATATATAAAATATGATATATAATATATCCTATTTTGGACCGAGTGAGTCAAAGCTAGACAAGGAGGACGCGGCAGGTGTCGCCACCAGGCAAGGCAGAAGACCTAATCAGTAGATGACTGGAGGATTATCAGTTAGTGGCAGGTTGATATGATAATCTTTTTCCGGATAATTATACTTGTACAATTGCTTATGCAGCACATACTACATAATATATAATACATGGCACACGTTATATGCTATATAACACATGCTATATAACAGGTATACATGTAACATGCACGGTGCAGACTTACGCAGCTTTGTTGGCGAGGGCCTCTCCTGGTCGTCTGCGCCGATTTCCTTGATGGCCCCGTTCTTGGCCGCCTTTGACTGGTAGCTGACGCCGTACCGGGAGGAGAGCGTGTCCGCCAGTGGTATCGTCCCGACGATAATCTCGCAGCCGATCTTCACGTCGTCCCCGTAGTTTATCGACGCGTAGAACTGAAGTGCACAGTGAGGAAAGCTTCTCGGTGAACATTTCAATGGCCGATTTGTTGAAACAATGTATTTTGCATAAGGATCGACTTTAATTTAATGCAACGTTGGTTGCTCGGCTTGAAGATGGTTGGTTGTTGGAGTTTATGTCCTGGCAACATCTAAGGTTATATCAGGCTGGGTACTGACTTCTGAGAGTGCGCACTCATGGCGACTTTGTAGTCTTGCCCCACTGGGAGATGAGGCCACCAGGGCCATGACCTGATAACCCACTCAGTCACATTATCCCGACACTGAGCTAACCAGTCCTTGCCCGATCCTAATAATGCCGAGCGCCTGGCTAGGAAGCGACAAGGATCACTTGTTAAGTCATTGTCAGCTTGAGGATCACCCCTTGGGGAAGCCGTGCAGTGACCTGACTACTTCAGTACATGTTTGTGGTTAAATAAAACTAAGCTCAACTCAACTAGTTCGGCCTCTCATCTCTCTCACCGATACAGAATAGTTCAATGCTGGACACACGAGTTCCAGTGTGGCAGGCCATGGGATTGGACCTTTGAGGTTCAAACCAGCCGAGTCAAACATGTACTTGTTAATTGATACTTGTTGCTACCTAGCCTGACACTTGGCATCACTAGGATGGGGCGAGGCTGGAATGCAATGAGGATCAACGAATTGTCAGTGATTGACATTTCCCCTGCTTAATCAACGAATGTAATAACTTTTGATTTGAAATGATTGAGGCATGACGGCTCGGGCGTTACCTTAACGACGTAGGTGCAGTTGATGATGCTACAGCCAACCAGTCGCGATGGTGGTACAGGGGGCAGAGTCATGGACAACTTGTCCCAGACGTATGTCTCTCCAGGCTGAATCTGACCCCGTTCCGCCTGAACGATTATGTTCTTCTGCACCTTTCGACTCATGTCACCTGATGAACCCGCACTGTCGGAACGCCCCATGAATTCAGTATACTGCAAAAGGAAAATAATAATAATATTAATAATAACAATAACAATAATAAAAATAACAATAGGTCAAACATGCCTTGTTTTGTTTGTTGGGGGGAGAAGGTGCTTTAGATTTTATCATATCAGGATAGGTACCACCTTGTGATATTGCAAAATCATGGTGACGTATAGTGCTCCAGTGGGATACTAGGCTGCCGGAACCATTGCCCAATATCCCATTCAGTCGCAATATTATGATATGGAGCAAACTGGTCCTTGCCATATCCTATTAATGCCGAGTGCCAGGCTTGGTAGTGGCAAGTACCAATTTTGTAGGTAATTGGTTTGACTCAGCCGAGGTTCGAATCCATGACCTCCCGCATGGTAAGACAGCCATTATTGTTACCGATTTGGCCATCCTTACCGGTTTCCACTGCTCTAAGCCCGGATAATGTAGTCAAGTGAAAGATTTACACAAATGTAGACCTGCCTCTTTTGGCTGGGGACCACCCACCTCAGTGTGAGCACTGCCGGTATATACTGACAGTGCACCAGAACTTGGTGAGATGGCCTCACCTACAGCTGGTGAGAGATGATGTGTTTGGAAATGAAGGTGTGTGGGCTCTTTTGACATACTTTTTTGTGTGCTCTATTTTTACCGATTTGAAAGGTAAGTTGTTGGTCAGATAAGTTTAACCACTGGGCAAGGACTTGTTGGGTATTAGTTTCGGGGTGAATTCGGATGAGTGGGATATCATCTGATAAAGCCAGCAACGACATGGTATTTCAGTAAGAACAACACTATAAAGCTGTCATTCCTGTTTCCTGTCACAACTCGGTATTCGCCCTGATAGGTCCAGTCACATTGGTATGCATAATAAAGCGACTCCCCGATAACATGATGATTCTGCCAATTGATCTTTGTAGAGGGCTATGGGATCTGTCGAGTCTCTTTATTATCTTAAAGCTCTTCAGGTGAATGGCCACTGCCTGACCACTGACTGACCACTGACTGACCACTGACAGACCACTGCCTGACCACTGCCTGACCACTGACAGGCCACTAGCAGGGCACTGCCTGACCACTGACAGGCCACTGACAAGCCACTGACTGACTGACCACTGACTGACCACTGACAAACCACTGACTGACCACTGACAGGTCATTGACTGCCCACTGAAGGACAGTGGCTGACCACTGACAGGTCGCTGCCTGACCACTGACTACCCACTGACTGCCCACTGACACGACAGTGACTGACCACTGACAGGCCACTGACTCCCCACTGACTGGCCACTGCCTGACCACTGACTGACCACTGACAGGCCACTGACTGCCCACTGACTGCCCACTGACTGCCCACTGACAGGCCACTGCCTGACCACTGACTGCCCACTGACAGGCCACTGACTGCCCACTGACTGCCCACTGGCAGGATAGTGATTTCCCACTGACAGGCCACTGACTGCCCACTGACAGGCCACTGACTGCCCACTGACTGCCCACTTACTGCCCACTGACAGGCCACTGACTGCCCACTGACTGCCCACTGGCAGGATAGTGACTTCCCACTGACAGGCCACTGACTGCCCACTGACAGGCCACTGACTGCCCACTGACTGCCCACTGACTGCCCACTGACAGGCCACTGACTGCCCACTGACAGGCCACTTACTGCCCACTGACTGCCCACTGACTGCCCACTGACAGGCCACTGACTACCCACTGACTGCCCACTGACTGCCCACTGGCAGGATAGTGACATCCCACTGACAGGCCACTGACTGCAGACTGACTGCCCACTGACAAGCCACTGCCTGACCACTGACTGCCCACTGACAAGCCACTGACTGCCCACTGACTGCCCACTGACTGCCCACTGGCAGGATAGTGACTTCCCACTGACAGGCCACTGACTGTCCACTGACAGGCCCCTGACTGCCCATTGACAGGCCACTGACTGCCCACTGACTGCCCACTGACAAGCCACTTACTGCCCACTGACTGCCCACTGACTGCCAACTGGCTGCCCCCTGACAGGCCACTGGCAGGCTACTAACTTCCCACTGACTGCCCACTGACTGCCCACTGACTGCCCACTGACAGGCCACTGACTGCCCACTGATCGGCCACTGACTCGCCATTGACTTGTCATTGAAGGGCCACTGTATGACCACTGACTGACCACTGACTGACCACTGACTGGCCGCTGACTGGCCACTGACTGGCTGCTGACTGGCCGCTGACTGACCTGCTTGATAGACATCCGGGAGTGGTTCACATGTGATCTGCTGTTGTTGTGGATGGTTGCCGTAACGATGATAGGCTCGCCAGGTACAAAACCCTTTTTGTTGATCCTAAAGTCGACTGCGATGTGACCTGACTTGTAGCAGCAACATCCCACCTCGCTGCCATCCTGTCCTTGCATTGGTGTCTGAAAGCAGATTGATTGATTGATTGATGATTGATTGATTGGTGGTTGCTTTACGCCGTGTCGGCAGCATAGGCCATATTCACGGTGAGAGATGTTTGTTTTTTGTTCAAACCATCGCTTTTACATGTAAAAGCAGACAATCAATTATGTACCAATAGACACTCATTAAATTAGAAAGCTCACAATCATATATTTGTGGTCAAGGGAAACAAATTCCCATAGAAAAAGATAAGTTTCATTAATAATTAATAGAATCCATTTAGTAAACTATATAAGGTGGTACAGTCCAGCTGCCCTCAAAAAGGCTAAAATGTTTTCCTGTTTTACCTTGGTAAAAAGGTCATGCATACCGTCTGCAGTGTAGAACCGTTGGCGCAGGGCCAAAAAATCAACGCAACTTAGTCAAATGTGTTTGAGTGTCAGTGGGGACTGACACCCAATACATTCAGGGGGAGGTTCCCCCTTGAGCAGAAAAGCATGTGTAAGCCACGAGTGGCCAACACGGCAGCGGCTAAGGACCACTTGGTCCCGCCGACCTCCCGCATGAGTCTGTGGTGGCTTTCCCACAGATGGTTCAATTTCTTTAAGTTTATTAATGTTTTCATCCCACTCATGTTGCCATTTGGATTTTATGTGGGTGGCTATTAGTGGTTTCAGATCAGAGTGAGGGATCAGACACGGTTCAAGATCACAGTTCAGGGCCTTCTTCGCAGCCCGATCAGCTCGTTCGTTTCCTTGTATGCCGGCATGGCCAGGCACCCAGCACAGGTGGATATCATACCCATCCGTTGTCAGTTGGTTCATTTTATAAATGACCGTTGCTAGAATAGGGTGATTCGTTTTCAGTCCAGCAATAGCCAGGAGGCAAGGGCCTCCTGAAAGCAGAAGAAATTGTTTGAGTTGTTGCGGTTTTTTCTTTTTTACTTCAAAGCAACATAAAAGGTCATACCAGGATGAGGGTATCAATTTGTGATAGTGACAATCATGGCAACTTTATCGTGCTGCCCCACTGGGAGACTAGGTGACCGGCAACCAGATTTCTCACTCAGTCTCATTATCCTGATACTGAGCCAACTAGTCCTTGCACTATCCTAGTAATGCCGAGTGCCCTGCTAGGTAGTGACAGGTATCAATTTAGTAATTCATTGGTTTGAGTCGACAGGAATCAAACTCTCGACCTTCCGCGCGGGAAGTCTGCGCTGTACCGATTCGGCCACCGCGTCTTGTGCACAAAATTGCCATCGGTGACACATGTTGTATTTGGTGAGAGTCAACACAGCCATATTGTCCTAAGGAACCATCACTCGCCCTCCCTCTCGTTAATATTAATGCAGTTTCAATGAAACTCTTTGAACACATAGACTGAGACAGAAACAGACTACACACAATACAGCTACAGTTTCCATGGCAACCATCGACTTCTCCCATACTTATTTCCTCCTCCGCTTCCAACTCTACACCTTTTTACCTCAGCCCCACACCCACCTCTTACCACTCCTCCTCCTCCTCATTCCCATACCCCGTACCCGCCTACCCGTCTTCCATTCCCACCCCTCCCACTTCTACCCCCCCCCCCTCCTCCCCCTTATTCATCCACTCCCTCCCCCCTCATCCCTCCCCTTCTACCTATCCACCCCTCCCACTCGCTCTCCCCTCTATCCCTCCTCCCCTTCTCCCTCCTCCCCTGCTCAGCTCCTCCCTTCCCCCCTCACCTCTTCCTCTCTTCACCTCTTCCTCCCCTTACCTCTTCCTCCCCTTACCTCTTCCTCCCCTCACCTCTTCCTCTCTTCACCTCTTCCTCCCCTCACCTCTTCCTCTCCGCACCTCCTCCCCCTTTACCCATCCACTGTATCGCCCTCCCCATCATTCACCCTCTGCCCCTTTTCTCTTCCCCCTCTTCTCATCAACCCCTCCCTCTCCCCTCCATCCCTTTTCCCTCCTCACATCCTCCCCGCCCATCTATCCACCCACTCCCTGTCTGTCCCTCCTCCTCCGCCTCTACCCCCCCCCCCTCTGCCCGTCCTCCCCACTCCCTCCCCATCCCTCCTATCCTGCGCCCCTCCCCCGCTGTTCTGTTGATGTAGCGGTTTGGGTGATTGGCCAGATTGGATACAACACAGACGGGTGGCCGGGCCCTTGCGTCCGGAGAAGGCTGGGATTTCGTTCATTGATCCCGCCGCTGGTTTGTGTGACGCTCTCAGGGAAGCCACCCGGTTGTTCATAATCGGACTCAGATTCCAAGCCCGGCTTCATGGTAGGGTCGCAGCGCAGCTGAGCATTCGGGAACATTTGGGAACATTCGGGATCATTCGGGATAATTCGGGAGCATTCGGGATCATTCGGGAGCATTCGCAATCTTTTACATCACCATACAATAGGCCCAATATGCGATTTCCACGTCCAACCCGCCCTCTGTTGACACTGAGAAGAACTAATGTTGTGGGTAGCAGCTCACTGTGAACCAAGCTCTGTGGAAAACTATTTCAACAGGAATTTCACAAATATTAGTGCATTATAATGCGCTTTAGGGGGGGGGGGCTCCCCTAATAAATAGGAAATGCTCATTCACGGATTTTCGTTTCTTTATTGTATTAGTTGATTAAGCAGGGGATATTTCAATCATGGATAAATTGGTCTTCCCCATTCCACTGCTGCCTGCTCTATCCTAGTAATGCCGAGCAGCAGGACAGGTATATATAAAAGTATACATTTGAAAGTAACTGGCTTGATTTGACGAGGGCTTGACCCCGACGGTTCGAATCCCACCAAGTGCCAAAATAGGAATCCGGCGCACAATGCATTCAGACAGCCAGGTGTATCTACAGCACACATCCATTAGCATACCTAGTATATAACACAGCATTTAATGCAGCCTTCCCACTAACAAAACTATCAACACAAAGAGCAAAAGATAAAAGATGGATCACTTCAAGCCTTAAAACTTGCATAGCAGTAAAAGATAGATACTTCAAAGCATACAAACTCAACCCAACAGCTGAAAACCGAATAAAACACACAAAATATAAGAATATACTAATCACTTGTCTACGATCAGCAGAGGAGGGATACTAGAAAGAACTAGTCAGCAATGAGAACCAAAATCTTTATACCCTCTGGAAAATCTTTGGAGACATCATTAACCCACATAAAGCAAAAATGAAAAATCAAATTGACAAACTAATCTATAACAATAAAACAATGACAAACAATGACAAACAATGAAGATATCGCCAGCACATTAAATGAACACTTCTGTTCAATTGGTGAAAAGCTTGCAGCAAAACACACCAGTAATAGCACAGCACACAAGCAATATCTTAAACACCCAAACTCACATAGTTTTTTTCTTTGTCCCACCAATGAACAAGAAACCCTAGAAGAAATAAAGAAACTAAATCCTAATAAGTCAAGCGGACATGACAATATTTCGCCAAAAATAATCAAAGAGTGTGACACTCTACTTGCACCATCTATTTCCCACATAATAAACCTATCATTTGAAAATGCTACTGTTCCAGAGAATCTCAAAGTTGCAAAAGTAATACCCATCCATAAGAAAAATAAGAAATACCTAGTTGATAACTACAGGCCAATCAGCCTACTCAGTACCCTAAACAAATTAATGGAAAAACTAATGTACAAAAGAGTTTACCAATTTCTTAACAAATACAAAATATTATACAAACACCAATTTGGATTTAGGGAGAATCACTCAGCAATAATGGTCCTGACTGAAATCTTAGACAATATACTACAAGACCTTGAAAATGGGAAACATGTTGCAGGAGTCTACTTAGACCTGAGCAAAGCATTTGATACCGTAGACCATGAAATCTTACTCTCAAAACTTAGGCACAATGGAATTCGAGGCCAGGGACTTAAATGGTTTGAGAGTTACCTAAGCAATAGAAAGCAATTTACATACATTAAGGGTAAACGATCCAAGCTAAACTCAATCAGCCATGGTGTTCCTCAAGGTTCTGTCCTGGGCCCTCTCCTATTTTTGATCTATACAAATGATATTGTCAACTGTACAAAACAAGATGTCAAAACAAGGATATTTGCAGATGATACCAATGGCTTCATAACCTCAAATTCACCCAAACAACTAAGACATTCAATTAAAAATTCCTTTCAGATATATTTACATGGTGCAATGATAACAAATTAACAGTAAACCTGAACAAAACATGCTACACAATATTTAAAAGCAGAAGTACAACCATTCCTGATTACCTAAACAACATAAAGATAAACAATAACACAATAAAGAGAGTCCCTTCTGTGAAATACCTAAGGTATAATTCTAGATGAAAACCTCAACTGGGATGAACATATTGATAACTTAAATTATTCAATCATTAAAACAGCTAACAGCCTTGAAAATACTGTATAGCAAAGACTATCTCACCCCAACTAAATCACTTCATAAAGACCTGGACTTACTTATGGTAACTGACATTTATAAAATATACATTGCAAAATTTGTTTACAAGCAAAAGAATGGCCTCCTCCTTGAAATATTTGATAATCTCTTCAAAGAAAACAATCAGGTCCATTCCCATAACACACGACAGCTAAATAACATACATCACAAACACACTAGAAACAAATATGGCAAAATAACAACTGAAAACCAAGGAACCAATATCTGGAACTCAATACCAATAGAGATTAGAAACCATAAAACTATGAAAAAACTTCTGTAAGAAACGAAAGATAAGCTATCTCAATGCATACTAAATCGGTTACCAGTAAAGAACATATATAATAGGACATAGTTGTCATTAACTAGTCGCATAATTTAAAATATCAAGTGGCTATGGCAAAGAACATAAAATGTACATACATGCACATTAACTACTGATACTGCATGTAAGTACATGAATCCATGACACAATATACATATAATATTCCTATCATTACTTTGTTTTTTACTAACTGTGAAGAGATGCATCAGTATCTCATCATAATCATTAGTTAAAAATGTAGCTTAAGTTTAATCATTTGTTATTGTCATCATTTGTTCATTCACATCATGGAAACCAGCTAGATAAGCATCGCTTTTCTGGGATCCTTTCTGTCTGTAAGGAATTTGTATGCATTTATTGTATCACCTCAGTTTATTGTAAACATACCTTGCAGAGAGTTAAAATAAAAGAATTGAATTGATTTGAATTGAATTGATTGATATGCAGTTCATATAGACTATAGAACTTGGTCAGCCTATACGAGCTATGTAGCCTATATAACCTATGTAGCCTATATATCTTAGGTAGTCTACCTAGCACATATAGCATATGTAACCTAAATAGCCTATATAAGCTAAATAGCCCATATAGCCTAGCTAGCCAAAATAGCCTATATATAGCCAAATAACCTACATAGTGTATATAACCCATGTAGCCTATATAACCCATACATCCTATGTAGTCTATGTAGCTTAGGTAGCTTAGGTAGCCTACCTAGCCTATATATAACCTAAATAGCCCATATAGCCTAGCTAGCCAAAATAGCCTATATATAGCCAAATAACCTACATAGTGTATATAACCCATGTAGGCTATATAGCCCATACATCCTATTTAATATATGTAGCCTCTGTAGTATATGTAGCTTAGGTAGCCTACCTAGCCTATATATAACCTAAATAGCCCATATAGGCTAGGTAGCCAACATAGCCCATAGATAGCCAAATAACCTTCATAGTGTATATAACCCATGTATCCTATATAGCCCATACAGCCTATGTAGCATATGCAGCCGATGTAGTCTATGTAGCTTAGGTAGCCTACCTAGCCTATATACAACCTAAATAGCCTATATAGCCTAGATAACCAATATATCCTATACATCCTGCATAACCTATACAGCTTATATAGCCTATAAAGTAGGGCTACGTAAGGAAAAGGAAGGATACAGATGAGTGTTGGGTCGGACACTTCATTGAGCATCTTGGCTAGCACAATAACAGGCTTACCGGTAAAAGTTTGAAATCGCATAGAGAAGTGACTGCCCAGCCGAGCTTGCCGAGGAAAACGCCCGTTGGTGGCGCTAGTGTAGGCAACCCAGGGCAAATTCGGGCAGGTCAGCAATTGGCTATAATATATTGCGAGTAATGTAATGGCAAATAATAAATAATAAACGATACACCGCCTATTTATATCTGCATAATTAATTATACATACCATATAACCTACATAGCCTCTATAACCCATGTGGCCTAATACAGCTTATGTAGCCTAAATAGCCTATATAATCTAACTAGCCTATGTAGCCTCTACAGCCTAATATACCTACATAACCGATATAACCCATATAACCTATTTAATCTATATACCTACATAACCTAGCTAGTGTATGTAGCCTATACAAGCTATATAGCCTACATAACCGATATAACCTATTTAATCTCCATACCTATATAACCTAGCTAATGTATGTAGCCTATACAGCCTATATAGCCTACATAGCCGATATAACCTATATAACCTATTTAATCTACATACCTGTATAACCTAACTAGTGTATGTAGCCTATGCAACCTATGTAGCCTGCATAACCAATATAACCTATATAACCTATTTAATCTACATACCTATATAACCTAACTAATGTATGTAACCTATACAGCCTATATAGCATACATAACCGATATAACCTATTTAATCTACATACCTATATAACATAACTAATGTATGTAGCCTATACAACCTATATGGCCTACATAACCGATATAACCTATATAACCTATTTAATCTACATACCTATATAACCTAGCTAATGTATGTAGCCTATACAGCCTATACAGCCTACATAGCCGATATAACCTATATAACCTATTTAATCTACATACCTATATAACCTAACTAATGTATGTAGCCTATACAGCCTATATAGCATGCAACTCTAACAACTATCAGGAAGTTCATAGTCTATCTTTACTGCAGTTACTTAGCTGACCCATGGTTATAGCAAATGCCAAGGGGATGCATCATTTACACGGGCAGTAACATGATCAGCAGACCTTTACTTAATCAGAATTATCATGATTGAATATAATTATTCCTGGTTGACATATTCGTTGTGAGTTATTTAGGGTTCAATCAAGGCTGAGACCCACTGTAGCTAAGTGACGATTATTAGTGTCATTTGGCCATAATGACTTTCTTATTCCCTTTCCTCATTTGTGCATTTCTTCTTATATTAAAAAGCAAAACTATTAAAATTACTAACTCAATTAAATTTTAGTGTCTTTGAACTCCCGACAGGTAATTATTTTCGGAAGATGTTCTTTGAAATAAAACTGTTAACAAAAATGCAAAATCCTTCAGCCAGGATTATTGAAATTAGTCGCAGCGTTGTACTAATACTTTGTGGTGGCCTTTCGCAAAGCAGATTTTCACAATAAAGTTAAGTGAATATTATTTCACAACTTTGGACAACCCCTTAATCAACATCTTAACTATATATCTAATGGGGGGAATTATGCCAGACTGCTGTCAGAATATGTTCATTTTAATTCGTACTTGCTAAAAAGTAATAATAATAACATAATAGAAACCTGATAGAGAATCCTCAGCAACACGAGCTATTCAAAGATGCTGTTCAGCAAAACCATCATAATATTACATATTTATTGGTATGGGTGAAGATGAAGATTTCTGGACCCAAAACCGATAAATGCCATTTGGACGAAATGAAACCATGACTGCCAGGTTTGTGCTGAAGCTGCCATCATTTCGATAATCAAATTAATCTTTTCGCAGAAAGCAACACAACTGCTATGTAATCCATGATCCAATATGAAATTGATATACTTTACCTGTTGAGCAAAACAACAAATTCTATTTTACACAGAACTACTAAAGTAGATTTATCTGTTTTTGCACCTGAACTCTTTAGTTGTTATGGGTGGGTTCAGAATAAGCATTAGCATTAAATATCTGGTCACGTGATTTCTTCACAATTGGCCAACAGTTGTGAAAGTTTGATGTCTGAACACTTTGACTTCTGGATACTGAATGCTTTATTCACCGTCCAGGGACCTGAACCGCCAGCACCCTGTGCCTCTGACGTTATCTCATTTACATATTCCTTTGTTCTCCGCTCGTGCCTGGATGTCTTTTACGCATATATTACATCAGTCACAATAAACATATTTATGTACCACCTCATTATTTGTGACAGAAAACAGCATGAACGATAGACTGTGATTGCCGACTATGCTTTAGTGAATAAATTGAAAGAATCTCCTTCTACTGGCTTTCTAGATCGGAGAAGAGTGAATAAAGAAAGACATCATGATACGTGATGAAGGAGGAGAGAAGGCAGGAGTTGGAATAAAAGCACTTTATTCAGTGAAGGTAAGTGCAGCAATGTGATAAGTAAAAATAATAGCAATGCGAGCATTACGCAATGCGAGCATTACGACCAAGTATACATACTTCTAAGATTGATTGATTGGTGGTTGCTTTACGCCGTGTCAACAGCATAGGCCATATTCACGGCGATATCATTTTAATGTGTGGTTGATTCAATAGGGGGGCACCATCCTGTCCCCTTAGTAGTGAACTTTGACACTACAATTCATTTACCATGGCTCCCTGTCCCTCCTGGGTCAGGCAGCCACTCTCCTCTAGTAAGGGGCCGTCCAAAGTTGTCAACATGTTCACGTCGTATACAGCGTGCAACAGGTGCAGGGGGCTGACAGTAAAGTACAACTTGTATCGCTTTATAAAAATTTTGATTTTTTGGGGCAACTTCTTTAGTCTTTTTCTTAATGTACACTAGGCCACCACATCTGGTAATTGTACGCTACATTAGTTGATTAAGCTGGGGAATTTTGAGTCGCAGAGAATTGGTCTTTTTCATTCCACCGCTCCTTGCCCTATACTATCAATGCTGAACACCAGGTGAGGCAGCCAGAAGCATACCATTTTAAGTTACTGGTTTGGCTCGGCCAGGCTTCGAACCCAGGGATTTGAATCCTAAGACCTACTGTCACGTATAATAACTAATGCCTAATCTTATAGACTAGCTAATATAGTGAGGAGAAAAGAGAATTTGGAACATCTTCTATTCTTAGTAAAGAAGACAAGTAATGATACACAAATATGTACTTATAACATATATTCTCAATTACAAAGTGTACAGTTACATATCAATTCTCAATGGCATGATATTAACTCACAACTGTCTGTGTAGTCCAGATGGATGATATATACACTCAGTCCTCTTGGTGCTTCTTCTATGTCTCAGCTGATGATGGATGTACATGTCAGCCTAAGCAGCAGTGATGTGGGAAAAGGCAGACACCACAGTCACCAATCCTCCTCATGGCCATTGGTCAATATTTTAGAAGCTCATCAAGTTGAATCCATCCCATAAGCTGTAACTAGCCAGATCAGGTTTCAGGCCTAACTGACTTGGAGATGTTGACGCCTCGATGTCTTGGAGTAGACTGCCGAGAGTGTGTGACTACACTCCTTATATAGTTGCTGGGTAGGCCAGTCCTAACGAAGAGGTGGGACGAGTAGGACGGTCCAAAAATGTGCTGTAACCACTTATAAAAGGCAAACTACCTGTTAGCAGGCAGTCTCCATATATTCACTGCTATGTTACACCTACCAACACGGAAGGTGAGCACTCAACTCATTTGGCCATCCGTCTGGCCTGTAGTAACATGTTGATGTTTACTACTTTAGGAGGACAGGTGGTCTGGAAAAATAGTACTCCTTGTACCACCTTGAACATTTTCACAACTTTGGACATCCCCTTAATGAACATCTTGCAGATTTGACCACGCACACCCGCCCTCTTTTCAAGGCTCTACTTCGTACAACTCAGATGAGGGTTCATCCTCGGAGGATCGTCCGGCTTGGCCCTTCTTAACATTAACCAGGTCAACTAAGACAATGAACTTGATTAGTTGATTAAGCTGGGGAATTTTGAGTCGCAGAGAATTGGTCCCCGTGCCCCCCAGCTCTGCAAATTTAGCTTTCCACCGCAGTGGATAACTTACAGCATCATCAAAGGCCAGTTGCTCTCATACCATGTCTATGTGGTGTGGGAGGTTAAAAATCCCTTGGGTCGGTAAAGGTGTAGGCTCGGGCTTTCTATCGCCAAACTGTCTCATGGTGAAAACAAGTCTATACAGACTTATCTATGATCGGCAGTATAAATCTTCAAGAGAAAAGAAATCATTGAATAAAAATACAAACTCATCCCCAAACTGTTAATACTAGTCTGGCGCCCCAGAGACAGACATGCAACACACAAACAATTCCATAATAATATTCACATAAAAGCTTCTACAGCACACAAGGCACACTGGTGGCTTATACACTTGGGGTTCACCATATACTGCAACATAGACCATCGTGAACGGCACGCTGACAGGTCGGTGAGAATAAATGGTACATAGACGAAGAGGTGGGAAGACAACATCAAAGAGGGCAGACGACTCGAGAGTGTCGAATCACAGAGGGCTGGGGAGTAGAGGAAAACAACACAGGTCGAGCTGCTAAAAGAAGTCATCAGTGGTAACCTAACGATCCTCTTTGTGCTCGTGGCAAATGAAACCGAGTGAAGGGTAAGCCACTGTTTGCTCTTCAGAGCGTTATGTTGAATCTAACTTGTGCATGCCGATTGATTTTCTTTAAAAACTGTTCAAGCTGCATAGTCCGATGAAAAATCTAATTTTCAAGACGGAAACAATTATCTATAATAATTTGCTTCTACATATCTAATTTTGATGCAGCTGCATTTATCAAACACTTGTCACTACATAGAAGGAACTACTGAGTCAATTTAATAAAACATGTTATTGTAGGAACCCAGGTGTCAGAGTTTTGGTTCGCTTGACCAAATTACTTCTGCAAGTTTGCACTTCAAATATCTCAAAAGTTAGCCATTAAAAAAAAAGTTTCTTCAAACTAAAGCATGGTAGATTATAGTGATCAACCTACTATGTTTATCTAGAAGATGACAGAAACTCAAACCCATCGGGCCATTTAACGGTAACAACTAGAAACATCATATGAGTATTTTGAGATGCCGATCGCAGAAGTCCCAAATTAAAAAACCCTGATACAGCGCCATATGGGAGACGGAGGGGAGACATACAGTGGCAGAAGAGAGTTGACAGAGATGAGACACACACAGTGGCAAAAGAGAGTTGATGGAGATCAGACACACACAGTGGCAAAAGAGAGTTGATGGAGGGATACACACACAGTGGCAGAAGAGAGTTGATGGAGGGGAGACACACAGTGGCAGAAGAGAGTTGATGGAGGGGAGTCACCCACAGTGGCAGAAGACAGTTGATGGAGGGATACGCACACAGTGGCAGAAGAGAGTTGACGGAGGGGAGACACACGCATAGTGGCAGAAGAGAGTTGATGGAGGGGAGACACACAGTGGCAGAAGAGAGTTGATGGAAGGGAGACATACAGTGGCAGAAGAGAGTTGACGGAGGGGAGACAGACACAAGGACAGAAGACAGTTGACGGAGGGGAGTCACACACAGTGGCAGAAGAAAGTTGATGGAGGGGACACACACACAGTGGCAGAAGAGAGGTGATGGAGGGGAGACAGACACAGTGGCAGAAGAGAGTTGACGGAGATCAGGCACACACAGTGGCAGAAGAGAGTTGATGGTTGGGAGACACACAGTGGCAGAAGAGAGTTGACGGAGATGAGGCACACACAGTGGCAGAAGAGAGTTGATGGAGATCAGACACACACAGTGGCAAAAGAGAGTTGATGGAGGGGACACACACACAGTGGCAGAAGAGAGCTGACAGAGGGGAGACAAACACAGTGGCAGAAGAGAGTTGATGGAGGGGACACACACAGTGGCAGAAGAGAGTTGACGGAGGGATACACACACAGTGGCAGAAGAGAGTTGACGGAGGGGAGACAGACACAGTGGCAGAAGAGAGTTGACGGAGATGAGGCACACACAGTGGCAGAAGAGAGTTGATGGAGGGATACACACACAGTGGCAGAAGAGAGTTGACGGAGATGAGGCACACACAGTGGCAGAAGAGAGTTGATGGAGATCAGACACACACAGTGGCAGAAGAGAGTTGATGGAGGGGAGACACACAGTGGCAGAAGAGAGTTGATGGAGGGGACACACACGCAGTGGCAGAAGAGAGTTGATGGAGGGGGACACACACAGTGGCAGAAGAGAGTTGATGGAGGGGAGACACACAGTGGCAGAAGAGAGTTGATGGAGGGGACACACACGCAGTGGCAGAAGAGAGTTGATGGAGGGGGACACACACACAGTGGCAGAAGAGAGTTGATCGAGATCAGACACACACAGCGGCAGAAGAGAGTTGATGGAGGGGAGTCTCACACAGTGGCAGAAGAGAGTTGACGGAGGAGGGGAGACAGACACAGTGGCAGAAGACAGTTGACGGAGAGGACACACACAGTGGCAGAAGACAGTTGACGGAGGGGACACACACAGAGGGTGTATTCGATTAACCAACACATCCTACAGACTCGGGTTGAATAAACGAAAACGCTTCTCCATGCTCGAGGTGGTAAAAATTGTGGCTTAATCCAAAACTTTTTTTTTTTTTTTAAATAACCGATATAACTACAGCAAAATAGGAATTACAGTATTTTATGATTGCATAGTTTAGTTATATTTCCATATAATTGATCTGGGTTATTAAATAAAAGAAAGTATTAAAACAACACGTAGAACTTGTACTGGTTGCTGTTATCCTATAGACCCCAGCACAAATGTGATGTCATCGCTTCTAGCGACCCCCAGCCAAGACTTGGGTTACTGGGGTCGGGACTTTTTGCACACTGCACTTGTATTTGTCGACTCCACTCGTGGTGTTTGATTTGAAATTCTAGCAACTCGGGTGACCCGAGTGGCCCGGTGTAAAGATTTCAAATTCCCCCCATATTCAAGTTCCCCCCTGGGAACTTGAAAACGTTTTAAAATTCCTCCCAGGGGAATTTGAAAATGTTTTCAAATTCCCTCCCTCGTTTTAACTTTCCCTCCCCCCCCCCCCATTTTTGGGGAATTTTCTTTATTTTTGTTATTTTTTGTTATTTTTTGTTATTTTTCATGACATATATTATAATATACAGAGAATAGCATCATGGAAATTATGACTAGTACAATAAAACATATTTAACCACAAATGATACAAAAAGTCTCCAAGATGGTTAAGAAAAAAATATTATAGGTCTGAAATTTAAAACGTTTTTTAAAGTTTTTTAAACAGTTTTAAATTCCTGGAGGGGGGAATTTGAAAATAGGGAGGGAATCTGAAAACTGTTTTTAAGTTCCCCCCCAGGAATCTGAAAACGTTTTTAATTTCCCCGGAGGGAAGTTAAAAACGTTTTCAGATTCCCGGGGGGAACTTGGGAAGGGGGGAAGTTGAAATCGTTACACCAGGTCATGTTAATCAAATACAGCCATATTGGTAGAAGAGACTTGACGGTGTGTGTGTCGCGCACTGGTGGAGGAGCCATGGGTCCCGCTGCCTGCACACAGGCATCGTGACTCCTAATTAGGGCACGGTGTGTGTAACCAGTCATCACTCTGTAGTTAGGGTGTCAGAGGGTCGGTGAGCTGGTGAATACACATACAGGATGTGGGATTTTAACGAATGTAAAATATTTGTTAGGACAATTTCACTGCAATCTGCGTTATAAATAAATGGGTGGCAAGAAGCATATCAAGTGTGGTCATCAGCAGGTGTGTGGTTGTAGATGCAAAGTCAGTTTAAATAAAAGGGTATCTTATGAAGGATAGGGCAGGGGGGCCTTGACCCCACACTCCGACGTGTAAGCTGAAGCCACGACCCGGCGTGCTGGGTCGCACCTTCAGTCCTTCCTGATGGACCAGCATACCTAGAATGCTCCGAATCTAAGCGGATCAGCGTTTTCAAGCCGCAAATGACTTTGATAACAAACCGAAATAGTGTGGAGTGTGCGGTGGGGTGGAAAAGATAGCACGAATCTCTACATTATATGTTGCAAAACATTCAGCTTCCATCTTAATAATAGTTATATATGAATCCGACCTGACATATGTTACTAGGAGGTGAACCCCCATACTAACCATCCGCTGGGCGGTCCCTTCAGTGAACCCCAACTCACAAACAATTAGCCTACAACTTCCCACCATGCTCACAGCTATTTCGGTGAACGTGCGCGGCGAAGTGTTCGTGCAGCGTGACGGCGGGAGTGTGCAGTTTGTGAACCATAAAGGTAGGATTCCTTACACGCGTAATGCATAATGCGTTATGCGTCATGCGTTATGCGGTATGCGAATGCCATCATTCCGTACACACGTTATGCGTAATGCGTTATGCGGCACACGACTGGCTATATTTAAAAAATAAAAATAAACAATTATTCTCCATACTGCTCTGTATATCACCAAATATTGCATTTATATCTATGTACCGTTTTGTACGTCACATGGGGGTTCCTACCTTTATTATAACCAAATTATAGATAAGTATTCATATTTTTGTGGCTCTGGTAGCATTTTGCGTGTAAATACAGGGCTACAGATTATGCGTTTCGATACAGGGCTAAAGACTGGGGGCTACCCTTTGGTGGTGTAGTTACAGGGTTTAAAAGACTCTTTGCTGCCAATCTTCTACATCCGTCCTTCTCCCGGCTGTCCGTAATTATCAGTCGCCTCCTCCAGCGTTATATCAATGGACAAATGCAACTGATGCTTTTCTATTTGCACCACCTTGTCCCGGCTGTCCGTAATTATCAGTCGCCTCCTCCAGGCTTATATCAATGGACAAATGCGACTGATGCTTTTCTATTCGCACCACCTTGTCCTGGCTGTCCGTAATTATCAGTCGCCTCCTCCAGCCTTATATCAATGGACAAATGTGACTGATGCTTTTCTATTTGCACCAGATTGACGCATTACGCATTACGCACCGATCGCTACATGGACCGATCGGGAAAATGGATTCGCATTTGCATTTGCATTCGCATTCGCATTACGCGTGTAAGGAATGTAGCTCATAGGCTTCAAGGCGTTTCGATTTTTTGTTGCATTCGCATTCGCATTCATATACCACATACCGCGTGTAAGGAATGCGCCCTTTAGGTTCCCCCTGCTATTGTGATTAACTCCTAGGTGGCGCACTGTCCCACTTATTGAACGCGCCCACCCACAACCTCCTCACCACCTGACTAGCAGGTGACGTACCTTCCGTTCGACTCATAAGGACAAGTTTGGTATTATAACCGAAAAGCATGAGTGGGTGGTGAGAGTGATTTCAAATGGAACGAAGCCAAAAGTCCTAAATAAAAATATAAAATGTACATTCATTCATTAAGCAGGGGTCAATTTCAATCACGGAAAATTGATCTTCCTCTTTCCTGTGTTCCTTGCCCAAGCCTAGCAATGTTGAGCACCAGGATCGGTCGTAACAAGTATAAAGCTTCAAGTCGTTGATTTGACTCGACCAGGATTTGAACCCCATGACCTGCGACATGGGAAGTAGGCGCTCAACTCATTCGGTCACCTTTTCTTGTCATACAAATCACTCCGCCAATCCGCAAGGAATATGTGAATGCCTGCACAATTTTATTACACAGCCAACTCCAAACACGGTCGACTGGACGTGGTGGTCGAATCGGTAGAGTGAAGGCTTCCCGTGCTGAAGGTCCGGAATTTAATTCCCGGTCAAGTCAAACCAATGACTTACACACATTGATGCTTGTCACTTCCTAACCAGGTGCTCGGCATTATTAGGATAGGGTAAGAACTGGTTGGCTGGGTGTCAGGATAATGTGACTGAGTGGGATATCAGGGATATCAAGTCTTGGTGCTGGCGGCAAGGTATTCCAGTGGGGCTGCAATATAAAGTCACCATGAGTGCGCACTGCCACAAATCGGTATCTGTCCTGATATGACCTTAGATGTTGCCAGGATGTAAAACTCCAACAAGCAACCAACCAAATATTTTGTTCCACACGAAGTAGTCCCCCATCCTGATGATGGTACTTGTAGATTCATAGCAAATGGAAGGTGAGATGGCCGAATGAATCTAAGATTCCATATACGCGGTATGCGGCATACGAATGCGAATGCGTATGCGGCATGTTGCACAGATAACCATGCCATTCTCGGTCTTTCTTGCTCAAAATTTGTGCATGAAAGTCAAAGTTCTTGCTTACTCTGTGGCAAATGCAGCCGCATTCATGTTCACATTCGCACAGATTGGTCCATGGAGTGATCCACTTGGCGCATTTGCATTCACATTTGCATTGGCATTCACAGTTGCATTTGCATTTGCATTTGCATTTGCATTTGCATTCTCATTCGTATTCACATTCGCATTTGAATTCGCATTCACATTCGCATTTGCACCTGGACATATTATTCCCCCGCCCCCAAAAAGATAAAATATTAATTAATCAAAAGCATCCGCAAAGGCAAAGTGCCCAAATCTAGCGGTATCTCCTTTCTCTTCGTTACCATTCTATTCTAAAACCTTGAGTACCGGGATTCAACAAAAATCTCAGTTAATTTCTGGCCGATTTAAAAGAGCGGTAAAACAGTTTTACGCCGCGTTCCATACCCTAATCTTCGGTGCATATATAACAAATATTTATATACAATGTGAAGGCCCGGTCACATACACATTAGTGGACGTAGTTGAACGTAGTGGAGGCTAATGTAGTTGAACGTAGTTGAACGTAGTTGAATGTACCAGCATCCATACTTCTCTCTCATGCTAACTTGGTAATAACGTGGGTGGGCCATGAGTTCCGATTTAATCTTTGGACATGTTCAAAAGAGCGCTATGTTAGAGGCTAACGTAGTGTGGCGAAGTCTCCATACCCTTAATGTACTCTAGCATACTCTAGTGTACTCTAGTGTATTTTAGCGTACTTGGACGTAGTTGAACGTAGTTGACCATACTGGAAGCTAATGTTGGTTGAACGACATTGAACGATGTTGAACGTAGTTGAACGTACCGGCATCCGTGCTGTAACGTATTTATCCATACAAAAACCTGCCATACCTTAACATTTTTCAGTGTAGTTTAAAGTACTTCCACCACGTTTGACCCACGTTAATCTATCCTACAGTCAACTACGTTCAACTACGTTCACTAACGTGGATGTGACCAGGGCTTTAGAATGTAAACACATATATAGGCTTTAAGTCTGATGTCAGAATGCATCTAATTGACCAGGGCTTTAGAATGTAAACACATATATAGGCTCTAAGTCTGATGTCAGAATGCATCTAATTGACCAGGGCTTTAGAATGTAAACACATATATAGGCTCTAAGTCTGATGTCAGAATGCATCTAATTGACCAGGGCTTTAGAATGTAAACACATATATAGGCTCTAAGTCTGATGTCAGAATGCATCTAATTGACCAGGGCTTTAGAATGTAAACACATATATAGGCTCTAAGTCTGATGTCAGGATGCATCTAATTGACCAGGGCTTTAGAATGTAAACACATATATAGGCTCTAAGTCTGATGTCAGGATGCATCTAATTGACCAGGGCTTTAGAATGTAAACACATATATAGGCTCTAAGTCTGATGTCAGAATGCATCTAATTGACCAGGGCTTTAGAATGTAAACACATATATAGGCTCTAAGTCTGATGTCAGAATGCATCTAATTGACCAGGGCTTTAGAATGTAAACACATATATAGGCTCTAAGTCTGATGTCAGAATGCATCTAATTGACCAGGGCTTTAGAATGTAAACACATATATAGGCTCTAAGTCTGATGTCAGAATGCATCTAATTGACCAGGGCTTTAGAATGTAACTATAGCAAGTTGATGCAGATCATGACGGCTTTAGAATGTAAACACATATATAGGCTCTAAGTCTGATGTCAGAATGCATCTAATTGACCAGGGCTTTAGAATGTAAACACATATATAGGCTCTAAGTCTGATGTCAGAATGCATCTAATTGACCAGGGCTTTAGAATGTAAACACATATATAGGCTCTAAGTCTGATGTCAGAATGCATCTAATTGACCAGGGCTTTAGAATGTAAACACATATATAGGCTCTAAGTCTGATGTCAGAATGCATCTAATTGACCAGGGCTTTAGAATGTAAACACATATATAGGCTCTAAGTCTGATGTCAGAATGCATCTAATTGACCAGGGCTTTAGAATGTAAACACATATATAGGCTCTAAGTCTGATGTCAGAATGCATCTAATTGACCAGGGCTTTAGAATGTAAACACATATATAGGCTCTAAGTCTGATGTCAGAATGCATCTAATTGACCAGGGCTTTAGAATGTAAACACAGATATACGGCTCTAAGTCTGATGTCAGAATGCATCTAATTGACCAGGGCTTTAGAATGTAAACACATATATAGGCTCTAAGTCTGATGTCAGAATGCATCTAATTGACCAGGGCTTTAGAATGTAAACACATATATAGGCTCTAAGTCTGATGTCAGGATGCATCTAATTGACCAGGGCTTTAGAATGTAAACACATATATAGGCTCTAAGTCTGATGTCAGAATGCATCTAATTGACCAGGGCTTTAGAATGTAAACACATATATAGGCTCTAAGTCTGATGTCAGAATGCATCTAATTGACCAGGGCTTTAGAATGTAAACACATATATAGGCTCTAAGTCTGATGTCAGAATGCATCTAATTGACCAGGGCTTTAGAATGTAAACACATATATAGGCTCTAAGTCTGATGTCAGAATGCATCTAATTGACCAGGGCTTTAGAATGTAAACACATATATAGGCTCTAAGTCTGATGTCAGAATGCATCTAATTGACCAGGGCTTTAGAATGTAAACACATATATAGGCTCTAAGTCTGATGTCAGAATGCATCTAATTGACCAGGGCTTTAGAATGTAAACACATATATAGGCTCTAAGTCTGATGTCAGAATGCATCTAATTGACCAGGGCTTTAGAATGTAAACACATATATAGGCTCTAAGTCTGATGTCAGAATGCATCTAATTGACCAGGGCTTTAGAATGTAAACACATATATAGGCTCTAAGTCTGATGTCAGAATGCATCTAATTGACCAGGGCTTTAGAATGTAAACACATATATAGGCTCTAAGTCTGATGTCAGAATGCATCTAATTGACCAGGGCTTTAGAATGTAAACACATATATAGGCTCTAAGTCTGATGTCAGAATGCATCTAATTGACCAGGGCTTTAGAATGTAAACACATATATAGGCTCTAAGTCTGATGTCAGAATGCATCTAATTGACCAGGGCTTTAGAATGTAAACACATATATAGGCTCTAAGTCTGATGTCAGAATGCATCTAATTGACCAGGGCTTTAGAATGTAAACACATATATAGGCTCTAAGTCTGATGTCAGAATGCATCTAATTGACCAGGGCTTTAGAATGTAAACACATATATAGGCTCTAAGTCTGATGTCAGAATGCATCTAATTGACCAGGGCTTTAGAATGTAAACACATATATAGGCTTTAAGTCTGATGTCAGAATGCATCTAATTGACCAGGGCTTTAGAATGTAAACACATATATAGGCTCTAAGTCTGATGTCAGAATGCATCTAATTGACCAGGGCTTTAGAATGTAAACACATATATAGGCTCTAAGTCTGATGTCAGAATGCATCTAATTGACCAGGCACAAAGACAATACGATAAACAAACAACTGAATGCGTGACCAGAGCTGTGCCCACTGTGACCCCCCCCCCCCCCACCCTCCGGTATATCCTGCTTGCTGGCTTTACCCTCCTTATACATTATAATCCCTTCCCACCAACATCAGGATCGTCATGCCTCACAGCAACAAATAAATTGATTCTACAGAAGAAATCAATAGCCAAGACATTCTTGACTTAGTATCACACAAATACTCCAACTAACACCCAAATCCTACTAGTACTACCGACAACACAACGTGATACTAAAAAGAGTATGTGATCACATTGCACTAAGCTTATAGCCATATATACATCTATGTACATCTATGTACATCTATGTATATGCTTGTTACCTTCGAGAGACTCAATACTGGTCTGACTACATCTATGATATTTACTTGAAATACACAAACCTCACACAAAAAGCATAATTGGCTTAGGTTATTAGGAGTTACATATTTCCTGACTATCAAGCTGTGGCAACAGCGAATCCCTTAATTCTGTTCAATACCACTAGAGGGCCCCACGGGGCACACGTAGGTTAGGTTCCGTGTAAGTAGGTCATGCCTTTTAATTATAAAATTTGCACAAAAATACTTTTCACAACAAGAAAATTAATGCAGCTTTTCTCGTTCGCATCTAGGTCACGGTTCAAGCTACAACTCTACAGCGTTAGGGGACTCCTAACTAATGTCAATGCGAGGAGTTTGTACTGAGATAAATGTATTTGGTTGTGAATTATAATCTACCTTCGATTAGCCTGAAGTAAGTTATATTTACAAAATGGCTAACTTTGGAGATATTTGAAGTGAAAACATGCCAAATTAATCTGAGCATGCTTGGTAAAATTCGCATCCCATCGGCTTCAGCAGCGACATGTTTTGCTAAATTGTTTTAGTATACCCCTCTATGTGGCATCAAATGCTTAATAACTGCACCAGTATCTAAGTTGGATATGTAGGTTCAAATCTAGATAAGGGCTGAGCTTGTGAAAATGTGATGCTTTCATCGGATGCAACTTTAATAAGTTTGCCAGTATCTAAGTTGGTTATGTCGGTTCAAATCCGCATAAAGGTTGCATTCCTTACATGCGTAATGCGTAATGCGAATGCGAATGCGAATGCGACAAAAAAATCGAAATGCCTTGAAACCTATGAGCTACATTCCTTACACACGTAATGCGAATGCGAATGCGAATGCGAATGCGAATGCGAATGTGAATGCATTATCCCGATCGGTCCATGTAGCGATTGGTGCGTAATGCATAATGCGTAATACGTCAAGCTGGTGTGAATAGAAAAGCATCAGTCGCATTTGTCCATTGATATAAGGCTGGAGGAGGCGACTGATAATTACGGACAGCCGGGACAAGGTGGTGTGAACAGAAAAGCATCAGTCGCATTTGTCCATTGATATAAGGCTGGAGGAGGCGACTGATAATTTACGGACAGCAGGGACAAGGTGGTGCGAATAGAAAAGCATCAGTCGCATTTGTCCATTGATATAAGGCTGGAGGAGGCGACTGATAAATACGGACAGCCGGGAGAAGGACGGTTGTAGAAGATTTAAACCCTGTAACTACACCAGCAAAGGGTAGCCCCCAGTCTTTAGCCCTGTATCTACACGCATAACGCATAACGCATAACGCATAACGCATTACGCATTACACGTGTAAGGAATGCCACCTTAAGTGTCTTGCTTTATCTAATGTGATGCTTTGCAAGTTTAAGCAAAACAAACTCAGCCCAAATTGCTATATATATATATATATATATATATATATATGTATATACCTACCCTTAGTTCCTCAGGTTCGGTGTTGAGGTCGAGATGACTGAGGACTGTGAACACTGTCTTGCACTCATGATCAAACTTCCACGGCTTGTCGATCGTTGCCTTGCACAAGTAGCGCACAAAGCCGTGCTCGCCTTCGAAGGACGAGGGCAGTGTGAGCGGCAGCGGCACCTCGAACTTGTACTGGTGGTGACCAGCAGGGTGGAGCTCACCATCATTTTCCACTGTCGGCCAAGGGGTGCAAAAGGGCATAGATTAATGGACAAGTGTGACGATGGGGGAGAGATGGATGAAGAGGTGAAGGGAGAGATGGATGGAGAAGGGAAGACGGGACGAGGAGGAGAGAAATAGTGGATAAGTGGATAAGAATGGGGTAAAGAGGGAGAGCGGTGGATGGAGGTGGGGAAGAAGGGAATGGGAGAAAGAATGAGATTAGGAGAGCTGGAGACGGAAGTGAAGAAAGAAATAGAAAATTGACAGGTAGGGTGAGAAAGAGGGAACGATGGAGAGAGAGGGGTGAGAGGATGGCAGGGGAAGACGAGCGACAACGCGCGTCAATGTGTTGGGTTGCGCATAACAGGCGCGTATGCAGCATGTCGACACATGTTATGAGCGCGTTGTCGGACCGCTCGTGGCACACTGATCAACATCGACAAACATTGGCCATTTTTCTCCAAACTGCGAGCGGTCCGTCAACGCATCGGTAACGTTCCATCGACGTGTAGTGGGCGCGCTATTGGTGTTGCACCAGCGTTTCTCAGCATGTTGGACATATTGCTGGCGCGTCTGGACATGTTGCTGGTGCATCTGCCATGCGCCTAACATTTCCCGGCGTTCTGCCAACTTTTCGTCAGCGTTTTGGCTTTGAGTATATAATCGCACCCGTTAACGCCACCCTCACGCCGTCAAGGCGCCGACAGTGCGCCGACAACACGCCGATAACACACTGATAACACGCTGGGAACCCGCCGACCCTGATTAACGGGCTGTCGACATGCTGATAACAGGCTGGGAACTCGCTGACGGGACGTTGACACGTTGTTCCGATGCACGTCGAAACCCGTTGGCCGCGCGCTAATAACACGCTACTAACACGCTACTAACACGCTGCGCCCCATCAAACTTTCTCCCAAAACGCCAAAAAGTTGGACGTGTCTCGACGCGTTGAAAATATTTTGCGCGTTGGTGGCAAGCCGGTGAGAAACATCTTAATATGACAGCACCATTAGGGAGAGAAAGCAAAGGATAAGAGAAAAGAGGCAGACAATAAATGAGACTGACTTAGGTTATACACTCAATTAAAATGTATCAGCTTTAGATGTAATGTTAATAGGTTATCATTACGATCATCGGGATGCCAAACAACATTCATTTCAAGTTTATTGAAACAGTTTAATTGATTATTTAAATGATGTACATAAGCCATCTCTATTCAAGTTAATATTTTATGTTCTATTATTAAGCATTATATATTTCACCCTCAACAGCGAGGTCATGACGATCCGGATGGCCCCGAGAAGGTCGAGGCCCTCGTCGCCGACTGGGAGGCCCGAGTCGAGCACCGCACCCTCAGGCGCCGCGAGCTCCAAAGCGTCCTTGGCCGCCTTAACCACGTGGGTAGCTGCGTCCTCCCCATCAGGAAGTTCATGGGCCCTCACCGCCCTCCGCAGCTGCTACGGGCCCACCTCCCTCACCCTCGGGGAGGAGGCTTGCCGCGACCTGCACTGGTTCACCCTGTACGGCCGCACCTCCAACGGCCTTCACCTCCTCTGCGAACCCGAGGCGAGGCGCCTAGTGATCGAGTGTGACTCATACCTCACCGGGGGCGGGGCCTTCTCGCCCACCACTTGCTACTCCAAGGAGTACTCCCAGGCTTTCCGTGCCCACTTCCCCATCATCCACAAACTGGAGGCCGTCAACTTGATGGTTGCCCTCCGAACCCTCCTCTCCGAGGATGTCGCGGGCACCATGGTCATCATGAACACCGATAACATGGCCTCCGCCGCTGCCCTCAAGTCCAGCCGTGCCCCCGACCCCACCCTCAGGACCTGCTCCCGGGAGCTCTGGCTCCTCGCTGCGGAGGGTCCTTCACCATCTCCATCGCCCATAAGGCTGGCGCCTCCCTCGTCCTGGCCGACGCCCTCACTTCCTCGGGCCGTAGGCCGGGGATGGCCCGGGCTGAGGTCGCCCAGCTCGGGTTGTCATATGTGACCCCTCGCCATGATGACTTCCCCTACAACCCTGGCCTCTGATTCCAGGTTTCACCGTCCTCGAGGTCGCCATGGTTGACATCCTCCCTTGCACCCTCTACCTGGAGGAACAGATGCCGGGAGGCTGAGGGCTACATCGCCTTCATGAATGCCCACGGCATGGACGCCCTCACCCCCTCCGACCATCGCACCTACCTCCGTCAGGAACGCCCTCTCCGTAGCACGTCCCTTGCTTGAGGCCGTGGGGGGCGAGCCCTTGGACTTCGCCTCGTGCCTCGCCCGGGACGTCTGCCGAGGGGGAGAGGGGAACTCGCCGCACATGCTGTGCACGTACCACACCCCGATCCCCTCACCCCGCAGCATCTCATCGCCGTCACCTGCTCCCTGGCCTCCGCCAGACCCTCGGGCGTCGTGCCGCGAGCTGCCCTCCTTCTCGGGTACTACGCGATGCTGAGGCAGTCCAGCCTGCTGTCACCCTCCCCCGGAGAGTGAGGCGGCCGCCACACCATCGCACGTGCTGACGTCACCCTGGCTCCGGGTAGCCTCCGCCTGACCCTCCGGAGCACCGAGACCCTCGCAGGGCCCTCGGCCGCCGTTGCCATCTTCATCACGGCCTCCCCGGACGCCGCACTCTCCTCCATCGCAGCCTGGTATGCGGCCGTCGCCCTCGTCCTGGCCGCCCCCCCATGACCCGGCTTTCATCATGCCCTCGGGCCGGCCGCTCGATCCTGGAACTCTCACACCAATCCTCCGCGCGGTGTGCCAGCGGGCCGGAGTCCCCCTCAAGGATATCATGGCCCAGGGGACGTGGACCTCCACTATTGTCATGAGTCAACATTTTACTGCCAGGCCCACAGCACTATTATCATTAGTCAACATTTTACTGCCCCACAGCTCTATTGCCATTAGTCAACATTTTACTGCCAGCCCCACAGCACTATTGTCATTAGTCAACAGTTTACTGCCTGCTCCACAGCACTATTGTCATTAGTCAACATGTTACTGCCCCACAGCACTATTATCATTAGTCAACATTTTACTGCCAGCCCCACATCACTATTGTCATTAGTCAACATGTTACTGCCTGCTCCACAGCACTATTGTCATTAGTCAACATTTTAGTCCCAGCCCCACAGCACTATTATCATTAGTCAACATTTTACTGCCTGCCCCACAACACTATTGTCATTAGTCAACATGTTACTGCCCCACAGCACTATGGTCATAAGTCAACATTTTACTGCCAGCCCCACAGCACTATTGTCATTAGTCAACATGTTACTGCCCCACAGCACTATGGTCAGTAGTCAACATTTTACTGCCAGCCCCATAGCACTATCACCATTTTACTGCCAGCCCCACATCACTAAGTCATTAGGCAACAATTTACTGCCAGCCCCACAGCACTATTGTCATTAGTCAACAATTTACTGCAAGCCCCACAACACTATTGCCATTAGTCAACATTTTACTGCCAGCCCCACAGCACTATTGTCATTAGGCAACATATTACTGCCAGCCCCACAGCACTATTGTCATTAGGCAACAATTTACTGCCAGCCCCACATCACTAAGTCATTAGGCAACATTTTACTGCCAGCCCCACAACACTATTATCATTAGTCAACATTTTACTGCCAGCCCACAGTACTATTATCATTAGTCAACATTTTACTGCCAGCCCTACATCACTAATGTCAATAGTCAACATTTTACTGCCAGCTCCACAGCACTATTGTCATCAGTCAACACTGTACTGCCCCACAGCACTATCATCATTAGTCAATATTTTACCTCACCACAGCACTATTGTCATTAGTCAACACTTACTGCCAGCCCCACAGCACTATTGCCATTAGTCAACATTTTACTGCCCCACAGCAGTATCATCACTAGTCACCATTTTAATGCCCCACAGCACTATCATCATTAGTCAACATTTTACTGCCAGCCCCACATCACGAATGCCAATAGTCAACATTTTACTGCCAGCCCACAGCACTATTGCCATTAGTCAACATTTTCCTGCTCCACAACAGTAACATCAATAGTCACCCTTTTAATGCCCAACAGCACTATCATCATTAGTCAACATTGTACTGCCAGCCCCACATCACTAATGCCAATAGTCAACAATTTACTGCCAGCCCACAGCACTATTGCCATTAGTCAACATTTTACTGCCAGCCCCACAGCACTATTGTCATTCATAGATATTTTACTGCCAGCCCCAGAGCCCTATTGTCATTAGTTAACATTTTACTGCCCCAGAGCACTATCATCATTAGTCAACAGTTTACTGCCACCCCAACAACACTATCATCATTAGTCAACATTTCTCTGCCATCCTAACAGGACTCTTTTTATTAGTCAACATTTTACTGCCCCACACCGCTATCATCATTATTCAACATTTTACTGCCAGCGCCACATCACTATTGTCATTAGTCAACATTTTACTGCCCCACAGCACTATTGTCATTAGTCAACATTTTACTGCCCCACAGCACTATCGTCCTTAGTCAACATTTTACTGCCTAACAGCACTATTGTCATTAGTCAACATTTTACTGCCTCTCAGCACTATTGTCATTAGTCAACATTTTACTGCCCACGCACTATACTATAGTCAACATTTTAATGACAGCCCCACAGCATTATTGTCATTAATCAACATTTTACTGCCCCACAGCACTATTGTCATTTGTCAACATTTTACTGCCCCACAGCACTATTGTTATTAGTCAATATTTGACTGCCAGCCCCACAGCACTATCGTCATTAGTCAACATTTTACTGCCTAACAGCACTATTGTCATTAGTCAACATTTTACTGCCTCTCAGCACTATTGTCACTAGTCAACATTTTACTGCCCCACGGCACTATTATCTATAGTCAACATTTTACTGCCAGCCCCACAGCACTATTGTCATTAATCAACATTTTACTGCCCCACAGCACTATTGTCATTACTCAACATTTTACTGCCCCACAGCACTTTTGTCATTAGTCAACATTTTACTGCCCCACAGCACTATTGTCATTACTCAACATTTTACTGCCCCACAGCACTATTGTCATAAGTCAACATTTTACTGCCCCACAGCATTATTGTCATTAGTCAACATGTTACTGCCAGCCCCACACCACTATTGTCATTAGTCAACATTTTACTGCCCCACAGCTCTATTGCCATTAGTCAACATTTTACTGCCAGCCACACAGCACTACTGTCATTAGTCAACATTTTACTGCCCCACAGCACTATTGCCATTAGTCAACATTTTACTGCCCCACATCACTATTGTCATAAGTCAACATTTTACTGCCCCACAGCTCTATTGCCATTAGTCAACATTTTATTGCCAGCCACACAGCACTACTGTCATTAGTCAACATTTTACTGCCCCACAGCACTATTGCCATTAGTCAACATTTTACTGCCCCACAGCTCTATTGCCATTAGTCAACATTTTACTGCCAGCCACACAGCACTACTGTCATTACTCAACATTTTACTGCCCCACAGCACTACTGTCATTAGTCAACATTTCACTGCCCCACAGCACTATTGCCATTAGTCAACATTTTACTGCCCCACATCACTATTGTCATAAGTCAACATTTTACTGCCAGCTCCACGGCACTATTGTCATTAGTCACATTTCACTGCCCCACAGGACTATTTCCATTAGTCAACATTTTACTGCCCCACGCCGCTATCATCATTATTCAACATTTTACTGCCAGCCCCACATCATTATTGTCATTAGTCAACATTTTACTGCCCCACAGCATTATTGTCATTAGTCAACATTTTACTGCCAGCTCCACAACACTATTTCAATTAGTCAACATTTTAGTGCCAGCCCCACAGCACTATCATCATTAGTCAACATTTTACTCCCCCACATCAGGTTTGTCATTAGTCAACATTTTACTGCCAGCCCCACAGCACTATTGCCATTAGTCAACAGTTTACTGCCAGCCCCACAGCACTATCATCATTAGTCAACATTTTACTGCCCCACATCAGGTTTATCATTAGTCAACATTTTACTGCCAGCCCCACAACACTATTGCCATTAGTCAACATTTTACTACCCACAGCACTATTGGCATGTGTCAACATTTCACTGCCAGTCCCACAGCACTATTGCCATTAGCCAACATTTTACTGGCAGCCCCATGGACTATCATCATTAGGCAACATTTTACTGCCAGCCCCACAGCGCTATTGCCATTAGTCAACATTTTACTGCTGGCCCCACACCACTATTGTCAATAGTCACCATTCTACTGCCCCACACACTATTCTTTTTAGTCAACATTTTACTGCCAGCCCCACAACACTATTGCCATTAGTCAACATTTTACTACCCAGAGCAGTATTGGCATGTGTCAACATTTCACTGCCAGTCCCACAGCACTATTGCCATTAGCCAACATTTTACTGGCAGCCCCATGGACTATCATCATTAGGCAACATTTTACTGCCAGCCCCACAGCGCTATTGCCATTAGGCAACATTTTACTGCTGGCCCCACACCACTATTGTCAATAGTCACCATTCTACTGCCCCACACACTATTCTTTTTAGTCAACATTTTACTGCCAGCGCCACAGTACTATTACCATTAGTAATCATTTTACTGGCAGCCCCACAGCACTGTTTTCATTACTCAACATTTTACTGCCAGCCCCACATCACAAATGTCAATAGTCAACATTTTACTGCCAGTCCTCAGCACTATTATCATTAGTCAACATGTTACTGCCAGCCCCACATCACTAAGTCATTAGTCAACATGTTACAGCCCCACAGCACTATGGTCATTAGTCAACATTTTACTGCCAGCCCCACAGCACTAACGTCAATAGTCAACATTTTACTGCCCCACTGCACTATTGCCATTAGTCAACATTTTACTGCTAGCCTCACAACACTATTGTCATTAGACAACATTTTACTGCCCCAGAGCACTATCAGCATTAGTTAACATTTTTCTGCCCCACAGCACTATTGTCATTAGTCAACATCTGACTGCCCCACAGCACTATCATCATTAGTCAACCTTTTACTGCCCCATAGTCAACATTGTCCTGCCCCACTGCACTGTCATCATTAGTCAACATTTTACTACAAGCCCCACAGGACTATTGTCATCAGTCAACAGCTTACTGCCCCACAGCACTATTGTCATTACTCCACATTTTTCTGGCCCACAGCACTATTGCCATTAGTCAACATTTTACTGCCCTCCCCACACCACTATTGACAAATGCCGTATGTCATTTTCTCTCTCAAGTAAGAAGGTGATGGTTGTCTAATAATCAGTAGAGTTCTCTCGGACAAACTGTGGACCCCGCGGTCAATTCCTAGATCCACGCCACCACTTAGAGGTCAGAATATAACCTTCTTTTTTATTATTACCATTTTCATTAATGACTCGCCTTCATAACAAGCAGAGGAAATGGGTCGGTGCAATAAGATCAAGCAGGACGCACTGGTGCGTGACCAGCATGCTGCTTCGTGACAAACAAGAGCCACATGCTAATGCGCCTTTCCTCTTATAGCACAGAGTGCCGACCTTCTGGTTCTATATGAAGACTTCAGGCGCAAACACCAATCCCCAAATTTAATTAAAATAACAGATTTTTCCTTGAAAATAATTTTAATTCTCACTAATTCCACTTTTCTTGTGATTACCTGATCATGAAGCAATGAACAAAAAGTAGGAATGTAAATAAATCACCAGCTTTTTCAAGGTTTGATTCCAATATTTATCTCAACTTTTGGATTGGCTTTTTCTGGGTTTTGCGCCTTAACTCTTCATAGCTATACGGTTTTCCTGTCTTCACAAAGTAATGTAATCCAGGCATATATTACATGAACCTATTTCTCTAATCAAAGAAAAAATGTATTTGAAGAATCAATAGTTAAAAAAACAAGAAAAAAAGAAAAAAAAGGCGAGCTGACTTTCTGTCTTATTTTAAATCCATGCTTGCTATTCTATCTGATTAGGCCCAATGTTGCTAATGCAACGCAATAATAATCGAGATCTAGGAATCAGAGCTACAAAAGTTCAACTAAGTCAATTCACAGCAACACTTCAAAATTGAATGGGATGTAATCAGAGTAAAAATTATTAAGTATATATATATATCCATGCATATCAATATATATCTGTATCTGTATATCTATGCATGTCTATATAGTATGTACAGTAAACCCTCCCTAACCGACCACCTCCACAAATTGACCACTCCCGTATATCGATCGCTTTATTTGGGTCCCAACAATACCATTGTAACCATATTCTAACTCCCTAAACCGACCACCTCCCTAAATCAACCAGTTAAAGTTGGTCCCAAGGTCAGTCGATTTAGAGAGGTTTTACTGTCTATATCTAGATATCTACATACCTATTTCCCCAGATCTGTACATATCTCTATACCTCCCTATATTTCTCTATGTCTCTGTATATCTCTCTGAAGGCCTGGTCACATACACATTAGTGGACGTAGTTGAACGTAGTTGAGGCTAACGTAGTTGAAAGTAGTTGAACGTAGTTGAACGTAGTGCAACATACAGGCATCTGTACTTCTCCGTGGTGAGAACGTGATAAGAACGTGTGTGAGCTGTGAGTTCCGATTTAAGCTTTGGACATGTTCAAAAGAGAGGTTCGTTTGAGGCAGACGTAGCCTCCATGATGGTAACATAATCTAGCGTACTCTACCATACTCTAGCATACTTCTTAATGTACTCTAGCATACTCTAGCATACTCTAACATACCCTAGCTACTTTGACCCACACCAAACCTTGGCCATTCTGTCATGGTCACATTACCGTTAGTGGACGAAGTTGAACATAGTTGGACATAGTGGAGGGTAGTTCAACGTAGTTCAACGTAGTTCAACATAGTTGGATGTACCGGGATCCGTACTGTAGCGTACCGGGATCCATGCCATAACGTATTTATCCATGCTATTAGGTGGGTGATCAACCAAAACCTGCCATACCTTAACGTAGTTGAACGTAGTGACAGCACGTTTCACCCACATTAATCTATCTACAGATAACTATTTCCACTAACGTGTATGTGACCGGGGCTTAAGTCTGTCTATAGCTCTCTGTATTTTTATCGCTCTATATCCCTGTTGATCTCTATGTATCTCAACATATCACTATGTATCTTCATAGATCTCTATGTATCTCAATATATTTTCATGTATCTTTATGCATTTCTATATATCTATACAGTAAAACCTCTCTAAATCGACGGACCTTGGGATTGACTTTAAGTGGTCGATTTAGGGATGTGGTCAGTTCAGGGAGTTAATATGGTTACAATGGTATTGTTGGGACCCAAATAAAGCGATCGATACATGGGATTGGTCGATTTGTGGAGGTGGTCGGTTAGGCAGGTTTTACTGTATATCTCAATATTTATTTATATTTCTCTATGTTTCTCTATATATCTCTATATATCTCGCATTATCTCTATAAATCTCTATATATCTGTAAGTACGCATTAAGCCGAAGGCAGTGTGGTGGATACAGTTTTTATTACTAAAGTCAGCCTTCCGTTCCCATTGCACAACCATCACACACAGCCTGAAACACCATCTTACACATACACAAGTCAACAGTTGTTGGAGTTTGACATCCTGGCAACATCTAAGGTCATATCAGGACGGGTACCGACTTGTGACAGTGCACACTCATGGCGACTTTATAGTGTTGCCCCACTTGCAAATCAGGCCACTGGCACCATGCCCCAATATTTTACTCAGTCACATTATCCTGACACTGAGCTAACCAGTCCTTGCCCTATCCTGTTAATGCCAAGCGCCTGCCTAGGAAGCGACAAGTATCAATTTTTAAAGTCATTGGTTTGACTCCACCGAGAACCGAACTCCCCCGAGGCCCGAAGTGAACAGTGACTGACCAACGACTGATGAATGCAAGCCGCCACCCCCACTTTGAACCCGTGAGGTTTGGACAAGGACTTCAGAATCCGCCCACCAGCCCACACCACGACACTGCGATTTGGATGACTACGGTTGAGCATGAGTGACTCTCAGAACTATAACCCCACAACCCCTTGGCCTTGAACCCATTACCTAACACGTGACACCTCCATCAACTTAAGCAATAACCAGCATCACATCCCCACAACTGAATAAAACTTTATTCCAAGCTAGGCTTTGTAAAGGGACATTGAATTATGGGAATATTAATTGGGAGAGTACTTATTATATACTGTTGGTTGGTTGTTGGAGATTTACATCCTGGTAACATTTAAGGTCATATCAGGACGGGCAGCGACTTGTAACAGTGTACACTCATGGCAACTCAATCCCACTCGGAGACCAGGCCGTTGGCATCATGACCTGATATCCCACTCAGTCACATTATCCTGAAACTGAGCCAACCAGTCCTTGCCCTATCCTAGTAATGCTGTGCACCTGGCTACATTATGGCTGGAAGACCAATGCTCTAGCGCTGAAAAAATAACTTTATTCACTGAATAAAATAGCATTTACAACAAGAAAGAAATACACAAAAACACCCCTCCCTTGGAACAGTTAGCTAAGTATGAAGGCTTGGATAGTACCGATCCTGCCATCTTGGAGAGAAAGAGGGGGAAGTAATAACCAGGATGGGCAAACACCTGACATGAGAGTCTATTGGTACAATATATTCCGCTGATGTAATTCAGTATGGAATAACTCCAAGCATATATCCAGTTTGTATGGCGGAGTGATGTGAGAGTGTAGTGGTTGGCCTGCCTAATTACACCCCCCCCCCCTTCTTCCCCCTCATCCACCCACAAATATCTGGTGGGGATCAGATGGGGGGGGGGGGGAGGGAGGAGGGAGCGATGTCCGGGAGAAGGGGCGTGTGTACGGTAGGGAAGCTAGAAGCTGGTGTCAGTGTAAAGGGCGCATTCCATATACGCGTAATGCGTAATGCGTAATGCGTTATGCGTTATGCGAATGCCATCATTCCATATACGCGTAAAGGGCGCATTCCATATACGCGTAATGGGTAAAGGGCGCATTCCATATACGCGTAATGCGTAATGCGAATGCGAATGCGAATGCGACAAAAAATCGAAACGCCTTGAAACCTATGAGCTACATTCCATACACGCGTAATGCGTAATGCGAATGCGAATGCGTCAGAAATTCATTATCCCGATCGGTCCCTGTAGCGATCGGTGCGTAATGCGTAATGCGTAAAAGATGTGGCGGATAGAAAAGCATCAGTCGCATTTGTCCATTGATATAGGGTTGGAGGAGGCGACTGATAATTACGGACAGCCGGGACAAGGTGGTGCGAACAGAATAGCATCAGTCGCATTTGTCCATTGATATAAGGCTGGAGGAGGCGACTGATAATTACGGACAGCTGGTGCAAACATGTAGGTTTATGGGGCGGACCTGTGAGGAAGCAGTCTTCATATTTGGGACGGTCCTAACATCCCTCTAAGCAAGCTAAACTGAGCCATGTTTGGACCGTCCCATTCTCTGTGTGTGTCTGTGTGTGTGTCTCTGTGTGTGTATCTGTGTCTATATGCATGTCTCTGTTTGTGTGTCTGTGTGTGTCTGTGTGTGTGTGTCTGTGTGTGTGTCTCTGTGTTGTGTCTCTGTGTCTGTGTGTGTGTGTCTATGTGTGTGTATCTGTGTCTATGTGTGTCTCTGTTTGTGTCTCTGTGTGTGTCTCTGTGTGTGTCTGTCTCTGTGTGTGTCTCTGTGTGTGTGTCTCTGTGTTGTGTCTCTGTGTCTCTGTGTGTGTCTGTGTCTCTGTGTCTTTGTGTCTCTGTTGCTGTGTGTGTGTCTGTGTCTGTGTATGTATCTCTGTGTCTCTGTGTGTATCTCTGTGTTTCTGTGTGTGTGTGTCTGTGTGTGTGTCTGTGTGTGTGTCTCTGTGTCTCTGTGTCTCTGTGTGTGTGTCTCTGTGTCTGTGTGTATGTCTGTGTGGGTGTGTGTCTCTGTGTGTGTCTGTGTGTGTGTCTCTGTGTGTGTCTCTGTGGTGTGTCTCTGTGTCTGTGTGTGTGTCTCTGTGTGTGTCTCTGTGTGTATCTGTGTCTGTGTGTGTGTCTCTGTGTCTGTGTGTGTCTGTGTGTGTCTGTGTGTGTGTCTGTGTGTGTCTCTGTGTCTGTGTGTGTGTCTGTGTGTGTATGTGTGTGTCTGTGTGTGTGTCTCTGTATTCTGTCTGTGTGTCTGTGTGTGTGTCTCTGTGTGTGTATCTGTGTCTGTGTGTGTCTCTGTGTGTGTCTGTGTGTCTGTCTCTGTGTGTGTCTCTGTGTGTGTGTCTCTGTGTAGTGTCTCTGTGTGTCTGTGTCTTTGTGTCTCTGTTGCTGTGTGTGTGTCTGTGTGTGTATCTCTGTGTCTCTGTGTGTGTCTCTGTGTTTCTGTGTGTGTGTCTGTGTGTGTGTGTCTCTGTGTATGTCTCTGTGTGTGTCTCTGTGTGTGTCTGTGTGTGTGTCTCTGTGTTGTGTCTCTGTGTTGTGTCTCTGTGTGTGTCTCTGTGTGTGTATATGTGTCTCTGTGTGTGTCTCTGTCTCTGTGTGTGTCTCTGTGTGTGTGTCTGTGTGTGTGTCTCTGTGTGTGTCTCTGTGTTGTGTCTCTGTGTGTGTCTCTGTGTGTGTATCTGTGTCTGTGTGTGTCTCTGTGTGTGTCTCTGTGTGTGTCTCTGTGTGTATATGTGTCTGTGTGTGTCTCTTTGTCAGAGACACAGAGACACACATAGAGACACACACAGAGACACAGAGTCACACACACAGAGTCACACACAGAGACACACACAGAGACACGGAGACACAGACACACACATAGGGACATGCACAGAGACACAGAGTCACACACACACAGACACACAGAGTCACACACACAGAGACACACACAGAGACACGGAGACACAGACACACACATAGAGACACACACAGAGACACATAGTCACACACACTTTTTATATACTTCACTGCATAACGCATAACGCATAACGCATTACGCATTACGCGTATATGGAATGCTGGCATTCGCATAACGCATAACGCGTAACGCATAACGCATTACGCATTACGCGTATATGGAATGCGCCCTTAATGCGTAATGCGTAATGCATAATGCGTTATGCGTTATGCGAATGCCATCATTCCATATACGCGTAATGCGTATTGCGTTATGCGTTAAGGCCCTGTCACACTACGACGCTTCCGCCGGCGCGCCGGCAACGCACAAAATATTTGCAACCCGTCGAGAAACGTCAAACTTTTCAGCGCTTTGGGAGAAAGTTTGACGCGGCGCAGCGTGTTAGTGGCGGGTTGGAGGCGCATTATTGGCGTGTTATTGGCGCGTTAGTAGCGTGTTATTAGGATGTATGTAGCGTGTCGGTAGCGTGTTATTGGCGTGTTGTCGGCGCGCTGTCGGCGCGTTGTCGGCGCGTTTACGGCGTGGAGGCAGCGCATTGGTATCGTGTTAGCTATTGCGTGAACCCGTACATACCCGCCAGCAACACGTTAGGACGCGCCCGCAGCGCGTCCACAGCGCGCGGCCAACGCATCCAGGCGCGCCGGCAACACGTCCAACGCGCCGAGAAACGCTGGAGCAACGCCAATGGCATGCCCACAACATGTCGATGGGACTTTCCCAACGCGCCGACGGAACGCTCCCATTTTGGGGGGAAAAAAGCCAACGTTAACCAACGTTGATCAACGTCCTGCCAGCGTACGGCCGGCGCGCCGCCAACGCGTGTCGACGTGTTGCTAACGCGTCCGTAACGCGCCCTCCAACCCGTTGGCGCGCGTCGCCGCGCGTCCAAAGTTTTGTGCATGCACAAAACCTCGACGCGCCCCGACGCGCCCCGACGCGCGCCGACGTGTCCATTCACACGTTGCTATGTACCGACGCGCCGGTAACGCGCCGGCAACGCGCCGGTGGACCGACGTGTTGAACAAAAACCCAACCCGTCGGCACGCGTCGAAGCACGTTGGTGAGAAACGTCGTAGTGTGACAGGGCCTTTATGCGCTATGCAGTGAAGTATATACAAAGTATATAAAAAGTGTGTGTAACTCTGTGTCTCTGTGTGTGTCTCTATGTGTGTGTCTGTGTCTCCGTGTCTCTGTGTGTGTCTCTGTCTGTGAGACACACATACACAGACACACACAGAGACACACACAGACACAGAGACATACACACAGAGACACACACACAGACACAGAAATACACACAGACACACACACAGCAACAGAGACACAAAGACACAGACACACACAGAGACACAGAGACACAACACAGAGACACACCCAGAGACACACACACAGAGACACACACAGATACACACACAGATACAACACAGAGACACACACACATAGACTCAGAGACACAGAGACACAACACAGAGACACACACAGAGACACACACACAGGGACACACACACAGACACACACACAGACACAGATACACACACACACAGACACATGCACAGAGAATGGGATGGTCCAAACATGGCTCAGTTTAGCTTGCTTCGAGGGATGTTAGGACCGTCCCAAATATGAAGACTGCTTCCTACCAGGTCCACAGCATAAACCTACATGGCTGTCCGTAATTATCAGTCGCCTCCTCCAGCCTTATATCAATGGACAAATGCGACTGATGCTTTTCTGTTCGCAGACACAGAGACACAACACAGAGAAGCACACACAGAGACACACACACAGAGCCACACACACAGACACACACAGATACACACACAGAGACAGACACAGAGACACAGAGACACAACACAGAGACACACACACAGAGACACACACACACAGACACACACAGACACACACACAGACACACACATACACAGAGACACACACACAGACACACACACAGACACACACAGAGACACACACACAGACACAGAGACACAACACAGAGACACACACACACACACACACATACACACACACAGACACACACAGATACAAACAGAGACACAGCACAGAGACACACACACAGACACACACACAGACACACACACAGACACAGAGACACACACACACAGACACACACACAGATCCGCCGCATAAACCTACATGGCTGTCCGTAATTATCAGTCGCCTCCTCCAGCCTTATATCAATGGACAAATGCGACTGATGCTTTTCTGTTCGCAGACACAGAGACACAACACAGAGACACACACAGAGACGGACACACACACAGACACACACACAGACACACACAGATACACACACAGAGACACACACAGAGACACAGAGACACAACACAGAGACACACACACAGAGACACACACACACAGACACACACACAGACACACACAGACACACACAGACACAGAGACACACACACAGAGACACACACACATACACACACAGAGACACACACAGACACAGAGACACAACACAGAGACACACACACAGACACACACACAGACACACACAGACACACACAGATACACACACAGAGACACAACACAGAGACACACACACAGACACACACAGACACACACACAGACACAGAGACACACACACAGAGACACACACACAGACACACACAGACACAGACACAGAGACACACACACAGAGACACAGATACACACACAGAGAGACACACAGAGAGGGATGTTAGGACCGTCCCAAATATGAAGACTGCTTCCTAACAGGTCCGCCGCATAAACCTACATGGCTGTCCGTAATTATCAGTCGCCTCCTCCAGCCTTATATCAATGGACAAATGCGACTGATGCTTTTCTATTCGCAGCACCATTACGCATTACGCACCGATCGCTACATGGAGCGATCGGGATAATGGATTTTATTCGCATTCGCATTCGCATTACGCATTACGCGTATATGGAATGTAGCTCATAGGTTTCAAGGCGTTTCGAGTTTTTGTCGCATTCGCATTCGCATTCGCATTATGCATTACGCGTATATGGAATGCAGCCTTTAGTGTGTGTGTGGGTGTGTGTGTGGGGGGGGGGCGGGTAATGGGATCAGATGCCTGGGCATCCACCTCGTGTCTGTGTGTGTTCACGCTGTGTGTCGGTATCTCCCTGACTGAACCCTGGTCAGGCCTCCGCACCAAACCACATGCCCCACCCCCACCCCTCCCTCCCCACCCATAGAGTGGACAGTGTGCAGCAGAGGGGCCCCCTGGTGCTTGCAAACAGGGGTGGGTGGGGGTTACCATGGTTAGTGATTAGGACAGGGTGTGAGTGACCAAGGTTAGCACAGGATAATTGATTGATTTACGCTGTATCAGCAGCATAGTCCATATGCCATATTCACGCGATGCACAGGAAAAGGAAGTTGGTGAAGAACAAGTGGTATTTTATTTAATTATAATATTTATTAGGACAATTTGGTTGTGAATGATGGGGTCGAGGTGTGCATGTATGCATGCATGCATACATACATGCATACATGCATACACACATGCATACATATACATACATATACATACATATACATACATATATGCATGTATATATGTGTGTATGTGTATACATGTATATATGTATACATACAATTAAAAAAAAACTTCTGAGCGAGTGGCGTGTTGCGCCCCGCGCAGGGGCCCGGTGTGGTGGTTTCAGCGGGTTCCCGTGCTCAGAGGTGTCCCTCGCTTCTGCGCTGCTTCTGCGCATGCGCGGATTTCGCATCAACGGGCCGTAATCGATTAACACGACCCGGGCGACTCGGGTCATCCCAGTCGTCAGAAATTCAAATAGAACACGGCGAGTGGAGTCGACAAATACACGTGCCATGTGCATAAAAAGAATAACTTAGATTAATTAAATGGAAATATAAGTAAACTGGGCCATCATAAAATACTTTAAATCCTATTTTGCTGTATTTTTATCGGTTATTAAAAAAAAAAAAAAAGATTGTCCACCCGAGCGCGGAGAAGCGTATTCGATTATTCGACCCGAGTTTGTAGGATATGCGCATGCGCCAATAAGTGGCTCAGGTGACCCGAGTTGATGCGAAATCCGCGCATGCGCAGAAGCAGCGCAGAAGCGAGGGACACCTCTGAGCACGGGAACCCGCTGAAACCACCACACCGGCGAGGCGCCTGCCGGACCCCACCCCCAACCCCCCATCCCCTTCCCGTGAGCGGGCGGGGAAGGAGTCATGAACTCCAGAGCTTATTAATGCAACAATGGGATTATCACTATCCATATATGCATGCATGCATACATACATATGTACGTACATGCATATACACAAGCAGACACATACATGCACACACATATATACATACATAATAACATATATGCATATATATCTCTATATTTATGTATATGTGTATGTACATATTTCCGTGTTTAGCTTGTGTTTACATGTAACTAAGCCTGCAACTACTTAACACTCACTCTGGTAGGAGTGTGTGTGTGTGGACGGTCAAAGCAGTATGGCAGAGCACCGGTGTGGCGGTTTCAGCGTGTTCCCGTGCTCAGCCGTGTCCCGTTGCTTCTGTGCATGCGCGGATTTCGCATCAACTCGGATCACCCGAGACACTTATTGGCGCATGCGCACATCCTACAAACTCGGGTCGAATAATCGAATACGCTTCTCCGCGCTAGGGTGGACAATTTTTTTTCTTTTTTTAATAACCGATAAAAATTACAGCAAAATAGGATTTAAAGTATTTTATGATGGCCTAGTTTACCTATATTTCCATTTAATTAATCTAAGTTATTCTTTTTCTGCACACGGCACGTGTATTTGTCGACTACACTCGCCATGTTCTATTTGAAATTCTGACGACTGGGATGACCCGAGTCGCCCGGGTAGTGTTAATCGATTACGGCCATGTTTATTAGATTCTGACGCATGCGCAGAAGCGAGGTACACATCTGAGCATGGGAACATGCTGAAACCGCCACACCGGGAACTCCTGTGATGGCCACCCCTGACACACAATCAGTAGAAGTGTGTGTGTGTGGGGGGGGGGGAGTACAGGGGGGGGAGTATTTCTTCCTCAGCCCGCAAAACTGTATGATTTGTAAGGGGAGGGGCATAGTGGGTGAGGCATTGGTGTGTGGAGGGGCATGTGTAGGGGGGGAGGGGGGGATTCTGGTGTCAGTGTCAGTGTGTGTGGATTGAGGGGCAGGGGGTGAGGGGTGGAGCAGTAGAGCACCAGAGGAAGCACCAAGTGCCCGCTTCAGGCTGCTTCTAGTTCTAACAACCGTCACCCCTCTACCCCCCAGCTCGCCCCCCTCACACACACTCCTCCTACTGATTGTGTGTAAGGGTGGCCATCACACGTGTTCCAGGTCCTCTGCCTCAGTATTTGACCCTCCACACACACACCCTCATACCAGGGTGGGTGTTGGCTAAAGCTGGCATTCCTTACACGCGTTAAGCGTAATTAGCAAAACAAACACAGCGAATATAGTATGCCTTTTTTATTACAATTTTAGCTCTTGTCATCAGTACAGTCTCTTAGTTAGTTATGTAATGTCAAATGAGGCTTAGGCACGCTTATAACCCTATATCCCCTTCTCATTGTGGGGTGGGTGGGATGGCAATTTAAGGCAGTTGTTGTCCTCGTGGCTCCCGTGTCGAAAGTGAAATGTTCGCAGCTAGCAGTCACTTTTATAGCCGAAGACGTGGTAATTTAGTTCAGAAATATGACACCAGTGGAGCCGCAGTCGCCTTGTTTACTGGGCGATATATGGCGGAAGTGACCTTAGTTACTAGCGCTTGGCTGTATTTGCCGCCAAATTACCCGTAATGCTTCAGCATTACGAACAATTAGCAAAACAAACACAGCGAATATAGTATGCCTTTTTTATTACAATTTTAGCTCTTGTCATCAGTACAGTCTCTTAGTTAGTTATGTAATGTCAAATGAGGCTTAGGCACGCTTATAACCAAGTAAGGATGATAGCGTGGCTGTAGCTGAATAATAGGAGTTCTGGGAAGATAAGTGTTAGAACTCTGGGGAGGTAGACGTGCGGGCATCAGAGGTCCAGTGACCGAGTGTCTTAATGTCCTGTAGGGGGACTCCATGGTTCGAACATGTGTGGACGCCTCCCCTGGAGAGCCTATATAGTGTGGAGGCTGCTGTCGTTTGTGGCCCACCGCGGACAGGGCATGTCTGAGGAAATTGTCCAGCACTTTGACCGTGATTGGTGACCCATCAGTCGTGATGAATCCCGGTCAGTGGTAGTCCGGACCAGTGGTGGTGGCATTAGGAGCCATACAGCACCAGAGAGTCGCTCTGACGATCGGAATGTTCTGTGGGGCAGAAGAGCTCCAGGATGTCCTCGAGGTCCAGATGTGCATGTTGAGTCCATTGTGTGAGGGTTGAAGTCTTTTTGCTCAGGGTGTTTGGGCACTGAAGTCCAATCTGGAGGAGATAGTGTCGTACTGGGTAGAGCCATGGAGGGGCAGGTGACCTTTATGTATTATGTATTTCGTTGATTTGCCCTGTTTATTTCTCAATGTGTTTGTTAACAGTCCCTGCCTCAGTAGATCCATGAGGCATCAGAGCTGTAGAGCGTAGTAACCTGTGAGAAAAGGGGCAGATAATTTACTTTTTGAATAGGTTACGGAACTGTGGTTACTAAGTCGCCAAAGGTAACCTGCACTCTCAGCAGCTCATTGTCTGTCGTAAGCGCCTCAAACAGATGTCCTACCGCAGGGTCACAGTGCATCCCGCTGAGTACATCTAGCAGTGCATAGTTACATCGTTCTTGTTCTGTTCGCTTCGTCGATCACCGGAGAATTTAATGTCGTCCCGGCAGACCGGCACATGTGTTGGCGGCTCAAAGAATTTAAGTGTCACCGTTTGCCCATGTTGTAGGTCTGTGGTCATGGCAGTGGACATGTCCCTTGTTGGCACATCACAAAGTCACGCACGGATTATTGAATCATGAAGTGGGCGTGGCAGTGGTCTTGTCCCTTGTTGGCACATCACGTGAGCGTGGACAGATTATAGAGTCATGGCCTGCACTCGTGCTGAGGACTTATTGTCCTGGCGAAATGGTGCACGTGTTACCGGCTCGAAGACTCAATGTATCGCCATATGCTGTGTTGTAGGTTTTATGGGCGTGGCATCGGTCGTGCCACTTGTTGGGCGCATCACTTGAGCATGGACAGAGTATTGAGTCATGGCCTGGGCTCGTGCCGAAGACTTATCGTGAGGTAGATGCTTCATTTGATGCTGAACCGGCTCATAGTCTTAAAGTGTCGCTGTATGCCCGTGTTGTAGATTTGTGGGCGTGGCAGTGGTCGTGTTCCTTCTTGATCACATCATGTGATCATGCACAGAGTATTGAGTCATGGCCTGCACTCATACTGAAGACTTATTGTGAGGTAGAATTATGTTATATTTGGGCGTTGCTTACTGTTATTTAGCATCGTCCCGGCAAACTGGTGCATGTGTTGGCAGTTCGAAGAATTAATTGTCACCGTATGCACGTGTTGCAGACCTGTGGATGTGGTGGTGAGCGTGTCCCTTGTTGGCACATCACATGATCACACACAGATTTTTGGGTGTCGGCCCAGGCTCATGGTGAAGACTTATTGTGAAGTAGATTTGTGTTATAAATGTAGGTGGTAAAGTTATGATGATCCTGTGGTGCCAAGGTCTTTTATTGGCAGTTGCCATCAGTGTAGTTTGTCCTGCCGAAATGGTGCATGTGTTACCAGCTCGAAGACTTAAGGGGTCGCCGTATGCCCATATTGTATGTTTGTGGGCATTGCAGTGGTCGTGTCCCTTGTTGGCACATCACGTGAGGATGTAAAGAGTATTGAGTCATGGCCTGCACTCATGCCGACGACTTATTGTGAGGTAGATTTATGTTATTTATGTAGATGGTATAGTCGTGACGATTCTGTGGTGCCAAGGTCTTCGACTGGCAGTTGCCACTAGTGTAATGCTTGCGGGAGGCTGAAGCGGCAGCCCTGGTATATAGGCGAAGTCAGTTGCCAAGGTGTTTTATGTTGTCAAGGATGGCCCAAGTTTGGCATGGGTTTGTGCACAGCCCCTTCGAAGGCTGTGCAGAGTGATGACACCTGGTGCCAGGTAGCCCACCATGGACAGGCCAAGACATAGTGCATCGAGTAGGGCTCAGGGTTGGAGGGAAACGCCATCCATCATTATGAAGGCCGATACATCAAGGTGTAGCTGCGTCCAGTTAAGTTATCCTCCGAGTGAGAGAGAGACCCAGGTTTGGGTTTTGCCGATTCGATCACGCGTGTCTGTGAATGCTCGGCGTCAGCCTCAATCGTTGGTGTACTGTCACTGGCTGTGACAGCATGTGATAAGATCTCGTTGTTGTTGTAGTGGTGTCAAAGAGCATGATTCCGACCATCGTGTTTCTGTCTTGCATCGGCTGACTCCGAGTTGTGCGATAGTAGAGTCGAAGCTGCTTACTGTTTCTTACGCTACATATGATAGTTATAGAGTCAGAGCTGTTGTGATGTTTCTGCACCGGTCCAGTGTTCGACTTGAATGAGGTTAGTCTTGGCGGTCGATGTTAAGGAGCCCATTTGGTTTCCTAGGCTGGGCTGCTGGTTGTTGGAGTGATGCCTCACATGCTCTGGTCACAGCCACTGTACCGTTAATGTCAGTGGATGCTCTCGCTGTCAGTGTCATAGTTGTGCTTGGCTTGGGCTGCAGGAGTTGTTTATCAAGCACGCATGTGAGTGCATGATGGCAGCGCCCTCAACCGTTGGTGTACTATCACTGGCTGTGACACACTGGTGTAGGATCTCGTTGTCATTGTAGTAGTCCATGTGCGAGAGTTTACTCATGTCAATGTCGATCGCCAGAGAATTTTTTTTAATTTTTTTTTTTTAACGTCGTGCAGGGTATGTGTTGCCGGCTCCTGGCTTCGTCGGTCAGCAGAGAATTTAGCGTTGTCCCGGCGGACTGGTGCCCGTGTTGCCGGTTCCTTCCCCCGTCGACCGCCGGAGAATTTAGTATTGTCCCAGCGGACTGGCACCCGTGGTGCCGGCTCCTTGCTTTGTCAATGGTCGGAGAAATGTAGTATTGTCCCGGCGAACCGGCATGCGTGTTGCGGCTCCTTGCTCAGGCTCGTGGCTGCGATGCTCGCCGGAGAATTTAATGCATCCCGGCGAACTGGCGTGCGTGTTGCCGGCCCCCCGCTCCGTCGATCGCCGGAGAACTGGCCCGGCGACCCGGCGCGCGTGTTGCCGGCCCCTTGCTTCGTCGTTGGCCGGATATGCTCGTCTTGGAGATTTGTGGGCGTGGCAGTGGGTGTGTCCCTTGTTGGGGCTGTGTCGCCGGCTCCTGGCTCCGCCGATCGTCATAGAATTTAATGTCGTACGGGCGAACCGGGGCGCGTGTCACGGCTCTTTGCTTCGTCAATCGCTGGGGTGTCTTCACGGCAACTGGGGTGGATGTTGCCGGCTCCTAGCTCGGTCAACCACCGGAGAATTCAAGTCGTGCCGGCGATCCGGCCCGATTCGCCGGCTCCTGGCTCCGTCGACCGTCAAACAATTTAAGGCAGTTGTTGTCCTCGTGGCTCCCGTGGGGAAAGTGAAATGTTCGCAGCTAGCAGTCGCTTTTATAGCTGTATTTGCCGCCAAATTACCCGTAATGCTTCAGCATTACGAACAATGCGTTATGCGTTATGCGTTATGCGGTATGCGAATGCCATCATTCCTTACACGCGTTATGCGTTATGCGGCATGCGGCATGCAGCATGCAGTGAAGTATATCAAAAGTACTTGTGGCTATCTATCATTCATTTATTTTTAAAGCATCTGGTAGCATCTGGTAGCATTTTACATATCCGACATGTAGGCCAAATTTAAGGCACTCGACACTATGTCTCCCGTGTCTGCTTGGATTTAAGAGAGAGTGTAGATACAGGGCTAAAGACTGGGGGGCTACCCTTTGCTGGTGTAGTTACAGGGTTTAAAAGAGTCTTTGCTGCCAATCTTCTACAACCGTCTTCTACAACCGTCCTTCCCCCGGCTGTCCGTAATTATCAGTCGCCTCCTCCAGCCTTATATCAATGGACAAATGCGGCTGATGCTTTTCTATTCGCACTACCTTGTCCCGGCTGTCCGTAATTATCAGTCACCTCCTCCAGCCTTATATCAATGGACAAATGCGACTGATGCTTTTCTATTCGCACCAGCTTGACGCATTATGCACCGATCGCTACATGGACCGATCGGGAAAATGCATTCGCATTCGCATTCGCATTCGCATTACGCATGTAAGGAATGTAGCTCATAGGTTTCAAGGCGTTTCGATTTTTTGTCGCATTCGCATTCGCATTCGCATTCGCATTACGCGTGTAAGGAATGCGCCCTTTAGATGTATGTAAGTATATAGGTTGGATGGATGTTTGGTTGGATGTATGGATGTGGATGTATGGATATGTATTGATGTATGTATGGATGTTTATGCATACATGTATGTATGCATACATGTGTATGCATGCATGCATGTATGTGCATGTATGTATGTGTATGCCCCATCATTCACCACCAAATTGTCCTAACAGTAACAAATATTGTAAGTAAATAAAATATCACTTCCTGCATGTGGGTTTTTCAACCCCCTCATCTGTGCTAACTTCGGTCACCCACACCCTGTCTTAATCTGTAACCATGGTAACCCCCTCCCACCCTTGTTTGCAAGCAGAGGAGGGGGGGGGGGGCCTCTGTTGCTTCCCAGCACACTGTGCGCATGGGAGGTGGGGGGTGGGGGGAGGAGCATGCTCTCCGGTCTTGTCAGGGAGGGCTGACCAGTGGTTCAGTGACAGACACACAGCACACAGTATGCATGCACTGATTCTGGGCAATGCCCTGAGGCTACAGTTGTCACATATAAGTGGTATTTTGCTAGGACACAATCACCAGATTTTCTCGCTGATCACATGAGTATAACACCAGCAGGTGCTTTCTTTAATGAATTAAATATTATTTGCCAGTTGAACAAAACCACCATGATATGAGATGCAAGACATAAAAATCCTTTTGCTTTAATGTAAATTAAATCCTTAATTACTCTTAAATGAAACACCAAATGTGGCTGATAGCCATTTAATTGGTGCACCAGATTTGCCTAAAGGTCCACTTTGACTAAAACGAGGCTATCTTCCTTGATACACTACCCATGGGAGTCAATGTTCACCAAGCGAGCAACAATGTCTTAACAAAGGAAGGCATGGAGGGGTGGGGTGTGGGTGTGGAGGTGGTGGGGAGTAGTGCCTTCAGGAAAATACGGTGTGGCTTGACATTTCTGCAATGCCACTTCTAACCTTTCCAGCGATACCAATTCATTGCTTTTGACGGACGAATTTCACGAAATTGAACAAAAAAGACCCAAACTATTGTTTTTTCTATGTATTACTATTAGACCATGTTGGAATAATCCATTATATATGAGACTATATGAGATTGATCCACCTTTACACGAGCTACAATGTGCAGAAAATAAGTGCTTTCTATAATGGATTGATCAGTCCTTGGCCCTCTATAAATATCAAGTTTCTTCAGAATATCCATTTCACAAGTCCAGTCCAACTCACCAATTCAATCGCAATGATCAGCCGCAACTGAACGAATTCTGTTGTTATTGAATGGACGGCTCTGATCAACAGTGTGTTGTGTGAATGCTTACCAAAAGGTTTTCTCTAGGAATTCATACACTTAGATCTTGTCAGCAGATAATTATCGTATGTACAATATTTATTTTTAAAAGTTTAAAAGTGAAAAAATACCCCCCCCCCCAAAACCGAAGAAAAATTGCTGCAAAGTGATTGGATCATTTGATATACTGGGCATATTTGCATGCAGCTGTAGTTCCTTGTGTAGTATGTGCGCACTGACCTCCCCAGGCGAAATCCCACATGCACGTGTAGGCATGGTGAGGTTGATGGTATCAGGACTGCTGTACTGCTGTACTGCTGTACTGCTGTACTGCTGTACTGCTGTACACTGCTGTACTGCTGTACTGCTACACTGCTGTACTGCTGTACTGCTGGACTGCTGTACTGCTGCACTGCTGTACTGCTGTACTGCTGCACTGCTGTACTGCTGTACTGCTGTACTGCTGGACTGCTGCACTGCTGTACTGCTGTACTGCTGTACTTCTGTACTGCTACACTGCTGTACTGCTGGACTGCTGCACTGCTGCACTGCTGTACTGCTGTACTGCTGTACTGCTGTACTGCTGTACTGCTACACTGCTGTACTGCTGTACTGCTGGACTGCTGTAATGCTGACTGCTGTACTGCTGTTCTGCTGGACTGCTGCACTGCTGTACTGCTGGACTGCTGCAATGCTGGACTGCTGTACTGTTGCACTGCTGCACTGCTGTACTGCTGTAATGCTGGAGTGCTGTACTCCTGTACTGCTACACTGCTGTACTGCTGTACTGCTGTACTGCTGGACTGCGGTAATGCTGACTGCTGCACTGCTGTACTGCTGGACTGCTGCAATGCTGGACTGCTGTACTGCTGCACTGCTGCACTGCTGTACTGCTGTAATGCTGGAGTGCTGTACTCCTGTACTGCTACACTGCTGTACTGGTGTACTGCTGTACGGCTGTACTGCTGCACTGCTGTACTGCTGCACTGCTGTAATGCTGTACTGCTGTACTGCTGCACTGCTGTAATGCTGGACTGCTGTATTGCTGCACTGCTGCACTGCTGTACTGCTGCACTTGCTGCACTGCTGTACTGCTGCACTGCTGTTCTGCTGTACTGCTGTACTGCTGCACTGCTGTACTGCTGTACTGCTGCACTGCTGTCATGCTGTAATGCTACACTGCTGCACTGCTGTACTGCTGTACTGCTGCACAGCAGTACTGCTGGACTGCTGGACTGCTGCACTGATGTACTGCTGTACTGCTGCACTGCTGTAATGCTGTAATGCTACACTGCTGTAATGCTGTACTGCTGTACTGCTGTACTACTGCACAGCAGTACTGCTGGACTGCTGGACTGCTGGACTGCTGGACTGCTGCACTGATGTACTGCTGTACTGCTGCACTGCTGTAATGCTGTATTGCTACACTGCTGCACTGCTGTACTGCTGTACTGCTGGACTGCTGTACTGCTGTAATGCTGGAATCCTGTGCTGCTGTACTGCTGTACTGCTGTACTGCTGTACTGCTACACTGCTGTACTGCTGGACTGCTGCACTGCTGTACTGCTGTACTGCTGTACTGCTGTACTGCTGTACTGCTGTACTGCTGCACTGCTGTACTGCTGTACTGCTGTACTGCTGTACTGCTGTACTGCTGTACTGCTGTACTGCTGTAATGCTGACTGCTGTACTGCTGTACTGCTGTTCTGCTGGACTGCTGCACTGCTGCACTGCTGTACTGCTGGACTGTTGTAATGCTGGACTGCTGTACTGCTGTACTGCTGCACTGCTGCACTGCTTTTTTTATTTTTTATTTTTTTTATTTTTTTTATTGAGGCTGTATTTATACTGTCCATAGCATATAAGCCCGGGTACCCAGGCTTGTTTTCAATGCTGGCAAGTTGTAGTGTTGGTGTTATCTTACTGCTGTAATGCTGGACTGCTGTACTAGTGTACTGCTACACTGCTGTACTGGTGTACTGCGGCACTGCTGTACTGCTGTACTGCTGCACTGCTGTACTGCTGCACTGCTGCACTGCTGTACTGCTGTACTGCTGTACTGCTGTACTGCTGTACTGCTGTACTGCTGTACTGCTGTACTGCTGTACTGCTGTAATGCTGGACTGCTGTACTGCTGTACTGCTGCACTGCTGTACTGCTGCACTGCTGTACTGCTGTACTGCTGTACTGCTGTACTGTTGCACTGCTGGACTGCTGTAGTGCTGCACTGCTGGACTGCTGGACTGCTGCACTGCTGCACTGCTGTACTGCTGTACTGCTGCACTGCTGTACTGCTGCACTGCTGGACTGCTGGACTGCTGTACTGCTACACTGCTGTACTGCTGCACTGCTGTACTGCTGCACTGCTGGACTGCTGGACTGCTGTACTGCTGTACTGCTACACTGCTGTACTGATGCACTGCTGTCCTGCTGTACTGCTGCACTGCTGTACTGCTGCACTGCTGGACTGCTGGACTGCTGCACTGCTGTACTGCTACACTGCTGTACTGCGGCACTGCTGTACTGCTGCACTGCTGTACTGCCCTCCTGCTGTAATGCTGGACTGCTGTACTGCTGTACTGCTGCACTGCTGTAATGCTGGACTGCTGTCCTGCTGCACTGCTGTACTGCTGGACTGCTGTACTGCTGTACTGCTGCACTGCTGTACTGCTGCACTGCTGCACTGCTGTACTGCTGCACTGCTGCACTGCTGTACTGCTGCACTGCTGTACTGCTTTAATGCTGTTCTGCTGTACTGCTGTACTGCTGTACTGCTGGGCTGCTGTACTGCTATTCTGCTGTACTGCTGGACTTCTGTACTGCTACACTGCTGTACTGCTTTACTGCTGGACTGCTGTACTGCTGTTCTGCTGTTCTGCTGTACTGCTGTTCTGCTGCACTGCTGTACTGCTGCACTGCTGTTGTGCTGTACTGCTGTACTGTTGGACTGCTGTACTTTTGGACTGCTGTACTGCTGTACTTCTGTACTGCTGTACTGTTGGAATGCTGTACTGCTGTACTGCTGTACTGCTGTACTGCTACACTGCTGTAATGCTGTAGTGCTGTACTGCTGCACTGCTGTAATGCTGTACTGCTGTACTGCTGTACTTCTGTACTGCTCTACTTCTGTACTGCTGTACTGTTGGACTCCTGGACTGCTACACTGCTACACTGCTGTACTGCTGTACTTCTGTATTGTTGGACTGCTGTACTGCTGGACTGTTGTAATGCTGGACTGCTGTACTGCTGTACTGTTGTACTGCTGGACTGCTGGACTAATGGACTCTGGACTGCTGGACTGCTACACTGCTGTGCTGCTGTAATTTGTAAGGGAGACTTACGTGAGCCAAAGAGGATGTTGACGTGGTCGATGTAGACTTCGTCCGCCTTGTAGTGTACCGTGCGTCGAGTGTTGCCGCTGCCCTTGTGCACCATCCAGTGTACTACAGCACGTCCGCTGAACCAAACCCGCAGATCTGTATCGACACAAAACAGGTCACTTAGCGGTGCATTCTCATCATATCAAGCAGTTCAGGCCCAAAACACTGAACGTCAATCCAAAATTTTAATTAAAATAAAAGATTTTTCACATGAAAGTAATTTTAATTCTAACTAATTCCACTTTGCTTGTGGGGAAAAGGTTATGGAGCAATGAACAAAACAATATGAACGTAAACAATGAACCTTTTGAGGATTTGACACCAATGCTTATCTTAATTTGTTCATTGGCGTTTACACGGATTTGCGCCTCAACCCCTCATATATACCAACACTACTCTACTCAATGGCGAAATAGACTACATCACGGTTCTGACTGCGCATGCGCTGAAAACGGCGCCGGGAGCAAAGCAAAGGCGTACTGCCATTGAATTTACCGATATGCATAGGGCAAAACTGGCATTTTATTCAAAATAAATAGAAAATCATAACAATTTGGCACAAACATGGATGGAAGGATGCAATATAATAATATAATGAATATGTTTAAGATACAACTCTCCATAATTAAGCATTTTGAGATAAGAAACATACAATTTCAGTCACTTTACAGGCTGATGTTTACATCACCATTGATTAGTCAGAAGTAATTCTTGTTCTAAATATTAAAATGTTAACAAAAACTTGTTTCAAAGAAATATGTAACCAATATCTGATTAACGCTACTCATTTTCTATTTCTATATATGTCATTAACCATAGAATATAAATGCTGGATAAAAGATTAATATCTTAATTTATTGTATGTATTTTTTTAGTTGGTATTCTATGTTTCAAACAAGAGCTGAGATGAGCTAAAACTAGCACATTACATAGCTGCACCCAGTGTATTAGCATGTGCCATGTGCTTCTCGCGGGTTTGTTTTGCTCTGATGCATCCCACAATGCACTGCACCGCTGGAACCGTGATGTAGTCTATTGTTTTTGATCGAATGTTGCTTCCTATTCACAATTTGATTGCCTTGAAATGAAAGAGCATATTCCCTGGGATTTCAGTAATAAATGCAATATCTATTGTGTTATCGACTAGTATTAAAACTGGACACGGTTGCCGATTTGGTAGAGTGCAGGCTTCCCATGTGGAAGGTGGGCAGTTCGATTCCTGGTCGAATCAAACCAATGACTTACAATATATAATATATGGAATACACGCAATACACAGAATACATGCAACAACGCAATATACACAATAACACAATACACACAATACACACAATACATAATATACATATATTTTACATAGTATATCTGATATATATAATATATATATAATATATATAATATATATAACATATATAATATATATAATATATATAATATATATATAATATATATATATAATATATAATATATATCATATATATATAATATGTATCATATATATGTAATATACATATAATATATATAATATACATAGAATATATAAGATATGTAGTATTATATAATATAAGGCAGAATGATCCTTCAGTAGTCTGCACTGATCTCTCAGACAATGAGCCACACAAATAGGAAGGCGTGGTTAGGATGACTGCATCAGAGAGCACTAGGTAGTGTAATGGTTAGCATGCTAGTCCCAGCATGATAAGAAGTGTGGGTTCGAATCCTGCTCTTGGTGCAATATTTCCATCTTAATCACTCGAACAACACCGATGTCTGTGACCTGGATCCTGGACAAGCTTCATGTTGTATGATCGTTGAACCTTCCCTGTGCATGTATGTATATATAACTTTGACAAGTTAATAAACCTGCTTAGTTCATCTATAATCCATTTCATGCTTACAATCACACATATGCAGCAACAAATACACAATAAGTGCACCAGTACCTAAGGTGAATATAAAGGATTACATCTCGGTAAATCGTTTGGTTCCAAAAATGTGTTTTGCTTTTAAATGTTTTTATCGGATTATGCAGCTTTAACTCTCGACGCCTGGGTGTGTGCTAAGGTTAACCTGCCACGTACCACGCCCTGAATTGTCATGGGCGATAATAGGCAGGTTCACTAATTATATATATATTTCCACTTACACGTATATAACCCCAATTATCTATGCAAGTTCATTACCGAGAGAATTGCCCATTTGTCATGTTCGTGTTTTTTTTTTGCGGAATAACACTGGTTGCGTGTACCACCCACCACAACTGGACGGGTTGCCAAAGCAGTAAGAGCGCTGGCTTCCCATGCAGAAGGTCATGGATCTGAACCCCAGCCGAGGTAATCCAATGACTTACCAAATTGATACTTGTCGCTACCTAGCCCAGCGCTTGGTACTACTGGGAGATGGTTAGGACTGGCTTCTTTAGTATCAGGATAATGTGTAACAAGTATCAATTTTATAAGTCGTTGGTTTGACTCGACCGGGATTCAATCTCCCAACCTTCCACAAGGGAACAATGCACTTTACCAATTCGACCACCGCGTCGGGCACTAGCAGGTAAACCCCAACTATAAAGAACAAAGGTTTGTTTGTTGTTCCTTTACGTCTTAGCAACATCTAAGGTCATATATGGACGGGGATAACAAAGGTACTCACATATTTACTATATTGCGTATGTTACTTGGTAGCATATACAGCACTTTTTTGGTAAACATTATTTATATTCATCTGCATAAAAAACAATTCAGTGCCGAGGCACTGGTCTTCCGGCCCTGCTTAACTTCAGTCATTTACACCATTTAATTACGAGAACAATCTTAAGGCAATAAAATATTGTTATTACTTTCAGCTAATTAAGAGTTTGTGGTTTATCTCCTCGGTTTATGCATTCAGTGTGTGCATTTGAATGTAGGCATGGTTTTAGTTAATTTTCTAGGCAGCGGTATGTCAGTACAGTCTGGGTTTAGGCATAATCCAAAGTTAGCTAACTAATGGGCCTGTCACACTACAACGCTTCTCTCGGCGACCCGTCAGCGTTGAAAGGACTATCTTGCGCGTCGTGAAACGTCAAACTTTTCGGCGGTTTGGGGGAAAAGATCGGCGTCAGGGCGGCGCATTATACGCGCGCGGCAAACGTGTGTCGACGCGCTGGGGGAAAAAAAAAAAAAGCTTGGCGCGACGTCTTCATTTAACCTTAAATGTTGCTAGGGCGTAAAACAAAAATGGCCCAGTTTGCGCAACGCGTGAGCAATGACCCTCCCGCGCGCGCGCGCCGTCTTCCTAGCGTTCCCATAATGTTATTCCGGCGCGTCCAACGCAGCGCGACGCGCGCCTAACGTCCTCCTAGCGTTCTTACCCATTTACTCCCGCGCGTTGCCGGTCGCTGGAAGTTTTTGACATGTTCAAAACGCTCAGCGACCAATAACGCGCGCCGACGTTGTCCGCCAACCATCGACGTCAAGGAAAGTGTACCGACGTGTACCGACGCGCGCATAACGCGCCCCCAGCGCGTCTCGACATTTCACTAATTATCGCCCCAAAACAACACACGTCGACGGGTCGCCGGTAAGAAGCGTCGGAGTGTGACAGGGCCATAAAGGCCCTGTCACACTACGACGCTTCTCCCGGCGACCCGTCAGCGTTGAAAATAAAATCTTGCGCGTCGAGAAACGTCCAACTTTTCGTCGGTTTGGGGAAAAAGATCGGCGTCAGCGCGGCGCATTATCCACGCGCGGTCAACGTGTGCTATATCATTTATTATATACATGGGCTATATCATTTATTATATACATAATTTAGTATGTAAATATAGTTGGTTAGTTGTTGGAATTTAACATCCTGACAACATCTAAGGTCATATCAGGACGAGTATCGACTTGTGACAGTGCACACTCACAACTTTATAGTGCTGTCCCACTGGGAAATAAGCCACCAGCACCATGACCCAATATCCCAATCCATCACATTATCCTGACACTGAGCTAGTCTAGTCGTTGCCCTATCATACAGCATCAATGCCGAGCATCAATGCCGAGCACCAAGGTAGAAAGCCGCAAATGTCAATTTTGTACATCATTGGCTTGACTTGACTGGGAATCAAACTCCCGATCTCCCACGCGGGAGGCCTGCGCTCAACTGATTCGGCCATCGCGTCCGGTGTATTATGTAAATATACCTAACACAGGTAGTAACATATTTAGCTGATAGATGACCATTTACAGGAATAATATTATATATATATGTGAATACTTTTGTTAATCATAAAAAATGAAAAACAAGCTAATATAGCTTTAGGGAGTCTATATAGACCGCCAAATGGAAACATCGAAGATTTCATCGCACAACTGGAGACATCCCTAGAAAGTGTGTCGAAACTGACGAAGGCGGAGATATTCTTACTAGGGGATTTCAACATAAACTACAAAACAAACAACAAAAACAAACACTCACTAGAGAACTTAATCAAAGGCAGAGGATTAAAGCAAAAAATGAGTGAGCTTACAAGGCTAGGAGAAAACAGCTCGATAATAGACCTAATAATAACAGACTCAAATCATACCCACACCTCAGGAACAAGAAACTGGGGCATTAGCGATCATGAATTGATATATGTTACTAGAAAGAAAATAAAAACAAAAAACAAAACTACTCCCCGTATGGGTAGATCATACAAAAACTACACAAAAGAGGTACTAGAAACTCATCTGAAAGAGAAAATTAAATTGCCATTTCCAACTGAGATAGGTGTAAATGACCAATGGAACTATATCATTGGGGAAGTCAGAAAGCATCTGGACACTACCTGCCCAATAAAAAAACTTAAAATCAAAAACAATCAAGACCCATGGGTAACCCCAGAATTAATCAACCTAATTATGGACAAATATAAACAGGCAAATTAGCCAAAGCAAGCGAGCGACTACTAGACATAGAAAACTACCACAAAGCAAGAAATCGTAGCCAGAAATCAGTGAGAAAAGCCAAAAGACGGTACATTGTCAAACAAGACCAGCAATGGGGAAAAAACTCACACAAATTCTGGAACAATGTGAAAATACTAATACCAAATAATAAAAATAAAGAATGGATTACCCTTTACAACAACGAGGGGGTGGAAATCAGCAACAACGATACTGCTAATATAATGAACAAACATTTTTCAACCATAGGCAATAAACTATCCAAACAATTCAACACAAACTGACCACGAAAGCGCAACAATTAAACACAGACATTGGAGATTGCACAACCACAATAAAAGAGATAAGTGAGCTCATAAAATCAATTGATTGCAACAAGCCTTCGGGCATTGAAAATACCTCAAGTATAGTATTGAAAGATGCATTCGGATGCATCCCAGATGTTATATGTGAGCTATACAACAAATAGTTCACAGAAGGTACTTATGTGGACTGCTGGAAACTAGCCAAAGTAACACCGCTCCATAAAGGAGGGGATAAACAGGTACTGGGAAACTATAGACCGATCTCCATACTCCCACTGCCTGGTAAACTAATAGAAAAAATAATGCATAGACATATTATGGACCACCTAAACGAACACACAATATTAAACAGTAAACAGGGCGGTTTCAGAAAATACCACTCGACAATAAAAACAATTGCTAACTTAATAACTGATATTGCAAACAGTATCAATAAAAAGAACCTAGTGGGTGCAGTGTTCATAGACTTCAGCAAAGCGTTTGACACGGTGGACCACCCTATCCTAAGGAGCAAACTAACCCAAATGGGAATAACGGGAGTAACAGGAAAATGGCTAGCGAGCTATCTAGAAAACAGAAAGCAATGCACCACAGTAAATGGATTCATTGGATTTGCGGAGTACCCCAAGGGTCAGTCCTGGGGCCACTTCTCTTCCTCATATATATTAACGATCTAAACAACTGGCTAGAAATTGAAAACATCCAACTATATGCAGATGACACTGTGGTATATGCTGCAGGCAAAACAACCGAAGAAATAGAAATGAAACTGAATCTAACACCAACAAAACTAATCGAGTGGTGCCAACTAAATAGGATAACCATAAACAACAGCAAGTCAAAAACAGTACTATTTGGTACCAGGCTAACAAGTAATGAGAAAATAAAGTGTCTTCTGGGAAACACCAAACTAGAACAAGTAGACAACTACCGATATCTGGGAGTGGATCTAGACAGACACCTAAATTATGACCTCTGCATAACAAATACTATCAAAAAAGTAAACCATAAAATATGCCTACTGGCTAAACTGAGATACTACATGACTGAAAGCATGGCAATTAAAATATATAAAGGCATGTTCCTCCCCTACTTTGACTATGGCGATGTAGTATATATGGGAGGAAATACAAAACTATTAAACAAACTACAGGTGCTACAAAATAGAGCCCTCAAAGTATGCCTTCAGGTGAACAAAAGATATCCCACAATCGAATTACACAAAAAATGCAATGCAACACCACTAACAAGTAGAAGGGAAACCCACCTCAAAATACTGGCACACCATTACACCACAAAACCAGGCTACACAGCAATCCCCCGTAGGGACACCAGGCAAATGGCAGCCCCAGTGCTACTGACAGCAATAAGTAACACCAACATTTATGAGAGAAGTGTATTTGCCATGGCGGCACATGCCTGGAACAATCAACCCACACAACAACGGGCAATCAAAAGCATGGACCACTATAAAAGGTCCTTAAAGAAAACATAATACACAACCACCTACTGAAGAAACAAAATCTCCCCTGATCTTGGGCACAGTCACTGCTTGCTGTGTTCTGGCACAAAAAGCAAAAGACCAGCCAGAAAAGATGGTATATATTACAAATACGGAAACTAGCCCTACTAAGTACTAAGGAATTCGAAATGACTATCACCATAGGGCGCAATCCGTCTGGGTATGTGTACTGGCACAAACCAAAGCAGAACCAGGCAGGCCACGGTCATGCATCCGAATCACCCTGAAATACGAAATGGCTAACCATACAACACAGCCATCCCACCTAGTCGCAGTCCTGAAGGGACCAGGGGAGTTCTGGCACACTGGTGTACAATCTAAGGACAGGGCATGGGTGAAAGGATGCTGTAACAAACCACAATGGGATGGGATCCTCTCCCACAGGCCTGTATGTCATCTGCGTAGATGTACATAGTAGGCTAAGTTATCATATACAGGTTAGGAAAAAACTTGAAAATTATTAAAAAAAATAATATAGAAACTACTAACACCCAAAACCGCAAAGGATGGCCCGAGCAAGATCAGGTAAAGACTCCTGAGTGCGGGACCAGACCAATCCAGTACCACAGCTGTCCAGCGTTGAAAACAAGCACCCTCACGGGAGCTTATACGTTATGGGCAGAATAAAAAACTTGTCACAAAAAAATAAATAAATAAATAAAATTCACATAATAATTGTCATGTTTATCATTTGTAAGGTGAATATAAATAACACAGATACTCACGTATTTCACTGATAGATGGCCAATTACACGACACATATGTGAGTACTTTTGTTACTTATAATCACATAACATACAGGAATAATAATATATTTATATGTGAGTAGGCCTACATTTGTTATTTTTATTCATTTAATAAATTACAGATCCCACATATATTACATATATATAGCTACTTATACATATACATATATATATATATATATATGGTCTATTTAATTCATTCTGAGAATACAAATAAGAAACACTGGGCGTGTGAGATAGGGAGTTCGATTCCCGGTCGAGTCAAACCAACTGTAAAGTCTACTGCTCGAATCTGTGGTTGTGTAGGCAGGCTATAGTGAAATCAATACAGGCAAAGAGAAAGGAAGAGGATAAAGTGTGAAAGAAGAGAGAGAGAGTCAAGCCCTCTGGTTTATTATTTATATGGTTACATGGGTTCATTGTTGAGTATCACCCCACCCTATTCTCCCAATGAGAAACAAGCATTCTTAGCTCTACCAATAGGGATCCAGCATTCCTGGTCCCCGTGGTTACCAGTGATCTGCCCACCACCACCAAGCTGTGTGGCTCCCCTGGCCACCACCTGCCTTGAGCCTGAGTGTGGTGATCCTGACTAGCAGAGGGGGGAGGGGGTAGGCTCTGAGTGCCCCTTACACACAGTCCTGCCAGCACCACTATGTCTATTTACCTCTCAATCAAGAACCACCAGCACCTACATATACACATACATGAACCTGGTCACGTATACGTATACCTGGTCACGTATACCTGATCAATAATAGAACATTTGCATTCCCCCACCAATGCATTAAATCAGAATATTTTACACAACGACTTACAAAATTGATATTGGTCACTTCCTAGCTTGGCACTCAGGATGAATATGATAGGGCAAGGACAGGTTAGCTCAGTGTCAGGATAATGTGACTGAGTGGGATATTGGGTCATGGTGCTGGTGGCCTGATTTCCAAGTGGGGCAGCACTATAACATTGCCATGAGAGGCACTGTCCCAAGTCGGTACCTGTCATCATATGATCTTAAGTGTTGCCAGGACATAAAACCCCAACAACCAACCAACGAATAAATAAGAAAGGGACTCGTATAGTCATTATATTATTATTCCTGTATCTGGCCACCTTCCAGATGATCCATTTTGAGATAAATATTTGTTAAATGATGTGGTCTTTAGGGGGCGCGGGGATGTAACTATCTAGGGCGTGCCTCATTAGGGTCTTCCCTCGCTAAGTAGCAGCACTTCTCCTTTGACGATAATCCATATTAGCTATTACACATAAGGAAGTCTACAGCAACGCTAACACTAACATTCGCTGTCACACAACATTCGCTTAAAGTTGCATAGCTTAAGGATGCAGGGCTTTAATATCACCTGCCCGCGTAGGGCTGGTGGGTGCTGTGCCGCCTGTACTCACCCGGCTGGGGCGCCCCGTGCCACAGGAGAGCATCCAATCAGGTGCAAGCTGCCCGGGTGAGGCGACTTCGGGCGGTGCGGTCGCTATCAGCTATCCATTCGGCCGGAAATTTGACTTGGTGCATACGTGCACCGCGAGCTCCCCTTACGCACGTCGCCGCAAAACACAGTCATGGGACTGGATAATTGCGAGGCGTGTAGGGATGAGCATGAACCGCCTCATGGAAGTAAATGCAAGGTGGTGAAGGCTAAGGTTGGTTGTAGAACGGTGAAGGCTGAGCTGGCAGAGGAATATCAGTTAGTTACTGAGACTACGGATGAAGGCACGGCTGATAGTATGCTAAAAATGTCACTGTCGGGCATGGGGGAGGTAAAACAGCCTGCACATATGATAGTGCCGATGAAAGTGGAGCCGGATGCGGAGGAACTGGAGTTGAGAAGGATGGTGGAAGCTCGAGTGCTTTCGCATAGGAAGGCCGAATTGAAGGCCACATTGGAAAAGGAAATCGCAGCGGAGGAACGCGCAACGTGGATGCCCACAAAAGCGCCGAAGGGAAAAAAGATGAAAAGGAAGGAAAAGAAATCCAGCAAAAAGGAGGACGTGACGAGTAGTGATTCGGACAACAGTCCAGCCAACCCGTCCTCATCATCATCGTCATCCACGGACTCATCGGAATCGGCTGACAGGGATAGCAGCTGGGATCATAGGAGACGTAGGAAGAAAAAGAAAAGCAAGTTCTCCCTTGCTCGTTACACAAAAGGGAAAAAGAACGTGAGATGACTTACGTTTAACGAGTTGCTGTACGCCGGTTGATTGTGGGGCATCAAGGGATCAACCAAAGCAAATATGGATGTGGAGGAACTAAAGGGTTACATGGGACATCTAGCATACATGACCATGCACTCTACCACTAACAATTACACCGAAGAAGCCTACAGGGGCTACGATGCAGCAGTGCGGGAGAAAGCGAAGGAGAAGGGAGTTAGAGCTTTCAAAATGGGGGACAACGGTTTGTCACTATTGCACTTCAATATGGATAACTCACGCTCACATAAAACAGTAACCACTAAAAGTCGGGGTGGCATGGCAAACCATCACATCGACACCGTAAGGAATGGCGCGACTAAGGTGAAAGGGGTGTGCTTTGGCCATAATTACAATAAAGCTGGTTGTGTGCGGGACAAATGCGAGTGGGACCATCATTGTTTGTCATGCAAAAGTAAAAATCACATAGTAGACGCTTGTCCAAACAAAAAGTATTGACTTGAACCGCTGAGCTACTGCGGGCGTGGGGTAGGGAGTGTGGACAGCGATCTCATAGGGGGGAGCTGTCCGCGTCAAGCTGCTACCAATACAAGCCAGGCCCGCATGTCGCCCAAGGTGTGTGATGACAGCAATTTGGGTGTCGGCCACGGCATCGGCCCAACGGCTACTTCTGAGGCGGGGATTAGTGCGGGGGAGGGCCTCGGCACCTGCACCGAGCATTTGATGTCGTCTCATGACCGTTGCGGGGAATCCTCCCCCACCCCCCAAACCGGGGGGGGGGGGGGGCCTTGTGATCGTGGTGAAACCAGCGAGTTTCAAATTGGCAGGGACCTCATGACTGAGGCTGCCCAACACAGCGCAAGCAACAATGCGGGGATCCGTAAAATGCGGCACAGTGACGGTGCCCAAGGTGGCCGCACCTCAGGGTCCTTTGGCGTCAATCACCCACAACTAAAGGAACACAATGAGGACTGGTTGCGGGTGGTGGGCCGTGACCCTAATAAGGACAGGACGGGGTTGAAGTTTACCTTGTTGGCTCTCGACCGAGATGGCACGCACACTCGGTCCGAATGTTTCATAGCTATTTTTTAAGATTGCATAGATGGTTATTGTAGTTGTATCTATTTGATCGGTGGTGTTCATGCACAAATAAAACCATGTCGTGTATATGCTGAATGCTTCTGCCGCGGGGATGTAGATCCGGACTGGAACTATATTCTCCGGGGGGTTTGTTTCGGTTTCAGAGTCATTGATAGTGAATGTGACAGCACCTATCATAAGGAAAACTATGGTTCTATCACTAAAGGTGAGATAGGGGTGGCCATGTCGGGCAAGTTACAGCTTGAAATTGATGAAGAACTTTTGACAATTGTTGATGAACCCTGTATGTGTATACATGCTCTAAGTAGTGTCCCTAAAGGTAACGATGACTTCTGGGCTATTGTAGACTGTTCGAGCCCAACAGGAAACTGTGTAAATGACAGCAAGGAAGGTTGTTGGGCTAATTTTAGTTATAACTCGGTGGAGTCTGTAACATCTATTTTGCAGGAGGGGGATTACTGTGCCACCGCTGACATTAGTAATACATATCATCATCCGGGATGCAGAGAGCGTCAGGGCCTAGCATCGGAATTTGCGGGGGAAACAGTCTTTTTGCGGGACAACCGCCTATGTATGGCTCTTAGCAGCAGCCCTTATGTATTTTCGAAAATTAGCGATTTTATAGTTAGGTGCATGGTACGCGAGGGGCACCCAGAGTGCGTTAATTACTTAGATGATTTTTGCGACGTCGCTAGGACAGAGTTAGAATGCAGGGAGGGTCAGCTGCTACTGGTGGGGATCCTGCGCCGGATCGGTTTCTATGTGAGTTTAAAAAAATTAATCTATCCGAAAGAGATAGCCAGGTTCCTAGGAATAGAGGTGGATTCGGTCAACATGGAATGAAGACTCCCCCCAGATAAACTAGTAAAGCTACAGGAACAGCTAAGGCTCTTCCTGTGGTGCAGAAAAGCAACAAAACGTGAGCTAGAGAGCCTCGTGGGGGTGCTAGTGCACTGCTTTGAAATAGTCCATGGGGTTCGTACCTTTTCACGCAGGGTGTATGACCTAATCGCCTCGGTGCGCAGCAGGGATCATAAAGTAAGGCTAAACAAAGACTTCAGGCTGGACCTGCAATGGTGGCTTGATTTTGGCGCCAAGTTTAATGGCAAAGCAAAAATCATTCAACCACACCTACCATGCATATCCGTATACAGTGATGCTTTGTTATTTAGGTTCGGGGCAACGCATGGCAGTGACTGGCTTGCAGGAGCCTTCCAGCTGGGGGGAGTGAAAACATTGCAAACCTGGCTAGGCCACCATTTTGAGGGAGTGAAAAATGTCGGTTGTAAAACGGACAACATCAATGTGCTGGAATTGTGGCCAATACTCGCGGGGGTTCGCAAATGGGGAAACCTATGGGAGAATAAGACTGTCAAATTCGTCACTGACAACACGCAGGTTAGGGCAGCTTTAAACTCAGGTAGAAGCAGAAACAAGACAACAATGGCATGGTTACACCTAATATTCTGGAGCTCTATCCAACATAACTTCAATGTGCAGTCAGTCTACATTAACACCAGGGATAATGTAATATGCGACAGCCTAAGTAGGCTGCATAATTTCAAAAGTATAGCTCGAGTGAGGGATGTGGATGCAGCTCGGGCCCTTTGCTGCCATGATCTATTTAATTGTTGATTCAGACTGGTCGAGGCTGTGGAGGGAGTGTGGTGAGTTCGAGGACGCACACTACACGGATGCCACCAAGCTAACACACTCGGTCCAGGTTAAAGCCTACCTGGAATTTTGCGAGGTATTTGCGTGGATGATATCGCCGTATCCGTGTCGTTCTGATCAAGTTTGTATGTACATGTCGTATCTGGCTCGGCGTATGTGTTATAGCTCGATAAAACAATATCTGAGCACCTTAAACAATCATCTAAAAGAGCTAGGTTGTTCCCAGATAGACTACAAAAACCATCGGGTGCGGAAGTGCATGTCGGGCATTAGAAAGTCACTGGGGGACGCGCCCAAGCAGGCGCCCTCCCTATTGCCACACCAATTGTTAAAACTGTTCTCCATAATGCGGCTAACACCCGGCCATGTGGCACTGCGCGCAGCCATCCTACTGTCATTTCGGGCACTACTAAGGAAGTGTCACGTATCGGACTCTGACTCATCCTTACTCAGAGCGGACTTCACCTTCTACAGGTGAGGGATGATGATCAGGAAAAGGAAATCAAAAACAAAACAGTATCGTGAGAGAACACACTTAATTCCCGTTTCACATGTAGTGAACCCGTCACTGTGTGCCATATACTGGGTACGCAGGCACTTTGCAGATATGGCCTTGCCACCACAGGGCCAAGCATTCAGGATCCCCAAGGGGGGGGGGGTTCAATCCCGATGCCATACAGCTTCTATCTGGGGTCGCTGAAATTGCTTTGTGGGTGGGCGGGTCTACAGCCGGGGGCTTTTACGACCCATAGCATGCGCAGAGGGGTTGCTACTTTTCTTAGAAGGTGTGGAGCATCCATATTAGAAATAAAGGAAAGGGGGGACTGGAAATCAGATGCAGTGTTCGAATACCTACAGGCACCTATGGAACTGGCCTCTGACTTCAGGGTAGCTGCTATGTTGTCGGGAGGGCCTAGGTAATCTCTAGTTTGGGAGGGTTTGGGCCTTTCGAGGTTCAGCCAGAGATATTCTCATCCAACTATTATCTGTGTGTGTCATTGTCTATCCGCAAGAATATAAATAATGTATTGTATAACGAGTTATGCCCATATTATTTAGGCTGCAGGGCTTTAATATCACCTGCCCGCGTAGGGCTGGTGGGTCCTGTGCCACCTGTACTCACCCAGCTGGGGCACCTCGTGCCACAGGAGAGCATCCAATCAGGTGCAAGCTGCCCGGGTGAGGCGACTTCGGGTGGCGCGGTCACTATCAGGTATCCATTTGGCCAGAAATTTGACTTTATATTGTTATTCTTTAAGCTATGTTAATAAACGGAGGGGCCTGTCGAGGTTCAGCCAGAGATATTCTCATCCAACTATTATCTGTGTGTGTCATTGTCTATCCGCAAGAATATAAATAATACTCATGCTCATAAATAACAGAATGTCACTGTAGCTGTCAATAGTCATAAATAATGGAACTTGACATGAAGCAGTGGAAGTTCATTATATCTATTGTTTATTGACGTTTGCTCGCATCTGTTTATCTCGGTGAAAGTGACTGCTGCTCCCCGGTTCATTTCTCATCAATTTTAGGAGTCTCAGTATAGTCATGCCCAGAAATATCAGAATCCGACCTGAGTGACAAATAGTCATAAATAACAGAATTTGATATGAACCACTGGAAATTTCATTATGATGTGTTTTATTATTGTTTGCTCACCCCTGTATACTGCGGTGACAGTCACTGCCGCTCACCAGCTCATTTTCTTCATTTTAGCACTCTGTCATTATTAAGTCACTCATATTTAACAGGTTTTTGATCTGAGCAGTGATTAGTTACGCTCCTAACTAGCAGACTTTGACTGGAAGCAATAAAACTCACTGTGCTGTTGTTTTATTATGCCTGTTTGTGTGTTACTACTGGCTCTACTGAATAGCTGATGTGATGTTGGCAGTGACTGACACCAGCTTGCTTACAAGCTTAGGCAGTCGCTCGATCACAAGGAGCAGCACTGACTAAGAAATGTTCCGACATTGCCAGCTATGACCCAGTCTTCACCCGGTCATCTAAATGTTGAGTTGCCCAAGGTTTTTTCATTTCACCCCCCCTCCACCCACTATCAGTACAAAATTTCAAACACAACAAATGGTATAAATTCAAGCTCTTTCAATACACCTTGCTGAGATAACCTTAATTATATTGTAATATTTGAAATATCTTAATAGGGGACAAAGTAATGGGTTGCTTTTCTTCTTCTGTTAACATCAGCTTAATTGACGATAATTAGAACTAATTCACCGTTGCCAGGTTGGGGGCCATTTCAATGCTATCTTTATTTATCTAGATCTCCCTTAATTCTTTAAGAAGACTGACCAATTAAAATTGTAATAGCCATCTGTAGAAAGTCAAAATCCGGAGCACTTGAGGCTTACCAAGTTGTCATTGACATCACATGTCATCTAGACCTAGTCCTTGCTCCAAATAAAACCAAAAAAAAGAATGTACCCCTCCAGTCCATAAACTAATTTGGTTCAATCAATCAATAGTTCCATCCTCTAGTCGAGGGTTGGATGCAATGGTTCTCCACTTGTCCCGATGTTGTGCTGTTCTGATAGACTGTGAATAATTCAAGCCTGTCCACTGTGAAATATTTGTAAACCATGATGTTCTTGGTCTCCCTCTCCCTCTGCTGCCATTCACCTTCCCTTCCAACAATGTATGGTATATTGAACTCTGACGAATGATGTGGCCAAAATAAATAAGTTTCTTTGTCTGTATAGTGGCAAACAAGCTAATTTGGTTAGGTTTTCTTATTGATGCTCATAACCTTACTGTAACAATTCAAGCTGAAAAATTATTCGAGGTCCTGGATGACTGCCGGGCCTGGAAAGAGAAACAGTTAGCTTTGAAGAGGTAGCTCCAGAGTATAGCAGGAAAGTTGCAACATATTGAAAAATGTGTAAAACCTGCCAGGACTTGTATGAACCATATACTTGCAGCAATAAGAGCTTCCCCTAATTCTGGCCAGCACCCTTTTTCTGCTTAAATTCTAAAGGACATTGACTGGTTCTTGAAATTTGCTGCCTCCCTTAAAGTAGTTCTCCTTCCGCTCGACTCACTGACAGACTGTATTATAGAGTGTGACTCCACCCTTGAGGCCGGAGGTGCGTTCTCACCAATAGCATTCTACGCACAAGAATAAATACCCACCTGAAGTAATATAGAGACTAAAATTTATGAATCAGCTAGAAGCCTTCAATCTTATCCCAGCATTAATGTTTCTCCTTCCTAATGACCCCCGTAATTTTAATGTCATAATCAACACAGATAATCGAGTTTCACAACAAGTCTTCGACTCAGGTGCAAGAAGGGATTCTGGGCTTTGTGCTTTCGCAAGGCAGATTTGGCTAATTTCAGCCACTATAAGCTGTCACATTACGGTTATTCATAAGGAGCGGAAATCCCTTGTCTTAGCAGATAACTTAAGCAGGTCACCACATAATCTAGCAGTTAAAACGGCAGCTTTGGCCGTTTGTAACAGTCACAACCTAAAATCGATCCCTGTCCTGTTTTCTTTAACATCTTTTTATTTTTCTCTCTAATCGAACACAACTGGTTTCCAACACTGGAAGATAGTAATTTGTATGCCTCTATCTTCCAGTTTACACCCTAACCCAACATCTCAAGCTAGTCAACGCATTCTATGCTTCCTAAGCCAGAGGGACCTGGGCGAATAAAGCGCTGCACCTGCAGGCATACAAGAGGTTTCTGCTCACAGCACCAGGTGGACCCATTGAAGCCAACCGTTTATGACGTGTTATCCTACACGGTCTATCTTTGGTCATGTCTTAAGTCCCTAGGTGCAATTGCAAACTACCTGAGTGGTGCAAAGACCTGTATCGAGGTCTTGGGTGGTGATGCACAGCCCTTCGGTTCATACCCGGTTTCAATCCTTAAGAAAGGGATAGCTAAGACCTCCCTCCATACACCGACTCGAGCTTCCCCTTTGTCTCCATATGAACTCAAATCCGTTATTGTTTATCTCTCCTCTCATGGTGACCAGGCTTTCCTATTTGTCACCGCGCTTCTCATTATCTATTTTACTCTCCGAGCGTCTGATTTTCTTTTGACTAATCATCATCATCATCATCATGCTGTCGGTCGCAATGCGACAAAGACTGCTTTCATTACTTGACTCTCGCTCTGCATTTAGCTCTCTGCTGTGAGAGTGATTTCCATGAGTCAGTCTTAATGTCTCTCAGCTTCAGGTTTCTCTTGATGGTATCCTTGAACAGGAGATGAGGGCACCCTCTCTTTCTGTAACCAGAAGACAGTTGAGAGTAGAAGATCTGCTTTGGTAGCCTGTCTGATGATATCCTCATGAGGTGTCCAGTCCACCGGAGATTATTTTTGGTCAAAAGATCTTCCATAGAGGGCAACCCCACCCGTTCAAGTATTTCCTTATTTGTCACTTTGTCCTTCCAGGTTAGCCTCATGATTGAACGCAGATGTCGCATCATGAAGGCATGCAACTTTTTCACCTGTCGTCTGTACACTGTCCAGGCCTCGGCTCCGTATAGTAGGGTGGATAGCACGATTGCACGGTAGATCTTGCCTTTCACCCGAATGGACACATGGTGGTTGTTCCAGAGTCTCTGGCGTAGTCGACCAAAAGATGTGCTAGCCTTGGCCATCCTCCTCTGTATTTCTGCATCAATGCGTCCATCACTTGATATAGTGCTTCCGAGGTAGGTGAATTCCGGAATGGAGTTCAGCTTGTTTCTGTCAACCAAGATATCCTCCTGCGGGTTCTTGTAGAGTTGGGTTGGTACAGCACCTCCGTCTTCTTGATGTTAATCTTCAGGCCAAACTTCTTTGATGCATCGGAGAAAGTGTCCACTATTTTCTGGATCTCTTCAGCAGAGTGGCCAACCAGTGCACTGTCATCTGCGAATAGCAGCTCTCTCACCAGTATCCAAGTAGTCTTGGTCTTTACTCTGAAGTGTGCAACATTGAATAGGTCAGCGCTCTGTCTGGACTGTATTTAGTTGCCATCCCCCATGCCTTGGAAAGCCTCATTGAGCATTGCTGATAGGAAGATGGAGAAGAGCATGGGGCCAGTACACAACCTTGCTTGACCCCATTGGTAACCCCAAATGATTCCGAGACTTCCCCTCCAACACTAACATTCGCCATCATTCCTGTATGTACAGCCTCGATCATAGTTGTGAACTTCTCTGGACATCCATACTTCCTCAGTAACTGCCATAGCCCGGTCCTCCTGACTGTATCAAATGCCTTAGTGAAATTGATAAATACTATGTAGAGTGGTTTTGTTACTAATACTGCACTTTATGTCTGTATAAAGTCCTCTAAAACTAGGTCTAGAGCCCAACCTCCCCTTGTCTATCTTCTCCCTTTCCTTCCTGCCTCCCCATGCTGCCCTGTTGCAGCTTGGTCTAGGTACAAGTTTTGCTTTAACCCCTCTGATTCTTCTCCTGCTTTCTTGTTACCTGATGGGTCTCCGCTAACAGTCTCACGCTTAACTAGAGTTCTCTCTCTTGCCTCCGCAGCTTTATTCAGGCTGGATCTCGTGTTAGGAACGGCGCGGTACAGGCCTGCATCGGTGCAGGAATGCCTACTGCTGCGCTAAGGGAGGTGGGTCCCTGGACTAGCTCTGCGCTCTCGGCATTTACTGGGTCTTCGGTGATTTCCTCCATCCCATCAGCCCTTGGATCTTTGTTGGGTTGAGGGCTGATGTTTCTTCTCTTGTCTGCCTATTCTCTTTCTCCGTTCTTTATTCTCACTAATTTGTTCTCAACTAATGATGATTTACTTAGTTGATTTACTGATATGATTGCCTTCCTTACTGATTGCCTGTTATGTTCCTCATTTGATGACTAGGTTCGATATTACACATTGCTCGTTATTATCCTATTATGAATTGTTATCCTCAGACTGATATTTACTCTTGTTGTTCATGATACCATGATACACAATACCGATCATGCTCTCCACGCTCTGATGCCCGACCTGCCTGCAGGTTATGTTCTCCAATAAATATTGTTAAATTTCACTCCTCTTCTCTTCTTATTGGCTGCGTGGGTAAATTGTGACGAGAAGACCAGTCTCCACACTCTGCAATTCATCACACGCGACACTTAGTTACACACTTATTTATTGTGATATGCATCATGTAATGGGGCTGTCACACTATGATGTTTCTCCCGGCGACCCGTCAGCGTTGAAAGTACTATCTTGCGCGTCGAGAAACGTTAAAGATTTAGGGGAAATATGGGGAAATTGGACGTTCCCACAGCGTGTTGGTAGCGCGCGGCCAACGTTGCGGTAACGTATATCGGCCCGCTGTGTCTGTGTCTCTGTCTGTGTCTCTGTCTGTGTCTCTGTCTGTGTCTCTGTGTGTGTCTCTGTATGTGTCTCTGTATGTGTCTCTGTGTATGTGTCTCTCTCTGTGTCTCTGTCTGTGTCTCTCTCTGTGTCTCTGTGTCTGTCTCTGTCTGTGTCTCTGTGTCTGTCTCTGTCTGTGTCTCTGTGTATGTCTCTCTGTGTCTGTGTCTCTGTCTGGGTCTCTGTATGTCTCTCTGTGTGTGTCTCTGTCTCTGTGTGTGTCTCTGTGTGTGTCTCTGTGTGTGTCTCTGTGTGTGTCTCTGTCTGTGTCTCTGTCTGTGTCTCTGTCTGTGTTTCTGTCTGTGTCTCTGTGTATGTGTCTCTGTCTGTGTCTCTGGGTCTGTGTCTCTGTCTGGGTCTCTGTATGTCTCTCTGTCTGTCTGTGTCTGTGTCTGTGTCTGTGTCTGTGTCTGTGTCTCTGTGTATGTGTCTCTGTCTGTGTCTCTGTGTCTGTGTCTCTGTATGGGTCTCTGTATGTCTCTCTGTCTGTGTCTCTGTCTGTGTCTCTGTCTGTGTCTCTGTCTGTCTCTGTGTGTGTCTCTGTGTGTGTCTCTGTCTGTGTCTCTGCCTGTGTCTCTGTGTGTGTCTCTGTGTGTGTCTCTGTGTGTGTCTCTGTGTGTCTCTGTGTGTGTCTCTGTATGTGTCTCTGCATGTGTCTCTGTATGTGTCTCTGTCTGTGTCTCTGTCTCTGTTTCTCTCTCTCTCTGAGACACAGAGACATAGACACACATAGACACACACACAGATACACAGAGACACAGAGACACACACCGAGACACAGAGACACACACAGAGACTCAGACACACAGAGACACAGAGACACACACCGAGACACAGAGACACACACATAGACTCAGACACACAGAGACACAGAGACACACACAGACACAGAGACACACACACAGACTCAGACACACAGAGACACAGAGACACAGACCCAGAGACACACACAGAGACACATACATAGACACAGACAGAGACACATACAGAGACACAGACAGAGACACAGACAGAGACACATACATATACACATACAGAGACACATACACAAACATAGACACAGACAGAGACACATACAGAGACAAATACAAATACACATACAGAGACACAGACAGAGACACAAACAGATACAGAGACAGACACACAGACAGAGACACAGACAGAGACACATACAGAGACATACACAGAGACACAGAGACACATACAGAGACAGACACAGAGACACAGACAGACACACACAGAGACACATACAGAGACACATACAGAGACATACACACAGACACATAGACACATACAGAGACAGACACAGAGACACAGACAGAGACACACACAGAGACACAGACAGAGACACATACAGAGACATACACAGAGACACAGAGACACATACAGAGACAGACACAGAGACACAGACAGAGACACACACAGAGACACATACAGAGACATACACAGAGACAGATACAGAGACCGACACAGAGACAGAGACAGAGATACACACAGAGACACAGACAGAGACACATACAGAGACATACACAGAGACACAGAGACACATACAGAGACAGACACAGAGACACAGACAGAGACACACACAGAGGCACAGACAGAGACACATACAGAGACATACACAGAGACACATACAGAGACAGACACAGAGACACAGAGACACAGAGAGAGACACACACAGAGACACAGAGAGAGACACATACAGAGACATACACAGAGACACAGAGACACATACAGAGACAGACACAGAGACACAGACAGAGACACAGACAGAGACACATACAGAGACATACACAGAGACACAGAGACACATTCAGAGACAGACACAGAGACACACACAGAGACACAGACAGAGACACATACAGAGACATACACAGATACACATACAGAGACAGACACAGAGACACAGACAGAGACACAGACAGAGACACACACACAGACACACACAGACACACCCAGAGACACACACAGAGACACACACACAGCAACGTGTGAGCAACGACCCTCCCGCGCGCGCGCCGTCTTCCTCGCATTCCCATAACGTTATTCCGGCGCGTCCAACGCATCGCGAAGCGCGCCTAACGTCCTTACCCATATATTTGCGCGCGCTGCCGGTCGTTGGGTTGTTTTTGACATGCTTAAAACCTTGGGCGACTACGAGCGTGCGCCGGCGTTTTGCGCCGACCATCAGCGTCAAAGATAGTGTACCGACGCGTTGCGAAATGTACCAACGCCCCCGTAACGCGCCATTGGCGCGTCCTGATGTTTCACATATTATCGCCCAAAATCACTACACGTTGATCGGTCGCCGGCTAGAAACGTTGTAGTGTGACAGCCCCATAATAGTCTTCACACTCTGCAATTCGTCACACGCGACACTTAGTTACACCATTATTTACTTGATATGCATGATGTAATAGTCTGCACACTCTGGAATTCATCATGTGTGACACTTAGTTACACCATTATTTACTGTGATATGCATCATGTAATAGTCTGCACACTCTGCAATTCATCACACGCAACACTTAGTTACACACTTATATACTGTGATATGCATCATGTAATAGTCTGCACACTCTGCACTTCGTCACATGCAACACTTACTTACACACTTATTTACTGTGATATGCATCATCTAATAGTCTGCACACTCTGCAATTCGTCACACGCAACACTTACTTACACACTTATATACTGTGATATGCATCATGTAATAGTCTGCACACTCTGCAATTCATCACACACAACACTTAGTTACACCATTATTTACTGTGATATGCATTATGTAATAGTCTGCACACTCTGCAATTCATCACATGTGACACTTATTTACACACTTATTTACTGTGATATGCATCATGTAATAGTCTGCACACTCTGCAATTCATCACATGCGACACTTACTTACACACTTATTTACTGTGATATGCATCATGTAATAGTCTGCACACTCTGCAATTTATCAAAATTATGTCCGGGCCAGGAGGGTGAGAGGAGGCGAGTGGCTAGGAGCAGCAAGGGCTGCCGGTTATAAGGGCCGAGGGAGGGGGGAGGGGTGTTATGTCAGCGACCCAAAGGTCGCGGCAGGGGAGGGATAGAGAGGGGGGGGGGTCCTCCTCCCCTGCCACGAATCAAACGCAATGCGAGCATTACGACCAATCTGCACACTCTGCAATTCATCACACACAACACTTAGTTACAGCATTATTTACTGTGATATGCATAATGTAATAATCTGCACACTCTGCAATTCATCACATGCAACACTTAGTTGCACACTTATTTACTGTGATATGCATACTGTAATAATCTGCACACTCTGCAATTCATCACACGCGACACTTAGTTACACCATTATTTACTATGATATGCATCATGTAATAGTCTGCACACTCTGCAAATCATCACACGCGACACTTAGTTACACCATTATTTACTGTGATATGCATCATGTAATAGTCTGCACACTCTGCAATTCATCACACACAACACTTACTTACACACTTATTTACTGTGATATGCATAATGTAATATTCTACACAATCTGCAATTCATCACATGCGACACTTAGTCACACCATTATTTAATGTGATGCATTATGTAATAGTCGGCACACTCTGCAATTCATCACATGCTACACTTAGTTACACACTTATCTACTGTGATATGCATAATGTAATAATCTGCACACACTGCAATTCATCACATGTAGCACTTAGTTACACCATAATTTACTGTGGTATGCATAATGTAATAATCTGCACACTCTGCAATTCATCACACACGACACTTAGTTACACCATTATTTACTGTGATATGCATAATGTAATATTCTACACAATCTGCAATTCATCACATGCGACACTTAGTCACACCATTATTTAATGTGATATGTATCATGTAATAATCTGCACACTCTGCAATTTGTCACATGCGACACTTAGTTACACACTTATTTACTGTGATATGTATCATGTAATAGTCTTCAAACTCTGCAATTCGTCACACGTGACACTTAGTTACACACTTATTTACTGTGATATGCATCATGTAATAGTCTGCACACTCTGCAATTCGTCACACGCGACACTTAGTTACACACTTATTTACTGTGATATGCATCATGTAATAGTCTGCACACTCTGCAATTCATCACATGCGACACTTAGTTACACACTTATTTACTGTGATATGCATCATGTAATAGTCTGCACACTCTGCAATTCATCACACATGACACTTAGGTACACACTTATTTACTGTGATATGCGTCATGTAATAGTCTGCACACTCTGCAATTCGTCACACACGACACTTAGTTACAAACTTATTTACTGTGATATGCATCATGTAATAGTCTGCACACTCTGCAACTCATGACACGCGACACTTAGTTACACAATTATTTACTGTGATATGCATCATGTAATAGTCTGCACACTCTGCAATTCGTCACACGCAACACTTAAGCTAGGATTCCTTACACGCGGTATGCGGTATGCGGTATGCGAATGCGAATGCGAATGCGGCAAATAATCAAAATGCCTTGAAGTCAATGGGCTGCAACCCTTACATGTGGTATGCGAATGCGAATGCGAATGCGACAACTCAATCGGTCCCTGTAGCGATCGGTGCGGCATGCGGTATGCGTCAAGCTGGGTGCGAATTGAAACCTGAGTCTGATGTGTCCATTAGTTTAACACCAGGAGAGGCGACTGAGCATTACGGAACAGTCTCACAGAGGGGTGCTAATTGGAAACACATGGTGAGCTGGGCACCGGGAGACATACGGTTAGGGGAAAGCTAAAAATGCTACCATATGCACAGAAATATGAATACTTATCTATAATTTGGTTATAATAAAGGTAGGAACCCCCATGTGACCTACGAAAAAGTACATAGATATAAATCCAATATTTGGTCATATACAGTGCAGTAAGGAGTATACTTGTTTATTTATATTTTTTAAATATAGCCAGTCATGTGCCGCATGCCGCATGCCGCATACCGCGTAGAAGGAATCTTCCCATTCGCATGCCGCATACCGCATACCACGTAGAAGGAATCTCAGCTTTACTTACACACTTATTTACTGTGATATGCATCATTTAATAGTCTGCACACTCTGCAATTCGTCACACGCGACACTTAGTTACAAACTTATTTACTGTGATATGCATTGTGTAATAATACTGCGGCAAAGTTACACGGACGGCAAACCTTGGTGTCTTTTGACGGCCACTATTCGGTGACATTACGGTAATGCCTAGTGACTTAGACCCTAGGCCATATCAGGAACATGAGTGTGAGTTGTGGTAGGTGCGTCGGGTAGGAGCTGCACAGTGGGGGTCAGTACTGGTCCGATACCGTAAACACCGCAGTGCAGCAGTCATTAATAATGCCCAGTTCAAAATGAGTACCGCCACAAATACACACAAACCTCTCTATACCGATCCCTCCACAGATGTTATGCACGGTAAAGCTAGGATTCCGGCAAAAAATCGAAACGCCTTGAACTCAATGGACTACAACCCTTACACGCGGTATGCGAATGCGAATGCGAATGCGAATGCGAATGCGACAACTCGATCGGTCCCTGCAGCGATCGGTGCGGCATGCGGTATGCGGCACCCAGGGTGTGAATAGAAACCTGAGTCTGATGTGTCCATTAGTTTAACACTAGGAGAGGCGACTGAGCATTACGAATGCGGCAAAAAAATCGAAACGCCTTGAACTCAATGGACTACAACCCTTACACGCGGTATGCGAATGCGAATGCGAATGCGACAACTCGATCGGTCCCTGTAGCGATCGGTGCGGCATGTGGTATGCGGCACCCAGGGTGTGAATAGAAACCTGAGTCTGATGTGTCCATTAGTTTAACACTAGGAGAGGCGACTGAGCATTACGGAACGGTCACGCACAAGGCTTCTGAGTGGAAACATATGGTAGTGGTGGTGGTGGGGGTTCTGGTTGGTAAAAATGCTACCAGAGCCACAAAAATATGAATACTTATCTATAATTTGGTAATTATAAAGGTAAGAACCTCCATGTGAGGTACCAAGAGTTACATAGATATAGATGCCATATTAGGCCATATACAGTGCAGTATGGAGTATACTTGTTTATTTTTATTTTTTAAATATAGCCAGTCGTGTGCCGCATGCCGCATGCCGCATACCGCGTAGAAGGAATCTTCCCATTCGCATACCGCATGCCGCATGCTGCATTCCGCATACCGCGTGTAAGGAATCTTAGCATTAGACTTCCTACGTACACGTCCCCCGGTGTACTGCATGCCCTATTAGCCTACAAAGTGGCCACCCATGTCAGCAGGTTCCACCTCTCTCACGTCTAATTACACCAAGTATTTTATACAGCTATGAATAAGTAGTGCAACACCAACATGAATAAACAAAATAAAATAATAATGCGTTGTTTGTGAGGGCTTACTTAGTTTGTGCCGTGTCACTTCCATCCTTCCCCCAAATAAATTGCGATTTTATTATAATAATTCCCCCCGGAATCTTGTGTTAAATGAAGTGATGTGGAGGATCTGTTCGTTGATAAAGGCAGAGGAATAGTGTATACATTGTGATTGTCATTGTGATTGACTATTAGTGTTATACCAAATGGGATGGCCGAATGAGATCATGGGATTCGAACCCACTGGTTCGAACCATGATCGAGTCAAACCAATAACTTAAACATTGGTACTTGTTGCATCCTAGCCAGGTGCTCGGCATTATTAGGTTAGGGCAAGGACTGGTTGGCTCAGTGTCAGGATAATGTGGCTGAGTGGGATATCAGATCATGGTGCTGGTGGCCTGGTCTCCCTGTGGGGCAACACATTAAAGTCGCCACGAGTGCACACTGTCACAATCAGTACCTGTCCTGATATGACCTTAGATGTTGCTAGGGCGTAAAACCAACCAAGCAACCTTTACTGTTACTATCTGTGGGCACATTTCATGATGGCCTCATGGCTGTGTTGCAGACAAAGTGAAACATCATGCACAAAACGGAAATCTAACCCGCATTTCTGCCATTGAGGAGCGAGCATCCTACGGCTGCATAGTCCAATGGAAGCATGAATTTGGTGAAATCGACATGGTTTCCTGGACGTGCTCCTCCATATCCAACTTATATGGGAGGCACTTATTAAAGTTGCATGGTCCAATGGCATTTGAATGTTTGTCTTATTTTTTAGATAAATATATCAAATTGATCGTTACAAGCTACTAATCATTAGTCCGGGGTGATTTTGATTAAAGGTGATTAGTTTTGAAGTAATATGAGCTGAAAGAACCAACAATAATTTCGACAAGCTTGCCAAAAGTCCTGTGGCTATGACCCAGATGGTCATCTCGCGGTGACCACGTGATGTGAGATGACCTGGAACCTTACAGGACTGTAGGTAGGTATTTCTGTTTGGGTTGGTAACATTATGGGAATGGATTAGTGCCATAGGCCCATGGCACTAGGGTTTTTAACCAAATATAATGTGTGTCTGTTGTCTGCTCGTGTCTGTATGTCTATGTATGTCTGTATGTATCTGTGTGTGTGTCTGTCTGTGTGTGTCTATCTGTGTGTTTCTGTTTCTGTGTATGTGTGGGTATGTATGTGTATATGTGTCTGTGTGTGTCTGTCTCTGTCTGTATGTTTCTGTGCATGTGTGTATGTATGTGTGTGTCTGTCTGTGTGTATGTGTGTGTATGTATGTGTGTATGTATGTGTGTATGTATGTGTGTGTGTCTGCCTCTCTCTGTGTGTGTCTGTCTATGTGTCTCTGTGTGTGTGTCTCTCTCTCTGCAAAGTCAGGTCGGGTGTATGTGTGTCTGGGTATGTCAGATGTGTGCATGTATGTGTGTTTGTGTGTGCTGTATATGCATGTCTGTCTATCTATGTGTGTCTGTCTGTGTGTGTCTGTCTGTGTGTGTCTGTGTGAATATGTATGTGTGGTAATGTGTATGTGTGTATGTATGTGTGTGTCTGTATGTGTGTATATCTGTGTGTATGTATGTGTGTGTCTGCCTCTGTATGTGTGCATCTGTCTATGTGTTTCTGTCTGTGTGTGTCTCTCTCTCTGCAAAGTCAGGTCGGGTGTATGTGTATCTGTGTATGTCAGGTGTGTGCATGTATGTGTATTTCTGTGTCTGTGTGTGCTGTCTGAATGTGTGTCTATATATGTGTGTCTGTCTGTGTCTGTGTATATATATGTGTGTGCATGTCTGTGTGTATGTTTGTGTGAATGTTTGTGTGTGTATGTGTGTATGGGTTTGTATGTCTGTGTCTGCCTGTGTATGTCTGTATGTGTGTATGTATGTGTGTGCATGTATGTGTGTGCCTGCTTCTGTCTGTGTGCGGCTGTCTAATACCCCTGTCACACTACGACGTAACGAGCCAACGTGAGCCTAACGTGAGCCTAACGTGACGATTTTTCGTCATTACGTTGCCGTACGTTGGGTTGCCGTACGTTGGGTTACGTTATGATGACGTCATAATGATGTTAGAGTGACGTCGAGCTACGTCATGTTACGTCGTGTTATGTCGGCGCGTGTCAAGGTTTTGAACCTGTTCAAAACTTTTGACGTATCTCGACGTGAAGCTGTTACGTCGGGATGACGTGACAATGACGCTAGGTAGACGTTCCGCGATCGTTATAGCAGCGTAAATGACGTTAGAGTCACATTATGTCACGTCAGACCGACGGCCCGGGTGGGAGCAACGTGTGGGCAGCGTTTTGCACGTTACGGTCACGTTACGGTCACGTTACGGTCACGTTACGGTCACGGTTACGGTCACGTTACGGTCACGTTACGGTCACGTTACGGTCACGTTACGGTCACGTTACGGTGGCGTTACGGTCACGTTACGTCCACGTCGCACCCGTTACGGCGACGTTACGCTCACGTCACACTAACGCCCAGTCACATCGCCAATTACCCCTCCCCCCTAACGTTGTCACGTTACAGCTAAGGTCACGACGTACACCAACGTTACTTTCACGTTACGCTCACGTCCACAATTTGCATATTACGCCCATAACGTCGACGTAATATAATTATTTTCACGTTCTGCCTACGCTGACGTAGTCACGTCGTAGTGTGACAGGGCCATAAGTGTCTCTGTCTGGGTGTGTGTCTCTCTCTCTGCAAAGTCAGCTCGGGTGTATGTGTGTCTCTGTATGTTGGGTTTGTACATGTCTGTGTGTTTCTGTGTCTGTGTGTGCTGTCTATGCATGTCTGTCTGTGTGTGTCTATCTATGTGTGTCTGTATGTGTGTATATGTATGTGTGCTAATGTCTGTGTGTGTATGTGTGTATATATGTGTGTGTATGTGTGTATATGTATGTGTGTATGTCTGTGTGTATGTGTGTGGCTGTATGTGTGTGTCCATGTGTTTATGTGTATATCTATGTGTGTATGTCTGTGTGTCTATGTCTGTCTGTGTGTATGTCTGTCTGTGTGTGTCTGTATGTGTGTGTGTGGCTCTCTCTCTGCAAAGTCAGGTTGGGTGTATGTGTGTCTGTGTATGTCGGGTGTGTGCATGTCTGTGTGTTTCTGTGTATGTGTGTGCTGTCTGTGCATGTCTGTCTGTGTGTGCCTATCTATGGGTGTCTGTGTGTGTATGTCTGTGTATATATGTGTGTATGTCTGTCTCTGAGTCTCTGTAAAGTCAGGTCAAGAAACACACAGACACATACACACACAGACACATCCACCTCATATCCCCTTCCCCTCTATGGCCCTGCACAGTAGGCCTACTTGGTTGGGGGGAGGCTAATGAGGTCACGAGATTGGCCTAGTTGGTTAATGCCCTCCCTGCATAATGGGTGTTTCAAAGTGAGTGTCTGAAGGGATGAGCTTATAAATTCACTGGTTATTCTGTATATGATGTCCCAAATCATTAGCTAATACACCACTATCTAATACCCCTGTCACACTACGACGTAATGAGCCAACGTGAGCCTAACGTGGTGATATTTCGTCATTACGTTGATGTACGTTGGATTACGTTATGATGACGTCATAATGACGTTAGAGTGACGTCAAGCTACGTCACATTACGTCGTGTTACGTCGAGATACGTCGAGGTTTTGGACATGTTCAAAAGTTTCGACGTAGGTCGAACGTAAGGGTTTACGTTCGCCGTACGTTCTGTTCACGTTCAGCGAACGTCAATGACGTTAAACGGACGTTATTCCAACGCTCCTCACTACGTTCAACTACGTTCCACTACGTTGACCCCCATTAAACCAAGTGCAAATGCCCACGGGGCGTAATGGGAACGTCAGGACAACGTCAGGAGAACGTCAGGAGAACGTGCATTCAACGTACGTTCAACGTCTCATGACGTAGCTAATGTCACGTAACGTTCTTCTGACGATGGAATAACGTTCATAGCGTTCCGTCAGCGTCATTACGTTCACCTCTCTCATCGAACGACGGTATCACTACACTTTACTGACGTTACTCTCTCGTCCACTACGCTGCATCCACGTTCAACTTCTGCCCAAATTTGCATACTATGCCGAGAAGTTCAACGTTCTTCACGTTCTCCCTACGTTGACGTCGTTACGTCGTAGTGTGACAGCCCCATAAGTTGGATATATAGGATCAAATGTAAGGAGTTGTTTTAATTTTGACAAAATTATATTTCATCGGACCATGCAACTTTAAGTAAACCCTGGATGTGCTCCTCCATATCCAACTTACATACGGGGGCACTTTTTAAGTAAACCCTGGATGTGCTCCTCCATATCCAACTTAGATATGGGGGCACTTATTAAGTAAACCCTGGATGTGCTCCTCCATATCCAACTTACATACAGGGGGCACTTATTAAGTAAACCGTGGATGTGCTCCTCCATATCCAACTTACATACGGGGGCACTTATTAAGTAAACCCTGGATGTGCTCCTCCATATCCAACTTACATACGGGGGCACTTATTAAGTAAACCCTGGATGTGCTCCTCCATATCCAACTTACATACGGGGGCACTTATTAAGTAAACCCTGGATGTGCTCCTCCATATCCAACTTACATATGGGGGGCACTTATTAGGTAAACCCTGGATGTGCTCCTCCATATCCAACTTACATACGGGGGCACTTATTAAGTAAACCCTGGATGTGCTCCTCCATATCCAACTTACATACAGGGGGCACTTATTAAGTAAACCCTGGATGTGCTCCTCCATATCCAACTTACATACGGGGGCACTTATTAAGTAAACCCTGGATGTGCTCCTCCATATCCAACTTACATACGGGGGCACTTATTAAGTAAACCCTGGATGTGCTCCTCCATATCCAACTTACATACGGGGGCACTTATTAAGTAAACCCTGGATGTGCTCCTCCATATCCAACTTACATACGGGGGCACTTATTAAGTAAACCCTGGATGTGCTCCTCCATATCCAACTTACATATGGGGGGCACTTATTAAGTAAACCCTGGATGTGCTCCTCCATATCCAACTTACATACGGGGGCACTTATTAAGTAAACCCTGGATGTGCTCCTCCATATCCAACTTACATACAGGGGGCACTTAGTAAGTAAACCCTGGATGTGCTCCTCCATATCCAACTTACATACGGGGGCACTTATTAAGTAAACCCTGGATGTGCTCCTCCATATCCAACTTACATAGGGGGGCACTTAGTAAGTAAACCCTGGATGTGCTCCTCCATATCCAACTTACATACGGGGGGCACTTAGTAAGTAAACCCTGGATGTGCTCCTCCATATCCAACTTACATACGGGGGCACTTATTAAGTAAACCCTGGATGTGCTCCTCCATATCCAACTTACATACGGGGGCACTTATTAAGTAAACCCTGGATGTGCTCCTCCATATCCAACTTACATACGGGGGCACTTATTAAGTAAACCCTGGATGTGCTCCTCCATATCCAACTTACATACGGGGGCACTTATTAAGTAAACCCTGGATGTGCTCCTCCATATCCAACTTACATAGGGGGGCACTTATTAAGTAAACCCTGGATGTGCTCCTCCATATCCAACTTACATACAGGGGGCACTTATTAAGTAAACCCTGGATGTGCTCCTCCATATCCAACTTACATACGGGGGCACTTATTAAGTAAACCCTGGATGTGCTCCTCCATATCCAACTTACATACGGGGGCACTTATTAAGTAAACCCTGGATGTGCTCCTCCATATCCAACTTACATACGGGGGCACTTATTAAGTAAACCCTGGATGTGCTCTCCTCCATATCCAACTTACATACGGGGGGCACTTATTAAGTAAACCCTGGATGTGCTCCTCCATATCCAACTTACATACGGGGGCACTTATTAAGTAAACCCTGGATGTGCTCCTCCATATCCAACTTACATACGGGGGCACTTATTAAGTAAACCCTGGATGTGCTCCTCCATATCCAACTTACATATGGGGGCACTTATTAAGTAAACCCTGGATGTGCTCCTCCATATCCAACTTACATAGGGGGGCACTTAGTAAGTAAACCCTGGATGTGCTCCTCCATATCCAACTTACATACGGGGGCACTTATTAAGTAAACCCTGGATGTGCTCCTCCATATCCAACTTACATACGGGGGCACTTATTAAGTAAACCCTGGATGTGCTCCTCCATATCCAACTTACATATGGGGGGCACTTATTAAGTAAACGTGCGTTGCTGAATACAAGGGAATTTAGAGACTCTGCCACACATCACCGGATTGGGGAAACGAAAAGAAACCAAACAAAGTCTGTTGATATCTGACAAAGTCCGGTGTGTGTCCATTGCATATCCATTGATATCCATTGATATCCCTTTGATATCCGGCCCGATCCGTTACAAGTTTTGAGCATGCACAAAACTTGTAATGGATTGCGCTGGACTGACGTATGTGGTTATTATCCATTACCGTCCATTCCCCATCTGTTCCCCGTCCGTTCCCGTCGGTTTCTTCCATTACCTGTCCGTTCCCATCCGTTCCTGTCCATTACCATCCATTACCATCCATTACCACTATTACCATACATTCCCATCCTTTACATATCCATTACGCATCCATTGCTGTTCGTTATAGTTCTTTTTGTATATTGAATTGTCTATTGATTGTTAGATATGTTATCCACCATTACCGTCTGTTACTGTCTGTTACCCATCCATTACCATCTGTTACCCGTCTGTTACCATCCGTTACATAATCGATACATTTCACATCTGAATCACACAGGACTAGAATATTTTTGTCCGACTCTATCCGTTTCCTCAATCTGGGGAGGTGTGACAGGAGCTTAAAGTCAATTGCATTGAACCGGTTACAGCCGAAGCCGATAGTGTCGAGAGTTTCCATGACTACATTGAGTTGGCAAGTTTTCACTTCAAATACTTCCAAAGTTAACCATACTTAGCCCATATCCTTTCTAACTAAAATAAGGTGTATTACAACAATCACCTTAACATATTTATCAAAAGGTATAGCGGAAACATAAAATAATCGGATTCTGCAACATATATACATGCGTAGTAAATACACATATATAGGTATATATGGTTATATATATATATATGTGTATGTGGATATAAGTGGTAATGTATTAATACTATTATATATATATGTATATAGTATATTATGTATGCATTTCTGTATATATATGAATATGTGTATATATGTGTGTATGCCTACATATGCCTTTATATTATATTTTGTATATTTGTGCATATTTGTGCAATGTGTATATATTTGTTTTTGGTGGTAAATATGTTTATTCTGCTGAATAAGTCTTTTGTAAGTGCCAAAGCACATTTTTAGCCATTTTTCAATTCAGCTTTATTTACACAAAAGGTATATAGAATAAGGTATACAATAACTGTTGAATACACAATTGACAGCATGTAGCACAATGAAATTCTGTGACCCAAAAGTTCCATAGCAATATGGTAAGAGTAGTGTCATATAACTAGATCAATATTAGTCAGATCAATATGAGTATTTACATAGTATTTAGAATGTAAGTAGAAGTTATCTCCTGTATTCAGTTGGTAAAGTTGTAGTAAGTTTTAATGTTCAGTTGCAGTTGGGCAAGTGGTATATAAGTGTCAGTTTGTTAGAAATATTCTAGTGTAACTCTAGTGTAGTTAGATATGTGAGTTTATGAATTATGGTTATTAATAATACACTGGACCAGCTATGACCAGTGACGCAATGGGACCAATCCCAGTGCATTTAGGTCTCAACTTTTACATTTTTATTTCGACTGTCTCTGTCATTATATATGGTTGACTGGAAATAACAGAGGAACAGCAACAAATTAAAAAAAAGGGGGGGGGGGGGAGAACTGAGGCTGAGGGTTCGGTGGTCTGCCACTTATGGTACTTTAATGTAACTGCATAAGGGCATGCCCAATCCAATGTACTCTTAGTGAGTTTTTAGATTCTAGATAAGAGGATGCTGCCCTGGTGTAAGATATGTGACTACCCGAACGCACCCAATGTAATACCGGATGACGTCAGAGAGAACTAAGGTAAATAAAGTCAGTTACATAACAAGACTCAAGGTGTTGATACGTCTTTCACATGGTGTCAGATTGTAAGGAAGAACAATGGCGTTGCACGGATTGAAACCTCCAGGTCCGTTGAACCTGGATGAGAAAATGGCAATCAACTGGAGACAATGGTTGCAATCCTATGAAATTTACGCCATAGCAGCAGGTATCTCATCGAAAGCGGAGAAAGTGCAATGCTGCGTATTTCTGCATGTCGCAGGCGCAGAGGCACAGAAAATATACAGAACATTCACGACGGAAATCACTGAAAGAGACAAGATCGCCCCACTCATAGCCGCCTTCACGCATTATTGCGAGGGGAAGACAAAACATCACCGTCGTACGGTACGAATTTAACTCATTTAACCAATCGCATGAATGTATGGATTCCTACATTAGGGAATTAAAACACAGGATCGAATACTGTTGCTACGGTCAACTGGAATCATCGTTACTGTGTGACAGGATTGTCTGCGGTGTAAAAGACAATACGTTACGCAACAAGCTGTTACAATCGCCCAACCTCACAGTCGAAGAATGCATTCAACTATGTCGGTTAAGCGAAAATAAGTCTGCTCAAGTCACGCCAAAGGAGGATCAACCAGTCGACACGGTCATGACAAGGTACAGTGGAGGCGAACGGACATCAAGAGGCGCGTCACCTTGGTTACACCAAACAACAAGTCGAGGGCGACCAGCAACTCGGGAGTCAAGTAACAAATGTGGCCGTTGTGGATACGGCCATGCCAAGGGGACGTGTCCAGCACGGGGAAAAGAGGTGCATGGGATGCCATAAGATCGGACATTTCATCAAGGTATGTCGAGTGCAACGTGACTCGATGAGAGGCGCACCTGTGTACGAGATTGACGTCGCGAATGACAACACTGATCAACAATCTCATTCAAAATCGGAGAGCGACGATGATGTTGACTTGTTTGTAGGCACATTGTGATGAACAGTGAGTTATGGTACTCATCATTTGAGGTACATGGACAGGTAATCCGATTCAAATTAGACACTGGGTCGGAGGCGAATATTTTACCATTAAGGATGTGCAACACAATGCGTAATGTTTGTTTAAGCCCTTCCAGGTGTCATCTAGTGACATACGGCGGTCAAAGAATTCGACCTCAAGGCGAGGTTACTCTGGATGTCAATGGTCACAGGTTAAAATTCCAAGTCACAGATGCCGGTTGTGCCATACTAGGGAAACAGTCGTGTGTAGAATTAGGATTGCTAGCACGCTCTGAACGTCGTAGATACCGTGGAAGGTGACAGGCCAGCACAAGAATTGGTAAGAAAATATTCAACAGTATTTAAAAGGTCTCGGTTTAATTAAAGTAAATACCCAAATTTTACATTGATGAAAGTATCATTCCTGTCATTGACCCTCCCCGTCGAATCCCACTGGCAATTATTGATGATGCAAAGAAAGAATTAAAAACGCATGTTAGAGTTAGGGGTCATAGTCAAACAGGATGAGCCTACTCCTTGGGTGAATTCAATGACTATTGTACGTAAGCCTAATAAATTAAGAATTTGTCTAGATCCCACAAATTTAAACAAAGCAATTCTACGAGGCCCTTATCCAGTTAGAACAGTGGAAGAAGTAATTGCAACTATACATGGGGCCAGGTATTTTTCGGTGTTGGACGCAAATAGCGGGTACTGCAAATTGAGTTAGACGACAACAGTTCCAGGCTATGTACCTTCAACACCCCATGGGGTAGATTTAGGTTTACTCGACTCCCATTTGGCATTAAGACAGCTGGGGACATCTTCATACAGGAAATGAATAATATCCTGATGGGATTACCTGGAGTTCATGTCGTGACCGACGACATTCTGATACACGGGAGTACAATAGAAGAACACAATACACGCTTAGAGGCGGTATTGCAAGGGCAGCTCATGTAAACCTGAAACTGAACCCCAAGAAGTCGAAAATTTGCAGAGAATCTGTAAATTACGTAGGTCATGTAATTACCTCAGAGGGTATTAAACCTAACGAAGATAGGGTCCAGGCCATTGTGGACATGCCCAGTCCCACTGATAAAACCGGCGTTGCAACGGTTTTTGGGCATGATTGGTTATGTAAATAAATTTATACCAAACATGGCAAACATAACTAAGCCATTAAGAGAAATATTAAAGAAAAAACGTATGTTGGCATTGGGAAGAAAGACATGAAGAAGCTTTTGTGAAACTGAAACATTTATTGATGACTGCGCCTGTTTTGAAATTTTTTAACGGTAAAGAACATATTGTGCTACAGGTTGACGCATCAAAGTTTGGTTTAGGTGCAACACTTTTTCAAAACAACTTGCCTGTGGCTATGGCGTCCAAAGCTTTAGACAAAACTCAAGTGAGTTATGCCGTGTATCGAAAAGGAGCTCTTAGCCATATGTTTCGGATGTCATAAATTTCATGACTACATTTATGGAAATGAAATTACTGTCGTAACAGATCCACAAGCCTTTGGTAGCCCATAATGCTAAAACCGATACACTCGTTGTCCGCCCGCATGCAATGCATGCGGATGAGATTACAAAATTATATGACATTGTAGTGACATATTTGAAGGGTACGGATTTGTTTTTTGCAGACACCTTGTCAAGAGCCCATACGTCCAATGTAAATCCGGACGACCTATACGACAAAGACATTTCTGTGGCAGCCGTTGATAGTAATGCTGATATCATCCAGGACATTATAATTCTAAACAAAACTAGACAAAAACACTAATGAAGGTACGATCGACCTAACAATACAGGGTTGGCCCATTAAATAACAAGTTACTAGACACGATGTTCAAGCATTTTTAGGTTTAAGGATGAAATTACCACATCTGATGATCTGATGTTAAGAGGTGAACAGAGCATTATACCTAAATCCATGCATAAAGAGATGTTGGTGAGGCTACACGAGGCTCCATTGGGCGTGGAAAGAGTAAACATTGGCTCGGGACACAGTGTTTTGGCCATGGTATTAATGAGCACATTATGAAAACGTTGTCCTGCGGTGTAATGTTTGTCGCCAACAATTTAGGAACATGCCCGTCTAAAAGAAGCGCTGTTAGAGAAGTCATGATTATACCAGATGTGGCAGTGTCCCGCGAGCAAAGTTGGGGGATAGACTTGTTCCTATGTTAGATGAAAAATACTACATAACTCATTTGTCGACTATTACTCTAAGTTTCCTGAGATTATTTGAATTGTTCGCAACGACAAGTTAAGCTGTTATTATGTGTTCTAAGCAAACTTTTGCCATCGGTATATATGGATTCCAAGATAATGGGTTATAGGTGTGGCGTGTGATATGTTGTGTCAGACAATGGTCCCCCAATTGTGAATCGTGCTGGTGAGTTTTCATGGTGTTTGCTAAGTTGTTGCGGAGGCCTATCGCAGATCTGTTACGAATCCTGTGCACGCCCAAAGTAACGGCCAAGCTGAACGATATGTCCCAGACATGCAAGCGCATGATCAAGAATGTGCTTCAAAGGATAATACTGACATTGACATAGCATGTTGAATTATAGAAACACAACTTTAGAAGGATAGGGGCATCGCCAGCTCAGCTATTGATGTCGAGACGATTACGGTCTCGGCTTCCAGTGTTAAACAATCAACTCAAACCTACAGTACAAACATCGAAGCTAAATGAAATGGAAGGGAGACAAACGACACAAAAGAAATATTTTGACAAAAAGGCGGGCAAGGAACAACCGGTATTACAAAAAGGAGACAAAGTCCAGGTACCGAGATCAAAACAATGATTGGAAAAGAGGTCAAATTGTAGACACGAGTAACACTAGTAGGAGGGATTACAGTATACGAAATGAAACACGGTAATACATTGAGAAGAAATCGGAAATTCATCTATAAAGTGTCCCCAGATCGAGCAGTAAATAAACGTAGCAATAGAGAAATTTACAACACATACAAAAACACAATTACCTTACGTTTCACTGAGACGGTAGAACCGTTAAACCCACGAATCGTTGCCAAATAGGTAATACGTAAAACATCGTCCCATTAGGTCAAGATGACCACGTCCACATCGTGATAGAGCTATGTACACCGTTCATTGGTGCTTTATATCACGTGACGCACCGTTCCACTGGTCAATCTAAGAAGGGACGCAAGTAGTTCAAAGGGATAAAAATAGATGAGTTTTGATAAACGTGGAGACGCTACGTGTATTGAATTCCGTATAACACATCGTGAACACATCAAGTGAGTTATCTATCATAAGTTACCGTTAGTGTTTTCAATGTCTAGCATTAATTATGAAGAGGAACACACACACACCCATATCATATCATAATAAAATGATGGTAATGACATACTCTTATCAGCGACGCTAAACGAGAGTGTGTGTGTGCACTTCATGTTTCAATAAAGTCAATTTCGCGTATCGTACGTAGTAGGCTAAGATTTATATATATATATATATATATGTGTATGCAACTAAGTACAAAAGGGGATGTCATGTTATGTTCGCACTGGGTAAACAAATGAATACAGTTACCATATCATATAACGTGGTATGGGCGGACGGTGATACATAGGGATAATATCTGTTGGTCAACAATCATTATCGAGAAAGGGAGATGTAAGATATGTGACTACCCGAACGCACCCAATGTAATACCGGATGACGTCAGAGAGAACTAAGGTAAATAAAGTCAGTTACATAACAAGACTCAAGGTGTTGTATACGTCCTTTCACACTGGTCTGGCTGGTAGTTGTTCCACATGATGCTGCCTTCTGTAAATGTGGTGCTTAATTAGTTTGTTTGTGGAAGGCTTGGGGACTTTGAGTAGAGTGGAATCAACCCATCTAGTATTCCTTTTTGTGTTGTCTATATATTGGGTCTCTCAGGCTCTTCTGTACATAAGTGATAGGAGATGTGAATCTCTTCTAGCCATTAGGTAATCTAGGTTTGCTTTGTCATGCTTTTCCTTTACGCTTAGTGTTTTGCCCCAATAAATTGTTCTTGACACCCTGTTTTGGATCATTTGTAGCTTAGTTAGTTGTTGCTTCGTGAGCAATCCATAAATTATATCATTATAGTCTATTATTGGTAGAACTGTTGATTTATATAGCAGCAGGGCAGTGTTTTCGCTTATGAAGCTCCGCATCTTCCTGATTGTAGTCTTTTAGTGCCAATGATTGAGTTAGTCTAGGCAGCTGTTGATTCCAATTTAAGGTAGAATCAATCACTGTTCCTAAGTACTTGTATGCACTTGCCTCCTTAATTTGGGTTCCACCAATATGCAGTGTAATGGGTGGTGCTCGTGTCTTCCTTGCTTTGGTGCCATAAATGACAAACTCAGTTTTATTGGTGTTAAGGGATAGTTTGTTTTCACTACACCACAGGTTAACGCTGGTCAGCACTGTCCGAACCTAATCCAATGCTATTTGAAAATCTTTATTGTGTACTATGAGTGCTGCATCATCTGCAAATAATGTGAATGTTGCATCCTCTGATACTTGGGGTAGATCATTTACAAAGATTAAAAACAGAAAGGGGCCAGGGTTGAACCCAGCAGAACTTCAGTTTTAATCGTCCTGATCCTTGACTCAGTGTCATTAAGTTTTGTGCATTGTTTCCTATTAGTTAAGTAGTTGGTCATGAATATACAGGTTTTCTTCCCCAGTCCTGCTTTCTGGATTTTCTGCAATAGTATTCCATGGTCAATTGTATCGAAAGCTTTTTTGAAGTCGAGGTATACTGCAATTGTAAGTTCACCTTTGTCCATGTTGGGCAATAACCCATCCACAAGAGAGGCCAATGCCCTAGTTGTTGATCTGTCTTTTCTAAATCTATTTTGTTGGGTGATTAGGTAATTGGAAGACTCTAAAATTATTTTTTTCTCATCATGTATTATTTGTTCTATGAGCCAGGTAGATGGAGAATAGATATTGGACGTAGCTCACTACAGTATCTTGGGTTATTGGCCTTTGGGATGGGTGAAACTGTAGCTAGTTTCCAGCTTTCCGGAAAATACCGATGGTGACCACTAGGTTATACAGGTGAGTGAATTCATTTATAAGTGCAGTAATTGAAACCTTCATTAGGACTGAGCTGATGTCTTTAATGCCAGATGACTTATATGCTGATGCAGCATTGACCTTTCTGAGGATTTGCTCCTGGGTTATCTCAGTCAAATCATACGTCTGATCATTAGTGGTGACCGTGTTGGTGTTCTGACTATCAACAGCCTGGTCAAACTTTCTGGCAAGAATCTCCCCTACATCAATGAAGTAGTTGTATATGTATATATATATGTGTATATATATATGTATATATGTGTACATATATGTATATATGTGTAAATATGTGCATATATCTACATATTTGTATATATCTATACCTATATCTATATATGTATATATATATATATATGTGTGTGTTTGTTCACAACAAATGTGTATACAGTGCGACTATATTTGTTTAATGTGCTGAATCACTGAGGTAATTAAGCGGGTACAACAAGCGTAAGGGGACCGCAAGAAAGGGTGTTACTTTGTTAGGCGAACTGCAAATCTGTGCAAATTTGCAATCGACAACCTGCTTGTCATATACAGGAGATGACGGGAATTAATGTTTAGACTAAGCTGATTGTTTCCAGAAGTTACACAACTTCACATTATATATATATATCAATCATCAATGGGTGCCGTCTTCTCGAAGAAGGTTGGCTGCAATGGACCTCTATCTCTTCCTGTCATTCGTTCCTCTCACGCATTCCGCATAGCTCATTGCTGTCCACTCAGTGATGTTGTCCATCCATGTTGTTCTCCTTGCCTTAAATTGGAATCAACAGCTGCCTAGACTAACTCAATCATTGGCACTAAAAATGACTACATTTTGCATGATGCGGTGTTCTACCTGAAGCGATAACTAGTGCCCGGGCGGCTATTAATTTGTTATATATTTTGTATATATATATATATATATATCAATTTTTACTAAATTATATTATAGTTTTTTTAAATCATTTTTTTATTTTATAATTTTTTATATATTTCAATATTACTAGCTAATATATATATGATATATATTAATTTTTATATATTAATTTTTTATGATTTTTTTAATATTATAATTATTATATATATGTATATATATATTTTTATTATATATATTAATATTTTACTAATAATATAGTAAATACTTCTAATGGATATTTATATTTCTTTTTTCTATCTATAATTTATAATTTTAATATAATTTTTTTTACTGTAGTTTTCTATTAATTGATCTTAATTATATTAGTATATACGTATAATATATATTTTATTAATTATATATATTATTATTAAATTTTCTTTATATATTAATATTTATATACCTAAATAATATTTCTAAATTTATAGTACTACTGATATATATTTATTTATTAATAATTTATTAATTATATATAAACCGTTTTTATATATATTAATATTTATTTATTTATATATATCATAATATCCTATTATATACTATATATCTCTATATATATTTATATATATATATTATATATACTTTATATATATATTATATATTACTATATATATAATATATAATATATTATATATTATATATGTACTACTATATATATATATATTATATAAATATATTTATATATATATATTATACTCGTTTATATATATATCTATATATATATATAATGTAATATATTATATTATATTATATATGTGTGGTTGTTAATATATTATATATATATATATATACATTCATACTTACACATATGTGTATTCACATGTAGACACATAAACATATATACGTATATATAGTGTGTGTGTATACGTCTATATGCATTGTACAGTATTTATACGATATATACATATACCCCCCCCCCCTACCCCCCCACCCCCCTCTCCACCCCCCACATACTGGGAGATGAAGCCACCGGCATCATATGCCGATTTCTCATTCAGTCACATGATCTTGATACTGATCTTTAAACTAGGATACTAGACCATGTATCTACTTTTTTAATGCATTGGCTTGACTCGGCCTGGATTAGAACTCCCGACCTTCTGCACAGAAAGCCTATACTCTTAGCAACGTGTGACAATACACACTGATGGCGACTTTATAGTGCAGCCCTACTGGGAGACAAGGCCACCTCCACCATGACCCACTCTCCCACTCAGTCACATTCTCCTAATACTGAATTAAGCAGTCCTTGTAATGCAAAGCGCCACACTACTGATTTGGCCTCCGCATCCATTCGTCTACTTGTGACCAGTGCCACTTTGAATGGTACCAATAATAAAAACAGCGTCAAAAGACACAGCCATTGAACACGCTACACAATAAACCTGCACCTGATGCCAGTCTACTTGACAACCCCTGGTGGCGTCAAGTGGAATTAAGCCCAGAGCTCGCCGAGAAACAGTGACTCCATCACTCATGCTGTAGCTCAGCAGCGGAAGAAACACCATTAAATCGGACTATCCAGCTTTCAAACATTTCTGTCATTTTCTAGATTGACAGGCGAGGTTGACCAATGAGATTGCCTAGTGATGTTGACCACATAATGTGCATGTTCTATCTGGTAAGACTGACCGATCAGATTTGTCTGTAACTAGAACTGGCTGAAACGATACAATCAAACTAAAAGAAGGGTACTGGTAGTGTGATATAGGAAACCAATAAGGACAAACCAAGGAGAGAAGCAAGAGCAGAACCAAGAGGAAGAGAGTCACACTTCCCTACTTCCACACTGTTATTTTGAGGGTTTTGAGTTCATTTTGTAATAGTCTGCAGAGTAGTGCAGCATTTCCATAGAGTGTAGTGGGTAACAATAGTATTTCGAGACCTTTTGGCTCCCACATAGAACCGGGTAGGGTGTAAATTATGATTATGATTCTAGTGGGGTAATATCCGCTAGTTAATAATATGTTCGTCGCAGACGCGGTATCCTCATATGAGGCGCATGCCTGGAAGTAAATATTGCGCGTCAACTAGTGACACCTAGTGTTGATTGTCTGCTTTTTGTTTGACTGTCCAATAAAAACAGACTATTTCTTCCACTGACTCGCCCTCTGCCGTCAGTGGTGGGAACTAACCTCCTGGAAGGTGGCTCACTGTGTAGCATGCTCTGTGTCGAGGGCTTATAGTTTGTTTGTTTGTTTGCTGTTGTTTTACGTCCTAGCAACATCTAAAGTCATATCAGGACGGGAAGGCTTATAGAGGATTTCCTCCAACCCGCCCTCTGCCGTCAGTGGTGGGAACTTACGCTGTGGACGGTGGCACACTGTGCAGCATGCTCTGCGAAAATGGCTTATAGAGGATTTCCTCCACCAACCCGCCTTATAGAGGATTTCCTCCAACCCGCCCTCTGCCGTCAGTGGTGGGAACTTACGCTGTGGACGGTGGCACACTGTGCAGCATGCTCTGCGAAAATGGCTTATAGAGGATTTCCTCCACCAACCCGCCCTCTATCAGCAGTAGTAGTCACTAATATTTCGGATAGTAGTTCACTTTACAGCTTGCCCTGCGAAAAAAAAAGTCTTATTTATAGAAGAGTTCACATGTAACCTCGCTTGTTACGGCAGCAGTCAGAAAGTTAAGTTTTCAGCAGTAGCTCACTGTGCAGCATCCTATGCGGAAAGGGCCTTACATAGGATTTAAATTACTAACCTGCCCTCTCTTTGATTGCAGTGATAAGAGCTAGTATTTCGCTTTCGAAGCAACTCACCGTGCAACATGCTTTGTGGAAAAGGCCTGACCCAGGATTTTCACCTCAACCTGCAATTTAGGTGGGAGTGGCAAGAATCAAAGTTTTGGGTGGCAGTTTACTCAACAGCATACTCTATGGGAAAGGTCTGATAGAAGATTTAAACAATTAACCTTGCCTTTGGCAGTGCGAAGAACTAAGCTGACTGTTAAGGCCCAGTCACACCTTACTGGACATGAACCGGACACTGTCCGGTGATATACGGCAATGTTCGGTACATGTCCGGTACCCATCCAGCAGTGTCTGGTGGTGTCCAGTGGTGTCCGGTACAAGTTTTGAACATGCTCAAAACTTCTACTGGACACCGCCGGACTGATGTGTCCGGTTGGTGTCCGGTTTGTCCGGTTCATGTCCGGTACCTATCCGTACGTGTCCGGTACCCATCCGTTGGTGTCCGGTTGGTGTCCAGTTTGTCCGTTTTCTCCAGTTCATGTCTGGTACCCATCCATTACGTGTCCGGTTTGCTTCCGGAATTGTCCGGTGGCAAGAACGTCAATAACATATATATATATATACTGTAGTAGTCGGCACTGACCTAGGAAAGTAACCACATAGACAGGTAGGTGTGGGTAGTGTGTTGATATCAGGGAGCCTAGGTGGTGTAATGGTTAGCACACTGGCCCAGAATGCAAAGAGATGTGGGTCCGAGTACCACTGTAGGTGCAATATTTCCAATTTTCGTCACCCCCACGACAATACCAAGAAAAAACAACAAAAAAACAGTCCGGTACGTGTCCGGTTGATGGTCGGTCCTTTAGGTTCTCGTCTGGTTCTCATCTGGTTCTCGTCCGGTTCTCATACAGTACATGTACGGTACATGTACGGTAATTGTCCGGTTGCCTGGCAGCAATTGACCCAATTATGCTCCATTTCGATACATTTCAATAGATTTCATCACCGAAGACCACCGGACTAGAACATTCTTTGTCCGGTGGTGTCCTGTCCTCAATCCGGTGAGGTGTGACTGGGGCTTTACTGTTAGCACTAGCAGGTCATTGCGGATGATCCATGGAAAAGGTATATTTGGACTGATCCAGCGAAAATGCGCTGCATGGAGTTCTAACCCGAGATGATACTTGAAATATGATATAATAGATGACAACGTTAAACCCTGAGGAAAGCATCATTACTATCATATATATTATATATGACAGGTTAAAAGTCAGCGATGACTCTAGGTGGCGCATGTGGCCATAAAAGGAGGAACGGACAAATGCGAAATGGATTACTAACAGAATCTGGGTACCTTTGCTATTTATATTCAGATAATAACATTATATACTTTCATACAGCATTCAATTAATTTATATACATTCATAAATTTATATTTATTATATAACATTTTATATTCACAATACTGGATATTATAGCATAATTATATAACACATTATATAACATTATATAGCATATCCGTAATATAAATTATTATTATATTCGCATAATAACACATTGCATATCACTAATATATATAGCATATCAATTGTAGAGTCTTTGATATTCCAGCAATAGACACACTTATATTCTAAATTACATTTAATGAAAATAATATTTAAAAGCAAACATTCAATGAAAATAAAACTATTTATCGACTGCATATCAACATGAGCACACATTATCGGGAAGTGGGTGTTTTCCCGCCTTCTAACCCGATACTGTAGTGTGGAATTGACCCGCTGGGTGGCGCCAGGTGTGGACTATAGAGTATAATGCCGTGGGTGGATGTTTTTATACGTGCCTTATATTTGCTTGCTTACAGTCAATCAAAGAAAGAGTGTCATCTGCACCGTTTCCACTGAGCATGCGCCATGAACTCCTACCCACTACGCTAGTTCTTGCCACCATCGTCAGAGGGCAGGTTTGTGTTGCAAATCCTCTATAAGACCTTTTCCCACAGAACATCCAGCACAGTGAACTGCTACCCAAAGCATTAGTTTGTCATTGTCACCAGAGGGCAGGTTTGGTTGGTTGTTCGAGGTTTTTGTTGTTGTTTTTTTTGGTCCATTAGTTGTTTAAGCAGGGGAAATTTGAGTCATAGACGACTGGTCTTCCTCATTCCACTGCTGGTCGATAGAAAGCCCGAGCCTACACTTTTACCGACCCAAGGGATTTTTAACCTCCCACACCACATAGACATGGTATGAGAGCAACTGGCCTTTGATGACGCTGTAAGTTATACACAGCGGTGGAAATCCAAATTGGCAGAGCTGGGGGCACAGGGAATCGAACCGCTGACCCTCAGATTAGGAGTCTGACCTAGAAAAACGTCAGACACTCTAACCATTCCGCCACAGAGAACACAGAGTTTTACATCCTGGCAACATCTAAGGTCTAACAGGATGGGTACCTACTTGTGACAGTGCACACTCATGGATACTTTAATAGTGCTGCCCCACTGGGAGACCATGCCACCAGCACCATAACCTGATACTCCATTCAGTCACATCACTGAATCAACCAGTCCTTGCCCTATCTAATAATGCCCAGCACCAGGCTAGGAAGCGACAAGTATAATTTTTTAAGTCATTGGTTTGACTGGCGTTCGAACCCTTGGGTTGGAATCCAATGATCTACCAAAAATCCAAAAAAAATTAACATAGACTACTATAGTACTAACCAGACCAACCAACTATCTATCTGCTACTGAAATACAGGCAATCAAATACCTTATCAGCAGCTACTGTGTGATAAGACAACACCAACACTACAGCTGGCCAGCATTGAAAACAAGCCTGAATACCCAGGCTTATATGCTATGGACAGTATAAATACAGCCTCAATAAAAAAAAAAAAAATAAAAAAAAAAAAAATAAAAAAAAATGAGAGAGAGACGCTCAACTCATTCGGGCATCCCGTCTGGTGAGCCAGGTTAGGGTGGGGGTGAATGAAGCACACTGCATCGATGGAGACACATGTGCACACAGACTGTCAGTAACTTTGCAATGTACGTTTAGCATAGTCAACGTATATAACAAGCACATACAAGTGTAATGTCAGACTTGGTGTTAGAACGATAGCAGTTTAATCACACGGGCGGATTGTCAGGGAGCCACAATGGAGACCATGATGGAATATTCGTCATCAACACCATTTAGTTATTTACTAAGTGTTCATCTATTGACCAAACCTGTCATTTAAAATAATATTTACTAAATCTGTACATATTGACTAAGCTCACCATTTTAAATGATATTTACTAAATCTGTATCTATTGATGAAACCCGCCATTTAAAATGATATTGACTAAATCTGTATCTATTGACTAAACATGTCATTTTAAATAATATTGACCAAATCTGTATCTATTGACCAAACCCTCCATTTTAAATGATATTTACCAAATCTGTATCTATTGACCAAACCCTCCATTTTAAATGATATTTACCAAATCTGTATCTATTGACCAAACCCTCCATTTTAAATGATATTTACCAAATCTGTATCTATTGACCAATCCCTCCATTTTAAATGATATTGCCTAATATATATATATACATATATTTGAGGTATAAGTATTATACGAATATAAGGGTGTGGAGGAATAGTTAATCCTTCTCTATATATTTAATCGGTATTATTACTATTATTATGTCTTTACCCACTTCACTAATATGTATTATTATTATTATTATATATTGTATTTCGCCGATCCCGTTTCCCAAGACAGTGGTTATTAAGTTACAAGTAAGTATGGAATAACGGATAGGTCATCATGCCCTTACTGTATACTACCATAATTTCACATATATACAATGTATATGCCAATATTTGTGCTCACTGATCTTAAATCTATTTACACAGTGACACATATAATTATATTCACTAAATCTGTATCTATTGACTAAACCTGTAATGTTAAATGATATTTAACAAATCTGTATATATTGACTAAACCCGATATTTTAAATTATATTGACTAAATCTGTATCTATTGACTAAACCCGATATTTTAAATTATATTTACAAAATCTGTATGTATTGACTAAACTCGATATTTTAAATTAGCAATAAGCAATATCAACAATAAGGAATCTGGAGTAGACTCAGTATGATAGGATATCTGGCTGGGCAAACTGCCCTACCGGTAATAATAGGAAAAAAAAAAAACTCAGGTCGGAGATGCATCAGCCCACAGAGCTAAGGGCCAAGTGACGAGCACAGTGCATGGCCTAATGTCCAGTCTAGTGCGCGACCCTAGCGTCGAACCCGGGAACCGTAATGGTGGCGACCAGGATGAGAATAGAATTGCCAAAGCCCCTGCGCTACTACACCCGTATACAGCTCGCTGTATAAAAGCTGTAGGCGGAAGGGAGGCAACGAGAGATGAAGTATGGGTGATATCATTTATTACCAATGAAGTAAAGCTGCGGACAGACAGGACGCGTGCGTCGGGCGTGCGTAAAGTACAAGCGAGCGTCATGCGGTTCTCGCGCGCAAATAGCGAACACACTGGATGCGTCTGCCACGCGTATGCGTCATTGGTTTGACTCGACCAGGGTGTGTTACTCTGTGTCTGTGTGTGTGTGTGTCTGTGTCTGTGTGTGTGTCTCTGTGTGTGTGTCTGTGTGTGTGTCTCGGTGTGTCTGTGTGTGTCTGTGTGTGTCTGTGTGTGTGTGACTCTGTGTCTCTGTGTGTGTCTCTATGTGTGTTCTGTGTCTGTGTGTGTGTGTGTGTCTCTGAGAGAGACACACAGACACTCTCCCTCCCTCCCTCCCTCTCTCCCTCCTGTATGTGTGTGTGTGTTACTCTGTGTCTGTATGTGTCTGTGTGTGTCTCTCTGTGTGTCTGTGTGTGTCTCGGTGTCTGTGTGTGTCTGTGTGTGTCTCTGTGTGTGTCTGTGTGTGTGTGACTCTGTGTCTGTGTGTGTGTCTCTATGTGTGTGTCAGTGTCTGTGTGCGTGTGTCTCTGAGAGAGACACACACAGACACTCTCCCTCCCTCCCTCCCTCCCTCCCTCCCTCCCTCCCTCCCTCCCTGTGTGTGTGTGTCTCTGTGTGTGTGTTACTCTGTGTCTGTGTGTGTGTCTGTGTGTGTGCATCTGTGTCTCTGTGTGTGTCTCTGTGTGTTATGTGCCTCTGTGTGTGTGTCTCTGAGAGAGACACACACAGACAATCTCCCTCCCTCCCTCTTTCCCTCCCTGTGTCTCGGTGTGTCTGTGTGTGTGTCTGTGTGTGTCTCTGTGTGTGTCTCTGTGTGTGTCTCTGTGTGTGACTCTGTGTGTGTCTCTATGTGTGTGTCTGTGTCTCTGTGTGTGTGTCTCTGAGAGAGACACACACAGACACTCTCCCTCCCTGCCTCCCTCCCTCTGTCCCTCCCTCCCTCTCTCTCTCTCTCCCTCCCTCCATCCCACACAGAGACACACAGACACACGCAGAGAGACACACAGAGAGACACACAGAGATGCAGAGACACACACACAGACACAGATACAGACACAAAGACACACACATACACAGAGACACACACACAGACACACACAGAGACACACACATAGAGACACAGAGACACACACAGAGACACACACAGACACAGAGACACAGACACACAGACACACACACAGACACACACACAGACACAGAGACACAGACACACACAGAGACGCAGAGACACACACACAGACACACACAGGCACACACATAGACACAGACACACAGACACACATACACACACAGAGACACACACAGACACAGAGACATACATACAGACACAGAGACACACACATAGAGACACAGAGAAACACACAGAGACACACACACAGACACACACATAGACACAGAGACACACATACAGACACAGAGACACACACACAAAGACACACAGACACACACAGACACACACAGACACACACAGACACACACACAGAGACACACACAGAGACACACACATAGACACAGAGACACACCTACAGACACAGAGACACAAACAGAGACACACACAGAGACACACACACAGACACACACAGACACACACAGAGACACACACACAGACACAGACACACAGAGAGACACACATAGACACAGAGACAAACAAACAGACACAGAGACACACACATAGAGACACACATAGAGACACACACAGAGACACACACATAGACACAGATACACACATACAGACACAGAGACACACACACAGAGACACACACACACAGACACACACAGAGACACACACACACAGACACACACACACACAGACACAGAGACACAGAGACACACGCAAAGTCAGGCAAAGTCAGGCAAAGTCAGGCAAAGTCAGGCAAAGTCGGGCAAAGTCAGCCAAAGTCAGGCAAAGTCAGGCAAAGTCGGGCAAAGTTGGGCAAAGTCGGGCAAAGTCGGTCAAAAGCCAAGCGTTACCACGCGTCAAGCGTAAATAATCGCTCCAAAAGCGATTCGTGACGCATGTGCGACGCACGCGCGAGAAACGCACACGCCAGTGTGTTCGGGTTCTCTTTATTACATACATTTAGATTTTTTACGCACACGCGACGCTTGACGCACGCGCGAGATACGCGTCCAGTGTGTTCGCAGCTTAACATGAACAAGGGCAACAATAGTAACACTAACAGTGAATATAACAACATGGATATCAACAGTTGACAATAAGCAATATCAACAATAAGGAATCTCTAGTAGATTCAGTATAATAGGATATCTATCTGGCTGGGCAAACTGCCAAGGCCGAACGGCCGAACCCAGCCAAGAAGAAAAAGGAAAAAGAAAAAGAAGAGAAAAACAACAGAAAAAAAGAAAAAGAGAAAAAAAAACCTGAATATAGAAAAAAACAAAAAGAAGAAAACTAAGGAAGGATTTCGTCAATGGCCTTTGCAACCCTCATGTCATTCACGGTGTGTTCAGATATGGGTTGAGCAATATACTTATAAACACAGTCTGACCGCCAGTCACCACAGGTTTTGAGCTCTTCCACGGAAGCCCCCTCCATATACAAGAATGTACAGCCACCCCGACGCAGGGAATGGCATGAGAAATCATTGGGATCTAAGCCAGTAGCTCTAGTAAAGATTTTAATCGCGGATTGCAATTTTTTGTCTCCAATAGGAGAAGGAACCTGAAATGCTGGGAAGTTATCCGGCAAAAGGGTTTCAGCAAAGTGCTTCCTCGTCCAAAACACTGCGCATAAATCAGGATTCTGCAACTTCGAAACCGGGATTAGCAATTTGCGTTCAGAAAATTGGATGGTTTTGGATTTCCGAATTGATATCATCATCCCCCATGGGAAAAACGAAAAATCTGAACGCAGTAGAACAGAGTCGGAATCTGTTACTTGGCATTTGCGCAGAAGGCCTCTGAAGCCAGTTAGGATGGCGGCTCTGGTTGCCGTATGGCCAATTGAATCAGAGAAGCGTGAGAAAATAAGCAACATGTGCTCAGGCAGTAGAGGGGCAGCAAATTTAACAGACTGCCCTAGGACACGCTTAAGACCGCCCAAGGTGGTTTTAATAGTATGGTTTGAGTAGTCAATGGGAGTAACACCTTCAGACCGTAGAACAAAATTTAGGGCTGATACATAATTGGTTATAGGACTGTACTGTAATGAGTGCGAAAGCCAAGCAATATAAATAGCTACCTGCGTGGGGTGGGGGGGCATGGAACACGGGCCAGCAAACCATGGAATTGGTCAATAAATTGAAAGTATTTCCGAATTTGCATCGACCGCGTGACGATGCTGTTCGGGGCGTAATAATGCGAATCAACTTTCCTAGCCTCAGAATGGAGATCAGCCAGACCTAAAAGTAAAGGCCGAAATATAGCAAAATGAATTAAATAAGTGCGAGCAGCAGAGTAAAGAGTCACGGTCAACAAGTGCGACCTTATACCCCTGTCACACTACGACGTAACGAGCTAACGTGAGCCTAACATGGTGATTTTTCGTCATTACGTTGATGTACGTTGGATTACGTTATGATGACATCATAATGACGTTAGACTGACGTCGAGCTACGACATATTACGTCGTGTTACGTCGAGTTACGTCAAGGTTTTGGACATGTTCAAAACTTTCGACGTAGCTCGAACGTAGGGGTTTACGTTCGCCGTACGTTCTGTTCACATTCAGCGAACATCAATGACGTTAAACGGATGCTGCTCACTACGTTCAACTACATTCCACTATGTTGACCCACATTAAACCAGGTCGAAATGCCCACGCGGCGTAATGGGAATATCAGGAGAACATCAGGAGAACATCAGGAGAACGTACATCCAACGTACGTTCAATGTCTCATGACGTATGTAACGTCATGTAATTTTCTTCTGGCGATGGAATAACGTTCATAACGTTCCGTGAGCGTAATGATGATGTCCTCTCTCGTTGAATGACGGAATCACTAGGCTTTACCGACATTACGCTCTCATCCAATACGCTGCATCCACGTTCAACTTGTGCCCAAATTTTCATATTACGCCGAGAAGTTCAACGTTCTTCACGTTCTCCCTACGTTAGCATCGTTACGTCGTAGTGTGACAGGGCCATTACAGCGGAGTGACTCATTAGTCCACCTGCTCAAACTATCACAAATTGTATTATAATTAGTTTTAATGTGGACTGAAGAAATATTGAAAATATATTTAATGGACACCCAGAAGATTTTTTTCAGCCAAGTCATTATAATAGGGTTGGAAGATTTGCCACTATTTAAAGCGGCACGCACTGTTGTGTTGTCAGTTACAAAGATAATGTTTCTATTGGCCCATAATTCGCACCAGCGATCTGTGGTCACAACGACAGCCCACATATCGTGCACATTAATGTGAACATTGTTCGTGATGCTCAGCAACACGGGTAATTTGGCATTCGATCGCCGTCATAGCTCTACAGCCTTAAGCATAATACAGGTGCTGCCACCTAGCTACTTTCGCCGGTGGTTCTTTCTGACTTATACGCCAGCGCCGTCTGGTTTCTTCTTTGATACGTAAATACTTCGAGAATGCTGGCTCTGCCTTTCCGACCTGCCCTCTGCGGTCATTAGCTCGAACTACCGGACTAACTGGCTATATAAGGCCCGTCTCAGCGACAGAGAGCTCACTTCGACACGGCCACAGGAGGACACTGGCTGGCTCTGAACTGCCATCCCACCCACCCCTGCTAAAGACTATATAGGGCATAGGGTTAAAAGCTTGTTGACCTCTTTGTGCATAACTCATTGATTACCTCACTGTGCTTATTCTACGGAACTTAATTGTGCTTACTAAAATTGACATGTGCTTACTACTTGACTCATTATCGAAGAAAAATAAATCCAACTTTAAACTCATATGCGGTGTCGGTGTCTAATTATTGCAGGCATCGTCAGAAGGAACAAGGTGGTGGGAGAGTCGGTATGGAGTTAATTTGGTATCGAAAAAACCAACACACCAATCCAGTTGGTGCAATGCACCAAAACCAGTGCCGGAGGCATCAGAATATACATATAGGGTTTCAGCGTGAGTACCGAGCATCCTAACCGTTAAATGAATCAACATAATTTAACTACCAATTAATCTCCTCTCGAAATGTAAAGTTAATTCGGAATTTATGGAAAGGGTGTTTGAGAGCTCGAATGGCATCATATATCCTAGAAGAGAAGGATCGACCACCCAGAACAACGGTCGCGCAATGAGATAAGCGACCACCGAGACGTTCTAATTCTTTCTGAGTAGTTTTTTTCCTGTGTAAGAAGAGTTGCAAGTGGAGTTTTAATGTTTTAACTTTGTCAGGTGGAAGGCGAAGTTGAAGGAGAACAATCGACCTCTATTCCGAGAATCCAGTTGCAAGTCGAGGGAGAAAGAACCTTCTTGAAACTAATAAAAAACCCTAATTGTCTTAGGATATTAATGAGTATTAACTGGTTATTGGCGCAACTGTCAAAGGAGTCGCCTAATATTGCAAAGTCATCGAGATAATTTACTACATGATCAACGCCTTGCCGTACAGCGCAGCGATACATGAAATCAGAGATTTACTAAAAATGTAAGGACTACTGGACAGACCCATAGAGAGTCTGTTATCTAGGAAATACTGGACTGTGCCATAGAAATTCTATATTAAACCTTGTTTACATCTGTCAGTCGGATGAATAGTAATTGCACGGTAGGCATCTCTAATGTCGATTACAGAAAGAAAATCATTCCTCACCAAAAGTTTAACTAAGGTGTCTAACGTTTTGTAATTAAATTTGCAGCATGTCTCATCAACATAATTATTAACAGATGTAACAAATGGCTTGCTGCAGTCTATAACCAGGCGGGAACCGCCAGTAGCTTTAGGTACACAAAAGATATTATGCGAGCATGTAGGGTGTATGTCGGTTTTGCTTATGTCACCAAGTTCAATCTCTGAATGTAATTTCTTGTCGATAAATTGTTTGTGTAATTCTGTGACAACATCAATCTTGCTGAATAAGAATTAGGACAATTCCGGTTAATGATTTTGTAACCAAATATTGCACCGCGCAAAATGTACGACCAGTCAGGAGTCACAGTCACCGCGAAAGAATAATTCGACAAAGACACAACAAGGTTTAAATTGTGCAATATAGTGAGTGCACAGACAATTACCATTGAAACAAGCACGTGTAACAGAAAATTTGCTTTCACAATTATCAGAAAAGTGTAAATCGGTAGCTGATACAGAATAAGAGAAAGAGTTATATTTAACAGTCAACCAATTTGAGTTAATATTAGCCCAGACGGGCAAGGGTGTTACGTAATTTGTGGAAGGCACGGGCCCGGTCGCGGCAGCCAGCCACGTGGTCGAAGGCGGGCATGTTACCCACCGGATCTAGTATAAGCCGTGTTCACGCGGGCAAAATGTAAAGCGAATCAGTCAAGGCGAATCAGGTGAGTCGAATTAGCGGCCCGTTCACACGGGCAGTACTTGGGGCCGGAAATCGATATCTGCGCATGAGCAAGTCGATACTAACCAGCGCCAGTTTGGGTTCGGCGATGTCGCCACGAGAGAGTGTGGGTTCGACCTAGATATGTATGGGCTGAATCGTATTGGTTTGGAATGGTCAAAACTTCTGCTGGGCAGTGAAACCCTAAAAATAAATGATGAAAAAAATATCTGTGCACAGCTAGCAGTTTCATAGACCAAATTATAGTATATAGTTTGACGTGCTTAGTCCGCATCAAGTAAGTCGGTTGGGTTCACACTGGCAAAATAAATCGATTCACAGAAATCGACTCACGTAAACTACCTCGAGAGGTGGTTTACAGTATCCAGATTACAGGAATCGATTCAGCCCTAATTCGACTCAGACGCCCGTTCACACGTGAAATGTACGTCGAACTAGGCAAGTCGCTTTCTCCGAATCGATTTACATTGCCCGTGTGAACACGGCTTATATATCTGGCAGAGAAGGAGAAGCACATTCTACCCCATTCGTACTAAGTTTAACACTACTACCATTAACTGTAGGAGAATCAAATAATGAGCAATTATTAGAAGTATCATGTGGATTTGGAGTAATTTCGCACGTGTAGGTATTAAGGTAGGAGAAATTACATTTGACGGTTACACGTGCTGATTCCTTATGGTGCAGTCACACTACAACACTTCTCGCCAGCGACACGGCAACGTGTAGTGATTTTGGGCGATATTATGTGACACGTCTGGATGCGCTGGTGGCGCGTTATGAGCGCGTCGGTAAACGTCAGTACACTATCCTTGACGTTGATGGTCGGCGGACAACGTCGGCGCGCGTTGCCGGTCACCCAAGGTTTTAAGCGTTTCAAGGACGTTAGGCGCGCGTCGCGATGCGTTGGACGCGCCGGAATAACATTATGGGAACGCTAGGAAGACGGCGCGCGCGCGGGAGGGTCGTTGCTCACACGTTGCGGCAAACTGGGGCGGCTTCCTAATGGGGCTGTCACACTACGACGTTTCTCCCGGCGACCCGTCAGCGTTGAAAATAAAATCTTGCGCGTCGAGAAACGTCAAACTTTTCGGCGGTTTGGGGGAAAAGATCGGCGTCAGCGCGGCGCATTATGCGCGCGCGGCCAACGTGTGTCGACGCGCTGGGGAAAAAAAAAAAAAAGGTTTGGCATGACGTCTTCATTTAACCTTAAATGTTGCTAGGGCGTAAAACAAAAACGGCCCAGTTTGCCGCAACGTGTGAGCAACGACCCTCCTGCGCGCGTGCCGTCTTCCTAGCGTTCCCATAACGTTATTCCGGCGCGTCGAACGCAGCGCGACGCGCGCCTAACGTCCTTACCCATATATTTGCACGCGCTGGCGGTCGTTGGTTTTTTTCTGACATGTTTAAAACCTTGGGCGATAGGGAACGCGCGCCGGCGTTTCGCGCCGACCATCAGCGTCAAGGATAGTGTACCGACGTGTAGTGAAATGCACCGACGCGCGCATAACGTGCCATCAGCGCGTCCCGATGTTTCACTTTTTATCGCCCAAAATCAACACACGTTCACCGGTCGCCGGCGAGAAGCGTCGTAGTGTGACAGCCCCATGAGCTCGAGCTAGACGAGCGGTGACGGTGTCTGCACTGGCGAGTGCCCCGAGTAGAGCCGTGTTTACAGGGGGAATTGTGAAACGATCTAGACAAAGCGATTTATATGAAGCGATGTAGTGGCGCGTTTACACGAGCGAGTTTGAAAGTGTGTCGGCGACCGGGTACCAGCAGCCTTAGTGTTGCGCATGTAGCCGCCAAGCACTGCTATTTGTTTAGTTTACACAAGTCGATTCGACGCCGATGTAGCTGCTACATTAATATCGCTTGGAATTTAAGGTTAATTTAATTAAATTTCATTATTTGAGTATGTAATTCTGTTAAATATGATCACATTCACTAGATTTTGGCCTAATCGGGCCCTAACACTGCCGGGCACCAGCGATTAGTTACAGCTGAGCCTGTTGCCGGCAAGCACTACTATTTTATACTATCGCTGTCCGGGAACCAGCTGAATCGCTCCAAATAAACCACCTCGCGACGTGGTATAGATGAACCATTTCATATGAATCGATTCAGCCCTAAAACGCCACAGCGTCGCGTCTACACGGCAATGTGAATCGATCTAGGCAAGGCGTTTTATATGTGGCGTTTTAAATCGCCCGTGTAAACAAGGCGAATGACTCCTCCCACGGTCTGGATTGATGTCCAAGGTGGCGAGGTCTTCCTCGAGCTGCTTTTGCTCTTGAAGCAACATGGCGATGCGGCGCTTCCTCTCCAGGGACTCGACCTTGTCTTTGAGCGCCTGCTCTTCCTCCGCGTAGTCATCCGTTGTTCCACCACCGGTAGCCCCTCGAAGCTAGGTCTTGACCTCGGTAGGCATCTTGCTGACCGCAGATAATTCAGTTGTTGTCAAATCCAGCAACGGATGTTCTCTGGTTGACCACTTTTTTACTGTAGAAGCGGTTGGGGTAGAAGTCCTTGGACAATTCTCGTCTACCGGGCCCACATGAGAGGCACCACAGTTCGAACAATAGTCCTTCGGCATAGTATGCAGCAGGGCGACAAGCGGTGACAGCGGCACGTGGCGGTCACAGGAGCACCTGGCGTGCTCACTATTTGTTCAAAAAAAGTACTGAGAAGTCAAGCGCTTAGCCTGGCGTCGGGTGACGCCCCCTTTCTGTCTAGTGACGCACTGTATAGTTCACACCTGTGAGCATTGCAGACTGGACTTATTTGGCTATCTCACACTATGCCCTAGTCACCGGTTACAACTTATTCCTGCGGTTCCACACGGTTTAGCCGTAAATTACAGTTAGAACAGCTAGCAAGTACCGTATTCGACACGGCGTCGGGCGACGCCCACTTTCTGTCTAGTGACGCACCGTATAGTTGACATCGGTGAGAAAAGCAGAACAAGCACTGTGTGTTAAACTTCCACAAGACATGGCCGACAGCACCCACACTGCATACCGGGTGAACAAACAAGTCGTGCGCAATATTTGTTGAACTGCACTATTGTTGAAAGAAAATTACTTAGCTGTACACCGTCGCACTCCACCAATTCTCAGGTCGGAGATGCACCAGTCCGCAGAGCTAAGGGCCAAGTGACGAGCACAGTGCACGGCCTAATGTCCAGTTCTGGGCCCGTATGCATGGAGCAGTGTTAGCAGCGTGTGGTGTTATCCATCTAACACAGGGTAGCTACCACCGGTTATCGGCGTTGTCGAGAACTATGTCAAGCCGTATGCATGGACGCTTAAACGGTGAGTGTTAGCTAAACGTGAATGTATTTATAGATTTGGGAAATCCCTCTGCAGCGGTGGCGGGGGTTGCTTGCATTCGTCCATTTGACAATATGAATAACGCCGCCAGTGCGGTGGCAGCGTTGATATCGGTTCGCTTTTAGGGTTAATTTAATCAGATTTCACCATTTGACTATGTAACTCTGTTAAATATGATAGCATTGAATAGATTTGGGCCTAATATATAGCCACCGATTCGGCGGCGGCGGCGATGTGTGCTTTGTTGATATGCGACAGTATGGATAGCGACGTCGGCGATTTGTTTACTTTTTACATTCGTCGATTCGACAATATTAATATCACCGCCAATGCAGCGGCAGTGTTAATATTGCTTCGTTTTTAGGGTTAATTTGATGAAATTTCACTTATTGCGTATTTAATTCTGTTAAATATGATAGCATTGAATAGATTTGGGGTCCATCCTGACACTAACCTAACACTAACACCGCTGTAAACCTGCTATGAGCAGAGTTAGAATTTCCGAGTTTAAACACGTGGTGTTAGGCCTAACACTGCTCCATGCATACCAACTTTTCGTTGCTAAACCAGAAATCCCGCCTTAAACGCGGTTTGGCTTGCTAACACCGCTCCATGCATACGGGCCCTGTGCGCGACCCTAGCGCTGCACGTGCCCCTAGCGTCGAACCCGGGAACCATAATGGTGGCGACCAGGACGAGAATAGAGTTGCCAAAGCCCCTGCGCTACTACACCCGTATACAACTCGCTGTATACAACTTACAAGCTATATATATATTGCTGTATTTATATATTCACCAGGGTTGGATCTCCGGCACCTTCAGCTCAATGGCCAAGTGTCGTGACGAATGGGCGCTAGCCGTTACGGGCGCCGTTTAATCATAATCAGTCAGGGTATTTGTCTCCGACTGCGAGTAGGCACCCCGATACCACGCTACTTACAGTGCCTATCTCAGATGACGACCACTCTGCACACGGCCGGCAGCTGCCGGGCCGTACCCCTTCTGTACGCCGAACATGTGCACACTTCCCGGGGTGCTTGTTATAAGGAGGCTTAAACAGGGCCGCGTTCAGGGTCTGTCTCGGAGGCGCCTCAGAGATTTGCAATGGTAAAGCTGTGCTGTGGTTGGCTGAAACCAGTGAATACGGCGGCCATTTTCGAGGCGCTTTTCACCTCCAGTCTGGAAAGAGAGGCGTCTCCGAGACGTCGCCGAGGCGCACTCTGAACGGAAATAAGCCAAAAAGCATCGCCGAGACGTCGCCGAGACGGACCCTGAACGCGGCCCTGGTAAAGCGGCAAGGTCCGAAGACAGCATCACATTCTCACAGTCAGAACACTTATGTAAGTTATGTCTATCTTAGATACTGGGGTATTCGTTGAATATTTATTACAATTTCATGATCCCATGTTTCTCAAGGGGTATTGACAATCCAAGTCAGTTTTCATATAGAAACAACCATGCGTGAGCTATCACAATTTGCAACTTCTTAACTATTTTATGATGAACCTAGCAATGTATATTAATCGAAATGGGCATAAGCAACTCTTTGCAGTTTCTGCGAACAGAACAATATATTATTTGCATGAATAGTTTTTTTAAAACAAATTTTTTATTTTATTGAGGCTGTGTTTATACTGTCCATAGCACATAAGCTCGAGTATGCGGGCTTGTTTTCAATGCTGGCCAGCTGTAGTGGTGGAATTATCTTATTACACAGTAGTAGTAGGTACTCCAAAGTGATGTTTTATTTCAATGTTTCAGTGTTTAAAATTATATAGTTGTATAGATCTTTTAAATCCGATTCCAGATATATAAAAGTTATATAGATCTCTTGATAAGTTCCGAAATTATGAGGTTTTAAACATTCATTTTTTTGCACTTATTTGTGCACATTTCCAAATTAGGCAAATCTAGGTTTTTAAGGCCCCAGCCCAGAAGCTATGTTGCATATAATTTGTCCAATATTAAAGAATCTCACTCTCTATAGCACAAATATCAGGCTCAATATTTTCCAGACCATTATCTTTGTTATTCTTTCAGATAGTTCATGCTAAACTTGCTAAATTCCTTAATTTCTACTGAATATCAGCAGGGTCAATGATCAATTCTTGAAAATATCATAACTTCTGTTCTACTTACACTATCACTCTAATTTTTATTCTAAAATAATCTAAATCAAAAGCTCTATATGATCGTACATGTTTTCTGTCGACGCGGTAGCTTCAATCGAACCATATTCGTTGCTCCAGTGCAGAGATGGGAATACACAGTCAGTTCTCAGACCAACCTTGATGAGCATGATATAAATCTCAACCAAATATTGGTCGGGTTATGTAGAGGAAGACTTGAGCTTTCTGCTGATATAATTTTCAGCATGATCATGATCAATTATCAAGGAGGATTGATGTCTTAATGTTTTCAATCCTCCAGTTCAATCAAATTTCCCACTTAAAAACAGCCATTCTTGATATGCTAATGAAGCCTAGTTTCTTCTCTGTCTTTCATTGGTGGTTATTTTTAGCTCAGGTCACTGTGCTCACCTAGGTATCAATTTTAGGGAAGGGAGTAGCTGAGACTGGATGAAAACAAACTCGGTGAGCATGCACAGAGCTGCCAATGGTACCCCCAAACAAGTTTCCATTGACTCTCATTTATTTCATAATGCTAACTAAAAATCAGATACCTTAAAAGACAAGAGAATAACCTTTAATTTCATATAATCTTTATTTCAAACGAAGCAGAATTAGTGGAGAGTCAAGTGTTTTAAAAAGTGTTAAATTATGTCAAATTTCGCGCTGCGGACACTGTATACACCCACTTTGGAGTACCAAGTAGTAGCTGATAAGGTATTTGATTGCCTGTATTACAGTAGCAGGTAAGTGGTTGCTTAGTATGGTTAGTAGTCTATGTTAGTTCTTTTGGATTTTCTTGGTATATATATATTTGATTTTTTCTACTCTTATTACTAGACAAGCCTACTCATATTAACATATCATAGGCTTGCACATGGTTGTTAGGCGTGTTATCTGGTTAATTTTGGCATGGTTACCTTCCATTGGCCGTCCCGCTGGTGGGCCGTGACATATCACATGCCCCCTTGCAGTGCGGCTTAGTGGGGGTTTCCTAGCCTTATTTTGCACAGATATTCTTTGTATGTTTTTAGGTCAGGAATTTATTTTTCCTTTACCGTTTGGGCATTCCATGCCTTGGCAGCCATTTCCAGTGTGCTCCTTTCGTGAGCTTTGATTTGGCTTCTGGTCTGCCTTAGTAGTGGCGCGTTATTTGCTCTAGTATTCCTTTGTGGTTTCGTTAGGTGTTTAATGTCTTGACTCTAGACATATGCTAATGTTTTGAGGTGAATTATTCTCCTATTTTCTAGTAATTTTACTTTAGTTATTTTGTGTATGTCATAGTTGGGGTGCAGTTTGTCTACTCTTAGGCAGATTTTTAGGGCCCTGTTTTGCAGTATTTGCAGTTTTTTTAGTAGTTCTTTTTTCGTGCCCATGTAGATTACATCCCCATAGTCAAAATAGGGGAGCACCATGCATATTGTTGGGTAGGGGCGAGCAAGCCTTTGAAGATTTTTATTGACATTTCTTGTGTCATGTAGTCTCTTAACTTTGCAAATAGCCATAGTTTGTGGTTTATTTTTTTAATGATTTATTTTATACATAGGTTGTAGTTTAGTTGGCTGTCCAATTCAAGTCCTAGGTATTTATAGTGGTCTACATTTTCTAATATTTGCTTTCCTAGCTTACAGTGTAGGTTTATTTCTGGTGTTTGTTTATGCGAGAAGAGTACTGTTTTTGATTTGCTTGCATTGATGGTTATTTTATTGGACTCACACCATTCGTCCAGTTTTAGTAGGAGTTTATTTAGCATTTAGCTCAGTTATTACCTCCTCTTCTGTGGTGCCCTTTGCATATATGACTGTGTCATCTGCATATAGTTGGAGGCATTCAGTTTGCAGCCATTTTTCAAGGTCGGTTATGTAGATTATAAAGAGCAGTGGCCCTTGCACTGACCCTTGGGGTACACCACATGTGACAGGTTGGTTGTCTGAAAGTGTATTGTTTATTTTAGGTTTATGTTGTCTGTTGCTTAGGTTATATTTGATCCAATTCATAGTGGTAGATTTGATGCCCATTGTTTTGATTTTTTTTAGTAATATTGTATGGTCTACCGTGTCGAAAGCTTTACTAAAGTCAATGAAGGCTGCTCCAACTAATTGTTTTTGGTTCATTGATGCCAGTATCTCATTCGTTAGGTTTGCTATTGTTTTTGATGTGGAGTGCAGTTTCCTGAAGCCCCCTTGTCTTTCATTTAGTATATTATTTTTTTCCAGGTTGTCATTTATGTGCCCATGGAACACTTTTTCAATGAGTTTGCCTGGGGTTTGTAGAATTGATATTGGCCTGTAGTTTCCCATGTGTTGCTTGTCTCCATTTTTGTGGATGGGGTTGATGGTTGGCATTTTCCAGGCTGAGACAAAGCACCCTTGTTCAAAGGAGATGTTGAATAGGTCTACCATAGTGGCCGGGATGGCTTGCAGTGCCTCTTTCAGTATTTTTGCTGGGATTTCATCTATTTCACTTTGTTTATTTGTGTCTATCTCGTTTATTAGCTTTTTTAGCTCTGCTATGTCAGGTTTTCAGGTGGGGATTTTGTCTTGTACAGCTCCTGATCTATTTTCCCATTTTTTTGTGAATTTTTCTGAAAGGTTTTGCCCCACCGTGGCAAAGTGTATATTTACTTTATTTGCTGCATCTTTGTTTGTGAGCATTTTCCCTTCATTATCCTGGAAGTTTAAATATTCTTCTGTGCTTTTTGGGGGGAATAACAGGTTTACATTTTTCCAGAATTTATTTGTGTTGCTTCCCCAGTCTTTGTCTTGCTTCATTATATATTTCTTTTTTCCCATTCTCACTGCTTTGAGACAGTTTTTTCTGGCAATATGGTAGGCCACTTTGTCCTCGGTGGTTTCTGTGTGCTTTGCTTTATCACCCAGTTTGTGTTTGATTGTGATGAGTGTTAGCAGGTCATTATCTACCCATGGGTCCTGTTTTTTTTTGTATTTTTATTTTCTTTATGGGACACATCTTATCAATTGAATTTCTTATTTCTGTGATGATGTTGTTCCAGTAGATGTCAACATCATTTCTGTTTTGTGTGATGTTGTTTGTGTTTTGGTGTAGGTGGTCTTTTAATGTATCGTTATAGTACATCCATAATATTCAAATGAAATTACATTGAAGAGATAATTTTACTCCACCTATAACATTGTGGTGCTGGTAATGTGGAAGCAGTCATTTTGACTGGGGAACCACCATGGTAATAACATCGCACATTCAAACTACAGCCGTAGTAGAAAACTGCACACACACACAGGTGCAAAGAAAATAAAGTATGTCTCGGCACCGTTAATTTGTTCCAACTCTATGGAATCGTGTCATTTCTGAAGTAAAGCATTTCGATCTAAGAACGTTGCTTTGATGAGCCCCTCCCTCCTATCCCGTGCTTTGCTACTAACTTGACAAGTGCAAGTGCTATTTTACCAGTGGTATTGGGCACCACATAGGGCAATAACTAATTGAGATATTAAATATCTATATATATCATTCTTAAAATGGAAGTTCCGTGCTATGATACAGAGTTTTGAAAACTATTTCTCTTTCTCATGGCTGGTCACATATATTCATATATTACACGTATTATATTCATATATAATACATGTAACGCTATGCAAAATATAGAATTATGATAAATTATGTGATCACCGTTGCTATTTATATTCAGATCGTCCTCACTATATAGCTTGTATATATATAGAAATAATGAAGAAATATAATAAAATAAGTGTCAGTGTCAGGATAATGTGACTGAGTGGGATATCGGGTCATGTAGATAAAAGATTCACCCCATACTTGTAGTACATGCGTGAATGACAACGTAGTCTAAATGCTGGCGAAAATAGCTTTAGTCTGGAACAGGAAGTAGAATGCCTGGTTCCAATATCAAATGGCTACTTATATCGGCACAGACTTGATGAAATGGAAGAGAATGCAAAAAGACAATATGGCGGCTATAGAATGCCATCGATTTCACTTTTAAATCTTATTAAACTGGATGTTTTATTATATTTTTCAACTCAAAGGTAGTGGGGAAATATGATTGATTGATTGATTGGTGGTTGCTTTATGCCGTGTTGGCAGCATAGGCCATATTCACGGCGAGAAATGTTTGTTTTTTGTTCAAACCATCGCTTTTACATGTAAAAGCAGACAATCAATTATGTGCCAATAGACACTCATTAAATTAAAAAGCTCACAATCATATATTTGTGGTCAAGGGAAACAAATTCCCATAGAAAAAGAAAAGTTTGATTAATAATTGATAGAATCTATTTAGTAAACTATTATGAGGTGGTACAGTCCAACTGCCCTCAAAAAGGCTAAAATGTGTAGAACTGTTGGCGCAGGGCCAACAAATCAACGCAACTTAGTAACATGTGTTTGAGTGTCAGCGGGGACTGACACCCAATACATTCAGGGGGAGGTTCCCCCTTAAGCAGAAAAGCATGTGTAAGCCACGAGTGGCCAATACGGCAGCTGCTAAGGACCACTTGGTCCCGCCGACCTCCCGCATGAGTCTGTGGTGGCTTTCCCACAGATGGTTCAATTTCTTTAAGTTTATTAATGTTTTCATCCTACTTATGTTGCCATTTGGATTTTATGTGGGTGGCTATTAGTGGTTTCAGATCAAAGTGAGGGATCAGACACGGTTCAAGATCACAGTTCAGGGCCTACTTCGCAGCCCGATCAGCTCATTCGTTTCCTTGTATGCCGGCATGGCCAGGCACCCAGCACAGGTGGATGTCATACCCATCCGTTGTCAGTTGGTTCATTTTATAAATGACCGTTGCTAGAATAGGGTGATTCGTTTTCAGTCCAGGAACAGCCAGCAGGCAAGAGGGAAATATGAAGACATATTCAAAGAATAAATGTTCCATCTTAGATTGTGGATTTAGTTTCTCATTTCATTTCGACAGCTTTTATATAGGTTTCGTATTCACCTGTGTACTGCAAGTATGGGGTGAATCCTTTATCTACCGGTCATGCTGCTGATGGCCTGATTTCCTAGTGGGACAGAACTATACAGTCACCGTGAGTGTGCTCTGTCACATGTCGGTAACCGTCCTGCCATGCCCTTAGATGTTGCCAGGACGTAAAACTCCAACAAACAACCAACCAATCATGGATATAGGAGGGGAGGGCGGTTGAAGTGCACCAGTTACTATCGGGACAGGGTGAGGAAATATCCGCTGTAGGGAATCAGCCCTTGCCTACACAGCCATGAAGCCCTTTGAGACTAGACGTTGTCTACTACAGTTCCACAGAGGGAGAGGGGCAGCCGGGTGCTGACGTATTACCGCACCACAGGGACTCACAGGGCGGCCACCTCGTACAGGCCAAGGGACTCGTCGTAGTAAATATAGAGGACAACAATCTCAGGCGGCGCTCACCAAAAACAAGCCATCCTCGCTGCACCCAATATCAATCACATTATCGACAGCACAAACCCCCGGCCTACACCTACGCACACTGTAATGTGTGTACATGCGTAGTGACTGGGTGATCGGTTGATCACGTGATTAGAACTAGAAGGTGACCAGATGACGTAGTAGAGTAAATACCTATCCCTCCCCCGTCAGCCCCCAATAGCTTTAATCGATTAATCAACTCGGGTCACCCGAGCCACTTTTTGGCGCATGCGCACATCCTACAGACTAGGGTTGAATAAACGAATACGCTTCTCCGTGCTCGGGGTGGAAAAAATGGTGGCTTAATCTAAAACCTAATTATTTGTTTTAATAACCAATATAAGTACAGCAAAATAGGATTTAAAGTATTTTAGGATCGTATAAGCTGACAATCTGGGTTATTTTAAAAAAAGCATTAAAACAACGAATAGGACTGGTAGTGGTAGCTGTTATCCTACAGGTACCAGCTCAGGTGTGACGTCATCGTTCCTAGCAAACCCCAGCCAAGAGGTGGGTTACTGGCGTCGGGTCGTTTTGCACACGGCACATGTTTTTGTCGACTCCACTCGCGGTGTTCGATTTGAAATTCTGATGACTCGGGTGACTCGAGTCGCCCGGGTCGTGTTAATCGATTACGGCCAATGATAGGCCACTCAAATAAACCTTCCACAAAACACACACAAAGACACATGCAAAACACACATACAAAAGACACACACAAAACACATGCACAAAAACACACACAAAACACACACAACGCACACAAAATACACATAAAACACACACAAATCACATATAAATCTCACAAAACACACAAAGCACACAAAACACATGCACAAAACACACACACAAAACACACACAAACCACACACACAACACACACACACAAAACACATGCACAAAAACACACACAAAACACACAACACACACAAAACACACACAAAACACACACACAACACACAAAGCACACACAAAAAACACATGCACAAAACACACACACAAAACACACACAAAACACACACAAAGCACATGCACAAAAACACACACAACACACACAAAACACATGCACAAAACACACACCCAAACCACACACAAAACACACACACAAAGCACACACACAAAAGACATAGACACAAAAGACATAGACACAAAACACACACAACACACAAACCACACACAAACCACACAAAAACACACAAAAACCAGACTCAAAACACACACAAATCACACACCCATCACACACAAGAGACACACAAAACACATGCACAAGACACACACACAAAACACACACAAAGCACACACACAAAGCACACACAAAGCACACACAAAGCACACACACAAAACACACACAAAGCACACACAAAGCACACACACAAGGCACACACACAAAACACAGACACAAAACACACAAAAACAGACACACAAAACACACACACAAAGCACCCACAAAACACACACACAAAGCACACACAAAGCACACACAAAATACTCACAAAACACACACACACAGAACACACACACAACCCACAAAAACCCCACACAAAACACACACAAAGCACACACACACAACACACACACTAAACACATGCACAAAATCACACACAACACCCACAAACCACACCCACAAAACACACACACAAAACACGCACCCAAACCACACACAAAGCACAGACAAAACACACACAAAGCACACACACAAAACACTCAAAAACACACACAAAACACACAAAACACACACAAAACACACACAAAACAAACACAAAGCACACACACATAACACACACACAGAACACAAAAACACACACACAAAGGACACAACACACACACAAAGCACACACAAAGCATACACACACATAACACAGACACACAAAGCATGCACACAAAACACACAAAGTATGCTCACAAAAGACACACACAAAACACACAGAACTCACAACAGCACACACAACACAAAAGTACACACACACACCACACACACAAAACACACACACAATGCCCACATACATAAAACACACACAACGCACACACACAAAACAGACACAAAACACACACACAAAGCACATACACAAAACACACACACAAAGCACACACATACACAGCACACACAAAACACACACATAAACCACACCAAAAACAGACACACAGACACAAACACACATAAACAGACACAAAACACACACACAAAGCACACACACAAAACACACACACAAAGCACACACAAAGCACACACACACAAAGCACACACAAAACACACATAAACCAATAAAAAACAGACACACAGACATAAACACACATAAACAGACACAAACAGACAAAAGCACACAGAAAACACACAGAAACAGACACAAACTGACAACCACACACATAAAACACACATAAACATACACAAACAGACACAAACAGACACACAAACAGACACACAAACAGACACCAACACACACAAACATACACAAACAGAAAACACAGAAACACACGCAAAAACACACACACATAAATACAAAAAAGTAGAGCCTTTGCTGTAAGGTTAATAGCGTGGCGATTTGCAAATCAGTTCCATCCATCACAAGGAGGACCTACAACTACCGATACACAACCAAAGACCCTATAACACTCAGACGGCTCACTCAGCCTGTACTGTGTAATCAAACGAACAGCCAGCGCACCAGGTGGTGGGTTTGATCATTTTGATAGTGTTATAATGGGTTGTGTGAATGGTGTGTGCTTGAGCGTGTGTGTGTGTGTGTGCATGTGCGTGTGTCAGTGTGCTGGAAGAATGATGCTGGGCGAATGTGTGTATGGTCGCAGGGGTGGGTGGGGTGGAGAGGTGGAGGGGGCAGGGTGGGGGGGGGGGGTAGCGATGGTGGTGGGAGTTATATAGGAGTAGCAATATGCAACAAGTTGGACCCTGCCTCTCCCCCCCCCCCCCCCCCCCCCCCCCCGCTGCTTACATCAGGGAGGGGGTCGTGAGGTGTGGTGTGAGAGCGCCGACTAAGGAGGGGGAGAGGGAGTGTGGGGGAGGAAGAGGGAGTGTGGGGAGGAAGGGGAGGGGATGGGGAGGAGGAGGTGGAGAGGGAGTGGGGGGGAGGAAGAGGGAGTGTGGGGGATGAAGGGGGGAGGGGAGGGGAGGGGGAGGCAGAGGGGGAAGGGGGCGGATGGGGAAGGGGGCGGATGGGGAAGGGGCAGGGAGGTGTGGTGTGAGAGGGTCGAGTGAGGTGGGTGAGGAGGATAGGGGGAGAAGGAGGGGGGGAGGGGGGTGTGTCGGGAGGGGGGAGAAAGGGGGGAAGGGGGGAAGGAGGCGGAAGGGGGATGGGAGGGAGGTGTGGTGTGAGAGCGCTGGGTAAGGTGGATGAGAAGGGAGATAGGGAGAGGTAAGGGTGGGGATGGGAATGAGGAGGGGAGGGGAAGGGCGGTGAGGCCAGGGGAGTGTGGGACGGAGGGGGGAGGGGGGGAAGGAGGCGGATGGAAGGGCAGTGAGGGAAGGGGAGGGCAGGGTAGGGAGGGGGAAGGGCGGTGAGGCCGGGAGGAGGGAGGGTAGGAGGGGGGGGAGGGAGGGGGAAACAGCGGGGTAGGGTGAGAGAATGAGGGAGGGCCAGGCAGAGGGAGGTGGGGACCAGGCAGATGGCACCACATTGGCCAAATCCAAATGACAGGCAATTTCTCTTTTTTAATTTTAAACTCACCCTCTCACCTTGTATGTATTTACATGTGAAACACCAGCCAGCAGCCCGGCTGATCATACCCACCACAAGATGGCACTGCAAAATTTATATTACCATTGGAGACATAGGGAGTGAGCCGTCTTAGTGTTATAGGGTCTTTGACACAACTTATGCTAATCGTTATCTGAAGTGAAAGGGCTTCTCCGGATTAAATTTCATAGCTAAGATAAATCCAGGAAATGGAACACTAGTAGTTGCCTTACTTTCGCGAAAATAGTCTTTGATGGTTTATTAAAAAGAAGAAGAACAAACACCCAAAACCACCGCCTCACACACACATAAAGAATGGCTCAATACTGGTGTGGCCGTCTCAGCTGCCACAAGGCTGATATGCCAAATGTCGCTTCTGCGCATGCGTCAAAACTGGGCCAGTCTCAAAGGCCGTAATCTCTGTTTTTAATACTTTCAGCGTAAATTGCTCTTAGGTTACATTAAATACTTCAGATCTTCCTCTTCAATCGCGCATTAAGATATTTTTAATCGATCCAATGAAAGCTTTTAAACTTATTTTACAAAAAATAAATGCCCCACATAGACATAGCATTGCCGTATTTTACCACCCGCGAAGGGTAAACACTGCAGCAATGCTATGTCTATGCAGAGCATTTATTTTAGCAAACTTAATTTAAAAGCTTTCACTGAGTCGATTAAAAATATATTAATGCGCAATTGAAGAGGAAGATCTGAAGTATTTAATTTAACTTAAGGGTAATTTTCTCTGAAAGTATTAAAAACAGAGATAATAGTGAAAGTTGGGCATGGCAAATCAGCCTTGTGGCAGCTGAGACGGCCACACCGGCGAGGTAGACCGAGCGGGTATTGTTTACATGTCCGGGTGGGGAGGGGGGCGTCGCTGGCTGGGGAGGGGTGTGGCGATGGGTAGCATGGGGATGGTGGAAGATTGTACAATGTGGTTAGACATGGTGTGTGTGGGGAGTGTGTGGGGCATAGGAGATGGTTGTACAATGTGGATCGGCATGGTGTGTGTGAGTAAGTATGGGTGAGTGTGTGGGAGGATGGGATATGGTTGCACAATGTACATAGGCATGGTGTGTGTGGGTGAGTGGGTGGGAGGATGGGAGAATGTTGTACAATGTGCATAGGACTGGTGTGTGTGGGTGAGTGGGTGGGAGGTTGGGAGATGGTTGTACAATGTGCATAGGCATGGTGTGTGTGGGTGAGTGTGTTGGAGGTTGGGAGATGGTTGTACAATGTGCATAGGCATGGTGTGTGTGGGTGAGTGTGTTGGAGGTTGGAAGATGGTTGTAAAGGGGTAGAAGGGAGTGTGTGTGTGTAGGGATGGGGTGGGTGTGAGTAGTGGGTGCGTGTGTGAGGGGCGGGGTGGGTGTGTAGATGGGTGCATGTGTAGGGGTGGGTGGGTGTGGGGTAGAGGGGTGCATGGGTGTAGGGGTGGGGTGGGTGTGGGCAGAGGGGTGCGTGTGTGTAAGGGTGGGAGGGTGTGGGGTAGAGAGGTGCGTGAGTGCAGGGGTGGGTGGGTGTGAGGTAGAGGGGTGCGTGAGGTCTGGGGTTGACTAATATGTGATAGTAATGGGGTGCGTGTGTGTAGGGGTGGGGTGGGTGTGAGTAAAGGGGTGTGTGTGGGTAGGGGTGGGGTGGGTGTGAGTAGAGGGGTGCGTGTGTGTAGGGGTGTGGTGGTATGTGTGTAGAGGGGTGCGTGCATGTAGGGGTGGGGTGGGTGTGGGTAGAGGGGTGGGTGTGTGTAGGGGTGGGGTGGTTGTGGGTAGAGGGGTGCGTGTGTAGGGGTGGGGTGGTTGCAGGATAGAGGGGTGCGTGTGTGTAGGGGTGGGGTATGTGTGTAGAGGGGTGCGTGTGTGTAGGGGTGGGTATGTGTGTAGAGGGGTGCGTGTGTGTAGGGGTGGGGTGGTTGTAGGGTAGAGGGGTGCGTGTGGGTAGGGGTGGGTATGTGGGTAGAGGGGTGCGTGTGTGTAGGGGTGGGGGTGGTTGTGAGTAGGGGGGTGCGTGTGCGTAGGGGTGGGGTGGGTGTGAGTAGAGGGGTGTATGTGGGTAGGGGTGGGGTGGTTGTGGGTAGAGGGGTGCGTGTGTGTAGGGGTGGGGTGGTTGTGGGTAGAGGGGTGCGTGTTTGCAGGGGTGGGGTGGGTGTGGATAGAGGGGTGTGTGTAGGGGTGGGGTGGTTGTGAGTAGAGGGGTGTGTGTGGGTAGGGGTGGGGTGGTTGTGAGTAGAGGGGTGCGTGTGTGTAGGGGTGGGGTGGGTGTGGGTAGAGGGGTGCATGTGGGTAGGGGTGGGGTGGTTGTGAGTAGAGGGGTGCGTGTGTGTAGGGGTGGGGTGGGTGTGGATAGAGGGGTGTGTGTAGGGGTGGGGTGGTTGTGAGTAGGGGTGGGGTGGTTGTGTGTAGAGGGGTGCGTGTGTGTAGGGGTGGGGTGGGTGTGAGTAGAGGGGTGCGTGTGTGTAGGGGTGGGGTGGGTGTGGATAGAGGGGTGTGTGTATAGGGGTCGGGTGGTTGTGAGTAGAGGGGTGCGTGTG